>JABMCL010000629.1:917500-927500 GCA_018857735.1 Alviniconcha marisindica
GTATAGTTGAATGTGATAGTAGCGTACCGAGCATACCAGTAAATATAGTTTGAGCGTGAGAGCGGCGCAGTGAGCATACCAGTAAACAGAGTTAGGTAGTTGAGTGCGTGAGCAGCTTAGTGAGTATACCATATACAGTTCAGGACAAGAAGGCGACACTTCAACATTTGTCTGATCTTCTGCCGTTCGGTCTGGATGCAGATGAGGGTTTTGATTTCAAAGTCGCCTGGCTTGTTTGCAGACTAAACACTCAGGTCCCGGTTTCTTAGCGTGCCATCACTGGAGTTTCATATTCGGTCACATCTTAAATGTTTAACTTCTTTTACTCGTGCAGACTTAAGGAATCGTCGTTTGGATCGGGACATCAACAGTTCGACAAAGTTTGCTTGAGAGTTCGTTGTAAACGCGCGTGCCTAAACCACCGCATACAAGCTAAAAGACTCGAACCATCACCATGATATAGGCAACTGGGAAATTCCTAGTCACTAGGCCACTCGAGAACTAATGCGTTTTGCAGGGAGACGAGAGAGAGAGAGAGAGAGAGAGAGAGAGAGAGAGAGAGAGAGAGAGAGGGGGGGGGGGGGGGGGGAGCACTGCAGTGCACTGTTTATTCATCTGTTTATTCATCTGTTTGGTCATTTTGCTTTGTGACCGTAATTCAAATTTCCTGTGGTTATACCAATCTTGATCTCTTTTTATACAAATGTTTTTTAATACTTTTCTTAATTCAGTTTTTAAGCATGTGCACGTATACATACACCAGGCATACACACAAATGCAAAGTTAATATATGCAGACTATGCAATGGTGAACAAAACAAAAAAACAAAACAAAAAAGAAAAAAGAAGAAAAGATCTTTATTTCTTCTTGTCTTGTCTTCAGTGAGGCGTTCATCTGTATCTATGCTAACCTATAAGCTCCACTTGCAGCCAGCTCTTATCGCTCGATTCCTGAAAACAAATTCATGTCTTGTCTTGTCTTCAATGAGGCGTTCCGCTGTGTGTGTGTGTGTGTGTGTGTGTGTGTGTGTGTGTGTGTGTGTGTGTGTGTGTGTGTGTGTGTGTGTGTGTGTGTGTGTGTGTGTGTGTGTCAGTGTGTGTGTGTGTGTGTGTGTATGGTGACCTGTGTACTTCGCCCTGAAATAACCGTACTGCTTGACTGGGCGTAAAAAGCCAAGTTACTTACTGACCTATATGCTCCACTAGCAGCCAGCTCTTATCGTTCGTCCTGAAAACAAATTCAGCCGCGTGGTTGTCTTGGGAATTGGCAAAGACTTTACAGTCATTCTGCTCCTGCAGGCTCCACTGTTTGACTGATAAAATGTAATACAAAAGAGGGCAGCGGTGGCCGAGCAGTTACGGTGGAACCTCCGAACGGCAACAATTTAAACCCCAGATCTGGTAGTGATTGTCGCCAATTTCTGTCTAGATTTTGGATCAAGGGCTTCAGACTTGTCTTGGGTAGGGCGAACTCGTGGTATCACGTGTTCTACAAAGTTTAATCGGCTTATGGAACAGTTTAACCCCTTCACTGCCCAAGCCTGTAAAATTCCCGGGCTGAAAGTGCACGGGCATCCCCGCGAATAGTATATTTTCTGGCTCTATATCACACTACTTTGAATGCTATGCGTTTTGATGAAAATCCTTTCACGTGCCAGTGTAAAAAAAAGAAGAAAAAAAAGGCTAAAGGGTTTCGAATTTCGCACTTTTAATGGTCGTTTTCAAGGAACGTCGTGGCAGTGAAGGGGTTAAACTGATGTGCGTACGTGTTTCGCCAAGCTTAAACGGCGTATGAAACAGTAGACTCCCTTATGCTTATGTGCCTATAAGTGTTCGGCTACAGTGTTTCTGGGGTATGGGAAAGAATAATTGTGTACCTACACTTTGTGTTGTCCCGTTAAAATCAGGTTTGTCCCGAAAATTGGCGCATGTGTTGTGTTGTGCCCTTAAAATCCGTGTTCTTTTTATCTTTTGCTCGTCTGGATCCTGTTTACCTACGTGCTGTACCAAATTCAAACGGAATGCTAAGCAGTATAAATGCATGCCTTATTTTGACACTGCAGCGATAGAAGTGTATGCCTTGTTTTTACACTGCTGGTGTCAAATTCCTCAGTGGCACGTAACGACATGAGAGATGAACAAACCTTTGTTCGCCTTTGTCAAGCTACTTTGGAAAACCCAAATTCCTCATGTTGTCGTCATCACAAGTTTAAAAAGAAAGATACCGGCTGCGAGCAGTTTCAAGCCACTCTTGTAATTGCAGTGTGGTAAGCGTGAGGCGTGGCCATTTGCAGCTTGACACAACTCGTAGTCTCTACAAGTCCACACTCTTCCTGCTGTTTGATCTTGCCTTGCGCAATGGGATTGCTGGGTTGGATGAGCACGTGCAACCCGCACCCTGTGCAAAGCTGACTTGTGGGCTACTGTCTGGCTGAAATGTGAATCTTGACAGACTCAGATTCGAAAAAAGTTGAGGATGTACTCTGGTGGAGTTTATGTACCTTGTATTTACACGCATGCCAGGTGAGAGTTACCGTAGGCGACTCAGGTCTTTGTTGCTGTACTTGTGTTACGTCTTTCGAGCGCTAATTAACTCCCTTGTATGTTGATTCAGATTTGAAAAGACCACGTAGGAGCAGTTGCACTTAGCGTGTTCCGGACACTGCGTTGGCGCTCACGATACGTCCCTACGCACCTTCTGGCTCTGTGGTAATATTTTGTAATCTCTCATCATAACGCAAGGTGCTTTTTTTCTTCTTCCTCTTCTTCTTATTTTTCTTCAGTTTCACCACAGAACGTAACGTAACCATTTCTGCAAGTGCCCCACGTGCATTCCTGGTCTGTGGTAATACCTTGTAATCTCTCATCATAACGCAAGTTGGTTTTTTTTTCCGTTTCTTTTTTCTTTCTTTCTTCAGTTTTACAACAAAACGTAACGTAACCATTTCTGCAAGCTGGACCTTGCCAGGACTGGCCAGGGTTCAGACCACACTCCGAGCACCGCTTTCCGGCACCTTCCTCCAAACTCTGCCAGATTTAGTTACGCCACTGAAGGGGCACTCTTTATCTCCGCGCAGCTGTCCAGCGACGCGGTCAGCCCCTCCGAAGGTTGGTACTAATATGACTGTAGAAGCAACCTAGCGCCAAAGCACGCACGTAAACATCAGACGCATCCCCCCGGGTAAAAAAAGAGTTCCGTCTCGATTCAAACGATTGTGGTTTTATTTGTGCCGGTGTAAATTTTGTTGGCGGCTAAAATGACACGCCTTGTTTTATCTGAGTGTTTGTAACAGACTTTTCTACTGTTTGAGCACCAACAAAAAAAACTGCTCGTTAGCTGACAGTTTTTTGGACCCTATGGCGTAACTAAATACGGCAGTGGTTGAAGGAAGGATGTCGTAAACCAGTGCTTGGAGTTCGGCTTCAGACGTGACGGGGTGGGTGGTAGGGTGCGGGGCTATGAGCCACCGAGTCCCCCCCCTCCTCCCCCCCCCCCCCCCCCCCCCCCCCCCCCCCCCCCCCCCACCCCCTCCCTCCTCTGCAAAGTGCTTGCCATTTCGGTGGGGACTGGAGTGACCACTGTAGACTGTAGCGCCTTGTGTAAACAGCCAGTGATCCACCCACGTTGTAACCTGAAGCCGGAAACGTGCCTAGATTATTAACTGCATTAGTGGAGTAGAACCAAAAAATCCGACAAAGCGAAAACAAAATCATGTAATATGTCGTGGACCATCTGCGTTTGCCTCCCGCAGCAAAAGTCGTTCGCGGTACGTCTGCACAGGAATCAACTGCTGGTGGACAATAACTGACTTGTGCTTGTGTGCACGTAACAGTTATTTCTTAATGCCGTGAAAATAATACGTTGCATGAGCGAGCACGTGTGTGTGTGTGTGTGTGTGTGTGTGTGTGTGTGTGTGTGTGTGTGTGTGTGTGTGTGTGTGTGTGTGTGTTTGTGTGTGTGTGTGTGTGTGTGTGTGTGTGAGAGAGAGAGAGAGAGAGAGGAGAAGAGAGAGAGAGAGAGAGAGAGAGAGCGTCTGTGTGCGCGCGCGTACGTATGTGTGTGGGAGGGAGAAGGGTGAAGAGAGAGAGAGAGGAGAAGAGAGAGAGAGAGAGAGAGAGAGAGAGAGAGAGAGAGAGAGAGAGAGAGAGAGAGAGACGGTGGGGGGAGAGAGAGAGAGATCAACTCAAATCTCGTTTAATTCTATACAAGTCAGCCACGGCGCCGAGCATACTTGGAACATCGAAGCTTAGAGCCGCAAAGGAGGTCAACCAAGTAATTATGCATAATTATTAGGCCTGCCACCTTACTACCTGCATTAGTCGCTGCACCCGAAATAGTTTTTACCCGTCATCAACTGTACTGCAAGCTTGGAGATTGTCTGAGAATACGAGAACAGGTGAAAAGGCCGTTTTTTTCTGAGAGTTCTAACCGAGTCTGACTACCTGGAATACCTATGACTATCCGGCAAAAACAAAGGATCAGTCACATCTGTTGTTAAGTACATTGACATACAGCATACAACGGCGATTCCACCATCCACCTGTGATTAACAGTAGGCTGACTGCACCTGATTTGGCAGGAATCTCGGTGTGTATAATTACCAGTACCAAAAGAAAACTATACGAGTTCACGGCGTGTGGTAAATCTAGCTACCAGAAGCTAGAGATAAGTCGGTGACTCTTTCTCAAGACTCTCCAGCAACAAGAAACAGCCCGACTCGAAACTTTGAGCGAAACCTGTCCAGCGATCGTGTATGGGGAAGAAGAAAGCAAATCAAACGTAAGAGTCGCACTTGCTGCTGCTGCTGCTGCTGCTACTACTACTGCTACTTCCACTGCTGCTGCTGCTGCTGCTGCTACTGCTGCTGCTGCTGCTCAGTGCTGCTGCTGCTGCTACTACTACTACAGTAATAATAAACGTTACAATTTTATGATGTGCCTATAACCTATCGAGGTACACGAAAGAATTAGGCGCGTATACTATATAGCAAACCATTACCTCTGGTGGAATTTATGTACCTTGTATTTACACGCAGCGCTAATTAACTCCCTTGTGTGTTGATTCATTAATCAATCAAATATATCAGTACACACACGCCTCCCCACCCCCATCACACACTCACACACACACACACACACACACACACACACACACACACACACACACATACAGAGAGAGAGAGAGAGAGAGAGAGAGAGAGAGAGAGAGAGAGAGAGAGAGAGAGAGAGATTCATTTGACAGAGAAAGGTAGACAATAAAAATAATATTCGCAGAGGACTACCATGCCAAAGGGCCGGAGGCAAAAAAGCTTCAAGGCTTGCTGAAAGGCCAATCTAATAATGTCCGAGAGTTTACATAATGTACTGATGAGTGTCGGTAGCAGTTACTTCGTATCAAAGACCCGTCAGTGCAGTCAGCGACAATGGTAGCTGACACCACACATGGCCTCGCGCTTTCCAGTGGCCGAATGACATCAGTGTAAGGCGAGAGTCGTCCAGTGCTCCGGCGGCAATCTTAAAACAACCACAACACCTAACAAATTGTCCGCGGAAACTGCAGTCTTAAAATACTCACAACACTCAACAAATTGTCCGCGGAAACTGCAGTCTTAAAATACTCACAACACTCAACAAATTGTCCGCGGAAACTGCAGTCTTAAAACACTCACAACACGCAACAAAATTAATTGTCCGCGGAAAGTGCAGTCTCAAAACACCAACAACACCCAAAAATTGTCCACGGAAATGCAGTCTTAAAACACCCACAACATTCAACAAATTGTCCGCGGGAACTGCAGTCTTAAAACACTCACAACACACGACAAATAGTCCGCGGAAAGTGCAATCTTAAAACACCCATAACACCCAAAAGGTGTCCACGGAAATGCAGTCTTAAAACACCAACTACACCCAACAAATTGTCCGCGGAAACTGCAGTCTTAAAACACTCACAGCACGCAATAAAATTAATTATCCGCAGAAAGTGCAGTCTGAAAACACTCAAAACACTCAGCAAATAGACCCCTTTCACTTAGATTTTCGCGCATGCGCAATGGACTGGCGTGTGAAATCTGCCGGAAGTAGGGGGGAACACGTCAGCTGGGTTGCTGGCCGAGCGCATAGCTGTATTTCCCTAGTACTAGTAGTAGTGAAAACCTCGCATTTCACGGCGACAAGATGGGCTCAAAAGATCACTGCCGTATAATCCACTGCACCACTGGTGGAATAAAAGCCAGGCGCGGAACGTCTGTCATTTAGTTTCAGTAAAAATGCAAAGTTTGGTATTCCGCGGCGCGCCATAGTTCAGGAGCTGCGTGAGAGTCGAGGTGGCCGCGTCCTGGGCTGTCCGTCCTAACGAGCCTTCTGGCTTCCGTGGACGTAAAGATTTATTGAACCATGCTTCGGCATTGGTCACAGCTTGTCCCTAATACGTCAACCGACATCCGAGGACATTAAGCAACACTTCATCATCCATCCGCGGCGCTGACTCGAGAATGATCCAAATAATAAATCTGTTGAGAATGATTATTTTTTTTAAAACTTTATTTCTCTTGTTTTTTTCTTCTTTTTCTTCTCCATCTTATTCAAGTGTACCGGCTGTGCACTTAATTACTACAGTATATAGCACTGTTGTATGTGCGTGACGGTGACGCGCGGGAGGGAGGGGGGGGGGGGGGGGGAAGGGGGGTTGCCGGCAGGGCGTGTCACTAACGTCGTGTGCATGAGAGGGTGAGTGTGTTGCTGTGTTGAGACCTTTAATTTCTCATCTCTTACCTTACATTTTACTATAATTATGTACGATCGTTTAGGCTAATTCTGTCTGTCTGTCTCACTGCAACAGCTGTCACTAATTTCATGCCGATTTTCATCCTGTTTCAGGAATAATTTATGAGGCTACCCGGCTTGGCCCGTTATTTTTGTGCGTGCGTGCGTCTCTGCGTGTATGCGCGCGCGCACGCGCGCGTGTGTGTCAGTCTAAGAGAGAGAGAGAGAGAGATGAGGGTGGGTGTATGTATGTGTGCGTGTGGATGTGTGGGAGGCGGTGATATTGTGTACGGGTGTGGGTGTGAAGGCGGACAGGATGAGAATAGTGATTATACTTCTGCCTCGTATATAGCCTATTAATCATATTTGAATCTGTGAGCTACTGTTTATTTTACAGCGCATTTCTGTAACCAATATTATTCTATATAATAATGCTTATGATATTGTCTGTCTGTTGTTGCGCTCTCTTAAATTTTGAATCATTTATACATGGTCATTTTCTTTCTTTTTTCTTGTTTTTATCAAATATATTTTAATCTATTTTTTAATATTTTTATTTAATATGCTTGTTTTGTTTTGGTTGGTTTGCTTGTTCCTTTAAATGGAATAAAGAAGTAGTTAGCTTGACCTGACAAAATTAATAGAAACGCCGGACTACCGAACACACCAAAAGACTATAGCCAACAGTCAAAAGACTATAGCCTGCAGCAAATAAATAATGGGTGCGAGCTGAGCGACTGCAAAGACCTTTGTCATTTAATTAAAGTATGGAATGCATAAATACTCACACACAAAAGCAATAGCATAATAATACATCAATACACATACTTAGTCATACAAAACAAAGTGAAACTGACGCACACTGAAACAAACACTCCGCACTCATAGAGTCGCCTGCACGCACGCACACTCGCACTGACGCACACACACACACACACACACACACACACACACACACACACACACACACACACACACACACACACACACACACGTGTTCACAGGTTTCCGTGCACGCGCCCACACACACATACACGCACGCACACCAACCCCCCCCCTCCCCCCCCCTCCCCACACACACCTAGGCGGATCGCGCGCACTTGTGCTGGCATACACTAAATGCCCCCCATCCCCTACCCCACCCTAGCGGCTCACCCCGAAGGGAAAACAAATTAAAATAATAACAACAACGGCCAGCCAGGTGCCACAGCTTCTTTGTCAGTCAACGGATTGAAGTAACTGGAAATTTTATGAAGTCTGTGGGCATCTAAAATGATTCAACCCGGTCAAATCTCAGTACGCTCTAAGCCAGTGTCAGCACGTTCCCCCCTACATCCGCTTTGAAGGAGTTGTAGAACTTTGTAGCCGACTCTGATTGGTTGTCTCTGTGCGACAGCGAGATAAACGAAAGGGGTCTATTGTCCACGGAAATGCAGTCTTAAAACACCAACTACACCCGACAAATTGTCCGCGGAAAGTGCAGTCTTAAAACACTCACAGCACGCAATAAAATTAATTGTCCACGGAAGGTAGCAGTCTTAAAACACTCAAAACACGCAACAAACTGTTCGCGGAAAGTGCAGTCTCAAAACAACCACAACACCCAAAAATTATCCACGGAAATGCAGACTTAAAACACCAACTACACCCAACAAATTGTCCGCGGAAACTGCAGTCTTAAAACACTCACAACACGCAACAAAATTAATTGTCCGCGGAAACTGCAGTATTAAAACACTCACAACACGCAACAAAATTAATTGTCCGCGGAAACTGCAGTCTTAAAACACTAACTACACCAACAAATTGTCCGCGGAAACTGCAGTCTTAAAACACCAACTACACCCAACAAATTGTCCGCGGAAAGTACAGTCTTAAAACACTCAAAAAACCGACAAATTGTTCGCGGAAATTGCAGTCTTAAAACACTAACAACACGCAACAAAATTAATCGTTCGCAGAAAACTGCAGTCTTAAAACGCTCACAACACGCAACAAAATTAATTGTCCGCGGAAACTGCACTCTTAGAAACAGCCACAACACCCAACAAATTGTCCGCGGAAACTGCAGTCTTAAAACACTCAAAACACCCGACAAATTGTCCACGGAAACTGCCAAGTCCAAACGACTTTACGGTGCTGGCAATTACACGCCGTTTTCGTTTTGCAAACCGTGAAACTGCCGGTTCCACTGAGCAGCTTCTTGACGAAGCACTGGGTGGTTATGGAGTGTAGGTCTACTCAGATCGGTGGTCAGTTGGGTGGCCGTGTCTTTTCCGCGGTTGTAAAATGTCTGCCAGCTGAAGCCAGGTGGGAAAACGTGCCCATCCCTCATGCTCTCTAATCGTAAAGGCCATAGCATCTTGCTTTACCACCTGGTCCGCTGGCCGTCCGAAATAATGAACACTCCCTTGTGATGTACCGTATGGTCTTCGGGGCGTGCCTTGATTCATTAGCGATTGGAAGACAGGGAGATACCGTTGAAAATTGACGGACGCGTAAAAGGAGACTATTCTCGACTCGAAACCGGGGTTGAGAGAGAGAGAGAGAGAGAGAGAGAGAGAGAGAGAGAGAGAGAGAGAGAGAGAGAGAGAGAACGAACGAACGAACGAACGATTTTTTTTTAATAAACGAGGTGGGTAATGGAATAAGTACAGTACTTTTTTTCATCCAGCCCAAGGGCAAAACAACAACAACTACGAAAGCAATCGAAAACAAAATAATTATAAACTCAAAAATCATATTAACTATTGAGAGAGAAGAGAGAGAGAGAGAGAGAGAGAGAGAGAGAGAGAGAGAGAGAGAGAGAGAGAGAGACAGACAGACAGACAGACAGACAGACAGACAGACAGACAGAGTAAAATGCAGAGCATGCATGTATACATACTAAACATATTTGACACATATTTACAAAATATATATATATATAATATATATATATATATATCATATATATATATAGAGAGAGAGAGAGAGAGAGAGAGAGAGAGAGAGAGAGAGAGAGAGAGAGAGAGAGACAGACAGACAGACAGACAGACAGACAGACAGACAGACAGACAGACAGACAGAGACAGGTAGACAGACAGACAGACCGATGGGACAGATGGGAAACAGATTGACAGAGAAAGAGGCAGACAGACAATAAACAAATAACCGAGTGGTGTTCTCGGGGAAACTTCCTGCCCAGCACTATCAAATACCTCCTTTGAGATTCGAATCGTCGAAAATCAGATACG
>JABMCL010000629.1:935000-955000 GCA_018857735.1 Alviniconcha marisindica
GCTGAGTCGTTCCATCACCACCACCAGTACACCCACGACTTTGTGCAGCCTGGGTGCTAATGCCTTTGCCATGCTGAAGAAGGGGCGTGGGGGGTTGAGGAGGAAAATCGTTCTGGGTGAAGTTAGACGTCTTTGCGTTGCCAGGCTCACAAAAAGTGAAAAGGCTTTTCGTGCGATAAAGTGGGTCTCATTTGTTAAATTGTGTGTTATATTCAGTTTCCTGCAGAGCAGTGACTGGATGGCTAAAACACACACTCTCTCTCTATCTCCACACACACACACACACACAAACACACACTTCTGACTCAGTCACACACACACACACACACACACACACACACACACCACACACCCCCACCACACACACACACACACACACCACACACACACACACACCACACACACACACACACACACATACACACACACACACACACACCACACACACCACACACACACACACACACTCATACACACACACCTCTGACTCAATGGCACACACACACACACACACACACACACACACACACACACACACACACACACACACACACACACACATACACACACACACGCACACACACACACCTCTGACTCAGTGGCACACAAATCACGGCACATACCGTCACGATTCATTAGACGTGAACAAACACCACCAAAAACATGAAACCTGGTGAAAGTCCACGCTAACAAGCAAACCTGAAACTTGGTCAGAGTAGCAAACCTGAAACGAGGTCAAAGCCAGCTCCATCAAGCAAACCTAAAACGTGGTCAAAGCCAACTCTAACAGTTAAACTTGAAACGTGGTCAAAGCCAGCTCTAGCAATTAAACCTAACACGAGGTCAAATCCAACTCTAACTTGACAATTTCTGAAACGAAGTAAAAGACAAGATCAGCAGCAAACATCCATAGTCATGGTCAGGATTAACAGATAAAACTCAGTCTAGGTCAAAGTCAGGACTAACAGTCAAATCTATATGATGGTCAAAGTCAGGATTAACGGTCAAACAAAGAACCTGGTCAAAGTCAAGATTAATTGTTAAACTCAAAGGTTGTTTAACGTCAAGATTAACAGTAAATCCTAAAAATTGGGCAAGGTCAAACGGTCAAACCGCCTAAAACTTGACCAACGTCGAGCCAAGTCTTAGAAATCGGTCAAAGTCTATGGTCATAAACAGTCAGTCAATGGAGCACCTCAACAAATAGCCAGGGACACAACTTTTCAGACTGGAAAGAAAGCGCGCCAAGAATGCGGGCTGAATGAATCAAAGGGAACCCACCCTTAGCGAAGTTTGAACAGAAAACAAGGGGTGCAACCACCTGCCGCGTGGTCTTCAGGAATAAAGAGCCTGTCGCTGCCCCCACCCTCACCCCTCCTCATCCACCGTTCGTTGCGTAGCTTCAGCATCAGGTCCAAAACTTTCAAAATGGGGGGGGAGGTTGGGGGGAGAGAGACGGGGGGGAGATATACCTAGGTTTAAAAAACTAAGGTTTAGAGGATGTACCTCTGGTGAAGTTTATGCACCTTGTATTTACAAGCATGCTAGGTGAGAGCTATCGTAGGCGACTCAGGTCTTTTTTGTTGTATTTGTGTTACGTATTTCGAGCGCTACTTAACTCCCTTAGCTTGTGTTGTTGATTGTTCAAAATGGGGCAAGACGAGAGGAAAGAAACAAAGGATTGAATGAAAGAAAATGATGAAGGGGTGGGGTAGGGGGGTGGGGGGGGGAGACAGCCAGGAATACAGCCAGGAAGAAAGAAAGGAGAAACAGAAAACGAAAGAATGAAGAAAAAAAGAAGGGACAGACGCTGAAAAGCGAGGAAGAAGGAAAGGGAGAAATAAAACGTCCAGAGAGAATCAACAGGTGGTGTGTGCTTTCATCATAAGGCAACACATAGGTGTTCTTCCCGAGTCAAAGGTAGCGAAAGCCGAATAAGTATGCTTGCACTGCCCCGCCTTCACTGAAAATCATTCTGCATTTAACATATCGCCCTCTTTTTTTTCTTCCATTCCACTACTTGTGGATGCATATGGTCATTAGACAGCGCGTGGTCGTTTTCAGCAGTTGCTTACCGCTACTGAGATAAGCACTCAGCAGATTTCCAACCGTTTTATTTCTATGGGACCGACTTGGAATCGCTATAAAACTGACATATATATGTGTCTTCTGTTGAGTCGAGGGCTCGAGGTGAACACGGTACACTTTCATCTCTGCATATCCACTCCTGTGAATGCGGTCGTAAAATCCATCTTGGGGTTTGTGAAACGCGATCAGCAGAACGACCGACTGCCTCTTGTCTCCCTTGGAAACCCCATCATCACACTCTGGGTTGTGGTGATGTTTTACCCTCGCCACTCAGAAGAGAAACGCGTGTTTATCGACGGATAAAAGAAGCAAAAAAAGATAGTTAGCAATGCGATTTTAATGTTCTGCTGTCAACACAAGATGGTCGCCCAGTGATGAGGGAAGCTTGATGGCATATGGATTGCCCACAGAGATTGGGACTGTAAATATTGCATAGGCATGGCAGAACTTCCTGGTAATCAGATTAGCTTGAAACTGAAACGATACGCCTCAAACATTCATGTTTTCTTGTAGCTGTCTACTGTTTGTTTTTGTTTTGTTGTTGCTGCTTTGTTGTTTTTTGTTTTGTTTTGTTTTCAAGCTGGCGACATGCTGTTTTTGACAAGACCCAAAACCTTGCATGAGCATATCAACCAAAGATACAAGGAGTACTTCTCGGTGCATGGTGTCCGCTTATCGCTTTGCGGTACTGTGGCCACAGACTGGGCTTGCACATTCCTTCTTTACGGCGACAGTAATGACCCTCAGTAGAGACCGAAGGACTTTTACTGTCCATTTGCTTTGGACTAAAAGATACCCATGTCAATGAAATACGAGGCTGGCTTTGAAGTGCATTAACAGCGCAGTTACTATCTAAATGGCCGACCCCCTTACCTAGATACGGGGTGCCTGTCTGTAAAATCCGGAGCCGGGAAGGAGAGGACGAGAATGAATGTGAGTGCCTCGCAAATAAGATCGTCCAATGGAAGGAGACGAGAATGAATGTGAATGCCTCGCAAATAACAGGACGAGAATGAACGTGAATGATTTACAAATAAGATCGTCCAGTGGAAGAAGAGGACAAGAATGAATGCGAGTGCCTCGCAAATAAGATCGTCCAGTGGAAGAAGAGGACGAGAATGAATGCGAGTGCCTCGCAAATAAGATCGTCCAGTGGAAGAAGAGGACAAGAATGAATGCGAGTGCCTCGCAAATAAGGTCGTCCAGTGGAAGAAGAGGACGAGAATGAATGTGAGTGCCTCGCAAATAAGATCGTCCAGTGGAAGAAGAAGACGAGAATGAATGCGAGTGCCTCGCAAAAAAGATCGTCCAGTGGAAGGAGAGGACGTGAATGAATGTGAGTGCCTCGCAAAAAAAAGATCGTCCAGTGGAAGAAGAGGACGAGAATAAATGTGAGTTCCTTGAAAATAAGATCGTCCAGTAGAAGGAGAGGACGAAAATGAATATGAGATCCTCGCAAATAAGATCATGCAGTGGAAGGAGAGGACGAGAATAAATGCGGGTACCTTGCAAATAAGATCGACCACTTCCTAACAACGCCGGTGTAGCCTAGGGAAATATCTGCCTAATTATTGTGTACAATGTTTACTCTTGCGCGGTGAAAGAAAAAGAAAAAAGATATTTAAAAAAAAAATCCTTCTCAGACTTGTTACGTGATCAGTTACTAATGACAATGTCAAGGCAGTAGATGATGACGATGAAGAAGAAGGCCATCCAAACACCAGTACGATGATTTGCTGTACGAAGCAACTCGACCATCCTGGTACGGCTTGAGTGTCGTTTTGTAAATCTGATCAAGGTCATCTTTCTACTGTTGTTATCGTCAAACGTTGAAGCTCCTTTCCGCCATGAAATATACCGTACAGCTTCCGAAAGCAGCTTCTGCTTACATGCACGAAACATTGACACCCGAGAACCGTGTCAAAATCGTGCTCCCCCCCACACACACACACTCCATACGGAGCAACCGGACAGAGTTTTACTTTCAATCAGTGCCTCACCACCACCACCACTACACCCCACCACCCCAAAATAAATCAACAACAAAAAAATCAAGAAAACAAAGAAGAAGAAGAAAGAAAGAAAGAAAGAAGAAGAAGAAGAAGAAGAAGAAGAAGAAGAAGAAGAAGAAAGAAAGAAAGAAAGAAAGAAAGAAAGAAAGAAAGAAAGAAAAGAAAGACAGAAGAAGAAGAAGAAAGAAAGAAAGAAAGAAAGAAGACGAAGAAGAACTAGAAGAAGAAGAACAAGAACAAGAAGAAGAAAAACAAACGTAGATGAAGGCCTGTTTTAATGTAAACGTGTATAATAAGCATGCCGTCCGGAAGGCAGAGAAAAATATTGTTGCTGAAAGTTATACTTAGATTCAAATGTACACTTTCGCGGGTAAATGTATTCCAGCAATCAGTTACACAGGTATCAACGTTGCATTGTAGTCAGCCACATGCACAGAAACTTGAAACCAGTGCAACAGAAACCGTACAGGAATCAAAAATAAAACAGCTGGAAAGGTTTGTTTTGGGCATATTATTACTCCTCCTTTCGCATGTACTGCATATAAACAAGGGCAAAAAACTATCCTTACTTTCGCGAGCTCTATACCACCGCCTTCTCTCAGTCTGTCTGTCTGTCTGTCCGACCGTCCGTCCGTCCGTCCGTTTGTCTGTCTGTCTGTCTGACTGTCTGTCTCTCTGTTTGTGTCTCTGTCTGTCTCTGTCTCTGTTTGTCTTTGTCTCTGTCTGTGGCTGTGTGTGTGTGTGTGTGTGTGTGTGTGTCTCTCTCTCTCTTCTCCTCTCTCTCTCTCTCTCTCTCTCTCTCTCTCTCTCTCTCTCTCTCTCTGTGCCAGTGCGTGTTCGTCGTGTTTTTCGTTTGTTTGTACGCGTTGCTGGCACACCAGCCACAACAGACTTAAACTTTACTTACATGATGCGTTCGTTGATCCGGTTGTGCATCCATAACTCAGAGTCGATGGTATTCTGGTGAGCCAGAGAACTGTCTCGTCGACTGTATCCTTCAGTTCAGTGGCGCCATCTGGGCTCAGTCAGGATTGCTGGTCGGTTCAGGGGGCGCCACTAGTGCACTGACTGGCTCATCGTCAACAAAAAATATCGTGAGGGTCCCACTGTCTCATTGATAGCGTAACGACACCTGGATTCTGTTATCGTATATCTAACTGGTGCTGGCAGTTTCAGACAGTGTGGTGGTGTTTACAAGCTCTGCTAAGAACGCCGACTGCCACACGAGAGAGTTCTTAACAAAAAATATGGAAAGAACAGCCTCCGGAAAATTAAAGAAATTAGTGCACTCGCTTGAAATCTGCAGGTATTCATCCGATCTACGAATAAAGAACAATGTTACTGCTTCGAATAACGTTGCCCTCTTATCCGGTCCGGTATTTAAACAAAGGTTTACAGCATAACGTCACTCAGCGTGTAAATGCCTTGGGCATCGTGATGTTCACAAAACTTTACAGCATAATGTCATTTAGCGTGTAAATGACTTGGGCCTCGTGATGTTTCACTGTCAAGCTCTTGAACACATTGAAACACAACATTTCTCCACAGTCAGGTTTTCAACCGCACAAACACCGCACTAGAGGCGAAAGACAAATTGTTTTTGTTTTTTGTGTGTTTTTTTACAAACAGTACAGATTGCAAGGAAAAACCAAGTTCAGAAGAGCTGGAGCCCTGCAAAGGGACTGAAGGTTGTGGAAGGAGTGGGCAGGTTGTCGATCACCTGCTGAACGACGCGTGTCTCTCTGCGTCTGGAAAGCTTCGCCCCCCAATCTTTGCAGCATCCGCCGTGGTTGCGTTTACTCAGGTAACTGATGCTGCTTCAAACAACGCCCAGGTACAGTTTCTACCCTTCCTCCCACCCCCGTCTACCCCTCTCCATCCCACCACCCCACAACCCCTACCCTGCCAACTACCCGTTCTGTTTACAGTACACACGCATCTACATGTGTACTAGACGGTTTCTACGAATGCTCATTTCAGCTTTCAGCCTCCGTCACAGAGTGGCAGGGAGACAGGGTATGATGAAAACGTCGGCCTTGATTCTCTATGCGGCTTACACAGTAAAACGCTGCAATTTTTCATTCCCATAGATTAAGAAGAAAAAGATGCAACATGAGTTAAACTCAGGTCGAGCTTGTTTAATGCTGTTCTATGATAAATGCTATTAAAACACCGAATTTCTGCGCGCAGATAGACCCAGAAGAGAAACGCGCACGCCACACACACACACACACACACACACACACACACACACACACACACACACACACACACACACACTGCCTCCGGCAAGACAGCTGCTACAACAGCAGCATAAGTCTACAGCGCAATTCTCCAATAGAAGGGCTCAAAGTGCTTTAACCGTGGTTCATACTAAGTTAACATTTTAAACGGTGTTTACTGAGGAAAAGCCGGCGAGGCTGTAGGTTGAATGCAATCCCTGTTCAGTCACGTGGTCCCGCCCAGCGGTCTACAGTCACACACGTGGGCCTGTGCTACAGGCACACTGGGCTTTTAAAGAAAACTTCTATTTACCTGAGTAAAAAGACTTCAATTTACCTTGAGTAACAAGACTTTTAATTACCCCGAGTAACACGATTTTTATTTACCTTCAGTAAGAAGACTTCTATTTACCTTAAGTAAGAAGACTTATACGTATGAAGAAAACCTATATTTACCTTGAGTAAAAAGACTTCAATTTACCTTCAGTAAAAAGACTTCCATTTACCTCGAGTAACAAGATTTTTATTTACCTTCAGTAAGAAGACTTCCATTTACCTTAAGTAAGAAGACTTCTACTTACCTCGAGTAACAAGACTTCTATTTACCTTGAGTAACAATTAAGACTTCTATTTACCTTGAGTAACAAGACTTTTATTTACCTCGAGTAACAATATTTGTATTTACCTTCAGTAAGAAGACTTATATTTACCTTAAGTAAAAAGACTTCGACTAACCTTCCTTGAGTAACAAGACTTCTATATACCTTGAGTATTTACCTTCTACTTACCTCGAGTAATAAGACGTCTACTTACCGTGAGTAACAAGACTTCTATTTACCTTGAGTAGTAAGACTTCTATTTAGCTGGAGTAGCAAAACTTCATTTTCCTTGAGTAACAAGTGTAACAAGTGCACACTTCAAGTGATTTCGAATCACAGCCTATAGTAAAAAGAGACAAAAGAAAAATTATGCAGGTGCCTACGACTGACACGCACCCCCTTTGCCCAGGTCATAAGATATACATGTAGAAGAAATATCCCTTGGCCTAAGTCATAAGATATACATGTAGAAGAAATATCCCTTGGCCTAAGTCATAAGATATACATGTAAAAGAAATATCCCTTGGCCTAATTCATAAGATATACATGTAGAAGAAATATCCCTTGGCCTAATTCATAAGATATACATGTAGAAGAAATATCCCTTGGCCTAATTCATAAGATATACATGTAGAAGAAATATACCATGCATAGCAGGCACGTGATCATCGTTATTGTTGTCACTTGTAATAATGTACACTAATGTATAATTATTGACATATATGCTACGTTAGTCGGTATGTTTATTGATTTTATAAACGTGAACTTTTTTCGAGTTTTTGTCATAAGTTATGCAGTACAAAAACTTTAGAGTAACGCACCCTCACACTCCAACCATCAACGACGTGACCCTCGCAAGGTAGGCGTGTAGTCGATGTTTGGAATGTGATGCCCTCTGCGACAGTGAGATTGCTTTCTAGCAGCAGCGGGTTTCGAAGACTTAATTCACACTAAGATCTCGACTGACAGAGCAGTGCCCAAACGGTTCGTCACCATCTCGCCACAGCATTCCTGTGAAATGCAAACTGTTGCCATTCCGCCAGCAGTCCGCCCTTTACGAAAAGCCGCGTTCAATTCACCCCGATATGCCCACCCACCTGCCCACCCCTTTCAGAAACCACAGGCAGACCAAAGACATGAAAGCAACAATAGCTATCGCAGCGCTTGAAAGTGAATATTTCCGCTTCATCCCAGTCTACTGGATTGGCCGGATGAACAGCAAAAAGCACTGTCAAACACCCCAGCTGCATCACTTGCACGCTTTCTCCACAAATACTGATTTCACAGCAATGCACAGTCCGCTTAGAAAACGGACATCTGTGCACACATTTTTAGCCAATGAGAAGACGCCGTCGTGTTTGTGCGGCACGAGATTGAGGCATGCGACAGTGAAGCAAGAAGAGTCAACATTCCGAAAAGGCGCCAAAGTATACAGAGGATGCGAAACGTTCAGAGAAGAGCTACCCTTCTATCTATTTTCGCAAAACAACGTTCCCTTTTCCCTAAAGTTGCTACATTGAAGACAACGTTACCGGGAACTTAAAAAAAGCATTAATTTGTATCAATCAGTGTAAGCATGTAAGATTTGAACGTGTGTATGGAAGCTGCGGACATGTCATTGTACGACACCGTCAAGTTGAGCCACAATTTCTGTCGAACGGTTAAAGTTTCCGAAAGGCGTGTTATCAGGCTAACATCTGCTTTCTTTGGCCGAGGCCAGAAAATAACGTTGTCTCTTGATCAATGTGAAAACATATTTTCTCCCCCCCCCCCCCCCCCCTCTCTCTCTCTCTCTCTCTCTCTCTCTCTCTCTCCGGCCTCTCTCTCTCTCTCTCTCTCTCTCTCTCTCTCTCTCTCTCCCCCGCTCTCTCCCTCCCTCTCTATCTACCTCTCCCCCCCTACTTTCTCTCTCTCCCTCTCCTCCACCTCTCTCCCTCTCCTCTCTCACCTCTTCTCTCTGCTCCTCTCTCTCCTCCTCTCTCTCCCCCCCCCTCTCTCTCCCTCTTTCTCTCCCTCCCTCTCCCCCTCTCCCTCCCTCTCTTTCTCCCCTCCCCCCTCTCTCCCTCCTCCTCCCTCTCTCTCTCTCCAAGCAGCGACAGAACCCCGACAAAGTGGTAGGTTGGGATGGGAAGCTTGGTGCCTCGCACTGTAGTTTATTGTCGTGTTTAGCCCAGTCCCATTCTGTTGTGATCAGTTTGCACTTCTCTTTGCTATGCCCGGCCAAAGCAGAGCCGATGGACGATAGAAGATGTCGATCGGACTGTGGGTAGTTCACGCGCTGTTTAGTCTCGGAACCACGAGCTGTCGCCCCAGCGGGGACGGAAAAAGAACGATGTAACACGCAATCCTTTCTGCATGAACACTTAGCATTTGTGTGAGAAAATGTAGGCGAATTAATATACTGTGTACTGCAGAGTAGGCGAATACACTGTGTATTACGCAGGTTGTAGGCGAATATACTGTGTGTTGCGCAGTTTGTAGGCGAAAATAGTGTGCACTGTACAGGTTGTAGGCGAATATAGTGTGTATTGCACATGCTGTAGGCGAATAGTAGGCGAATATACTGTGTGTTGTGTAAGTTGTAGGCGAATATAGTGTGTATTGTACATGCTGTAGGCGAATAGTAGGCGAATATAATATGTATTGCGCAGGTCGTAGGCGAAAATACTGTGTATTGCGCAGGTTGTAGGCGAATATACTGTGTATTGCACAGGTTGTAGGCGAATATTAGGCGAATATACTGTGTATTGCGCAGGTTGTAGGCGAAAATACTGTGTATTGCGCAGGTTGTAGGAGAAAAGACTGCATAGTACGCAGGTTCTGAAGCGTTTGAATCACAATCCTTAGTTCTAGAAATATTCAATACAATACACTCCGCGCACACAGAGTCGGGTGTGAGCTGAAGAAAACTGACTAGTCACGCCAAACGACATTTAGCCTAAACACTTTCGTAAAGCTATTCACCTGTATCCGGCCAAGGTCCCTGCATTTGCATGTTTGTGCACGCTGTTATGTACTCCAAACACATAAAAGGTTCAAAAGAACGCTATTTATCAGGACAAAAACACAGTCTACAAATTTTCGCTTAAACAACAGTCAATCGGCGAAAAACTATGAAAAATGAGATGAAAAGCTAAATCACCTATCCGTTTTTGGTTGAGCTATGCTTTTTTCCCTGTCATTCTTGTTTCTGATATGTGTTATTTACTCCACAAGACTTTTAAAATCACCACAACTGAACCACATAGTACCCACGTATGAACGCACATACAGAGACAGTTGGGAGATCGAACTACAAGCAAATCGAGACCTTCAGACACGTATTTATTTGAAAATATTACCAGAAAAGCTCCTAGGTTGCTGAACGCATGTTTGCTAAGTGAAGGAAAATAGACAAATTAAGAGACAGCAGCTGTTCAACGACAGCAGCTGTTATTCTGGACAATATTCATTATGGTTGACGCATTTCTAACTTGAACTGAACGTTGCATTACTCTGCAGAATATCTTCTGAGCATAAATATATCATTGGCAGGAGCTGCCACAAGTATAATTTTTGCCGCGACAAAACACGTCTTTTGTCGCGACAAAAGTATGCTTGTCGCAACAAACACGTTTTGTCGCGTTAAATATTTGTCGCGACAAAATTATGTTTGTTGCGACAAGCATACTTTTGTCGCAACAAAAGAACGTGACAAACACGTGTTTTCCTCGACAAAAATGATACTTGTGGCAGCTCCCGCCAATGATAGAAATGGATGAACCGAAAGAAGAAAGAAAGGAATTTTCCCAAGGAACGAATGGGAAAAGAACGAACGCCATCGAACGCTTCAAATCAGTTCACTCAGTTCATGAGCGCACTTGTCTGCATCGTGGATAGTTTATCCACCACGCAATGCATTTGCTGAAACGTAGGCCTGACTCCAAGGTCAGAAACGCGAGGCAACGACCATCTTACCGCGGACAACGAGCATCTTGTGTTCACACCATCGGGGTGCCGGAAAGTTGCACCGTTCGGACATGTAATGACGCAAAGTTAATCCAACAGATGGGATAAGATTGTACAACTGACACATGGACCCAAACCTATCCACGTCTCAACTCTCATCACCAACAGTTCACGTCCGCTTAAAGAAGGCGATTTGATACCCCTCCCTGACTCGATTACTCTTGGCTCTCACAACATCCCGTTCTCTGATTCTGCCAGGAACCTTGGATTCATTCTTGACTCAAAACTGTCCATGAAAAATTACGTCATACAAATCTGCCAAACTGCTTATTTCGAGTTTAAACGCATTAGTTCAGTCCGCAGGTTTCTCACTGAAGACGCAACCAAGACTCTTGTTACTTCCTATATCCTTTCACGGCTTGACTACTGCAACTGTCTCCTCATGGGTACACCTAATTCTGTCATCCAACCTCTCCAGAAAATTCAGAACTTCGTTGCAAGACTTGTTCTCTTGGCATCCCGTCACCACCACTCAACACTTTCCTGAAAAAACTGCACTGGCTTCCAATTTCATTTCAGAACGTATTAAGTATAAAGTCGCTTGTATGTGTTTCAGTGCTATAAATGGTTCTGATCCTGCTTACCTTTCTGTACTGCTGCATGTCTACACTCCATCTCGTACACTACGCTCTTCTTCTAACACCCGCATGCTGGAAATCCAACAATACAAACGCAAGACTCATGGCTTCCGCACCTTCTCTTGCTTTGGACCCCACATTTGGAATTCACTCCCACAAGACCTTAGACACTGCTCAACCCTGTCATCTTTTAAAGCCAAACTGAAAACCTTCCTCTTCTCACAGTATTTCCATCCTAACTAATATCAGTACCAGTTTCTGCTACAGTCAGTGTGTGTGTGTGTGTGTGTGTGTGTGTGTGTGTGTGTGTGTGTGTGTGTGTGTGTGTGTGTGTGTGTGTGTGTGTGTGTGTGTGTTTAGTGCGTTACTTTATGTAAAATGTTTTGGTAGGACTATGCTCTACATGTGTATAGAATATCATATATAGGTTAATATGTATCATGTGAGCGCTCAGGGCGTTGATGAGCGCATGATAAATGTACATTATTATTATTATAGTTCGGGTTAAAAAAAAAAAAAAGCAAAACAAAACAACAAAAAAGCACACTGTGACCAAGGGGAAGAGGAATAGTGCAGGATGTACATGTGAGGAAAAAATCATACCAAGACGTGTGAATGCGTGAGTGAGAGGAATATTGTAACGATGGATGAATGTTTCTGAATAAACGCCCCACAATGATTTGCTTGGCAAAACAAAAAAAAAGAACCAAAAAAAAGAAGAAGAAGAAAAGCACCTAAATTGTCAAGACGCATACGATATCAGAGATCCAACAGTCACCACCGACGGAATATTGGATAAGTAAGCAAGTAAGTAAGCAAGTTGGTGTTTTACACCCAGTCAGCCAGTACGGTTATATCAGGGCGCTGACACAATATCGAATGGGGGAATGACTGTGTGAGCTAAATGAGTCAGCGACCAATCCTCCTGAGAAGTCATGTCAGGCAGATCTACCACACAACAAAGCGACAAGGTATCGCAACCCTTGCTGACGGCCGGCCGCAGTAAACACGACACACATCGCTAACTTGTTCTCAAATGTCCAGAAACTTTGTTGTCTGTGAAACGTGATAAATATTAGCCTCGAAGTGGCTACGCGAGATGTGTATCGTACATACATATATATATGTATGTACGATACATATATGTATGTGTGTATATATATATAAATGAGAGAGAGAGAGAGAGAGAGAGAGAGAGAGAGAGAGAGAGAGAGAGAGAGAGAGAGAGAGAGAGAGAGACAGAGACAGACAGAGACAGAGACAGAGACAGAGACAGAGACAGAGACAGAGAGACAGAGAGAGACAGAGAGAACGTATAACAACAGTCGAAGCATGTCCTGTTTATCAAAACGTGTATTCCAAATGTTCGCCCATGAGGGCTTTGTCAAGGCCTACCCGGTTGGTTGGATTCATACGAATATATTATATAATAATATATAAATAGTCGTCACCTCAGTAAGGGATGACGGTGATAGGCAGACCAGTACTGACAGGAACAGTGCTGGCGAGGTCGGACATACGGCTGCCCATAACGGTCAGTAACAAGGACCCGCTTGGCATTTAGGACCGAAGTGGAAATTAACGTCATCGCTTGGCCCGGCCGGTCAGCGACCAACAGACTCCCACAACGGCTCAATTATACATGACCAGGGTTTGTGACCCGTGATAGTCTGTAGTCAATGCCAATCAACTTGTGATGTGCTCCAATACACAGTTAAAAATTAATGAACAAGAAATACACTGCTGCCAGGAAATTGATGAACAAGAAAATTGTATGCATGCACTGCTGGCAGAAAATTTATGAACAAGAAATGCATGCACTGCTGGCAGAAAATTGATGAACAAGAAATGCATGCACTGCTGGCAGAAAATTGATGAACAAGAAATGCATGCACCGCTGGCAGAAAATTGATGAACAAGAAATGCATGCACTGCTAGCAGAAAATTGATGAACAAGAAATGCATGCACTGCTGCCAGAGGACCGCATAGGTTTATTCCCGAATGTCTGACACAGACTAGCCAACGAAAGGCCAGTTGATCAGTTTGATTTCCCAGAGAACGGTTTCGGAGAATGTTTGAAATTATACAATTTATCTTTTTCGCGGGTGTATCTGCAAATATGTAGCTGTGTCACTGAAGTGAAGAGAGTGACCGGTTTGTCGTAGCAGCAAGGCATTAGGCTGGTAAGCAGAAGGACCTCAGTTCAATTCCGCTTCGGCTCTCCTCTCTCTTCAAAAGTTGTGGTCTGTGGACACTGTCTTTGCGACTTTATCCCTCACAATTAATGAAACATTAAAATGGCTCTCATCGCTAATTCACATCTTAATGCAGGAGTCATTCTGGTGGTGACAGTGTAGCATTTGGTATAGATGCCCTCTTTCCCCACCTCCAGGGATCTCGGTCCCCGCCAGTACCTCTTCAGATACAACTAGGCGTTAAACAAGTGTAACCTACCAACCAATGAAGTGAAGCTGCTTCTGTAATGTAAAAATACCTGCGGAGTTACGTGGTACTGGCCTAGCCCGCTGTGAGGTAGTAGCAGTAGTAGTAGTAGTAGTAGTAGTAGCAGCAGTGGTGGTGGTGGTAGTTTTAGTAGCAGTAGCAGTACTACTAGAAGTAGTAGCAGTAATAGCAGTAGCAATAGCAGCAGTAGCAGTAGTAGTAGCAACAGCAGTAGTGGCAGCAGCAGCAGCAGTAGTAGTAGTAGTAGCAGCAGCAGCAGTAGCAAGCAGCAGTAGAAGTAGTAGCAGCAGTAGTAGCGGTAGCAGTAGTAGTAATTGTAATAGTAGCAGAGTAGAAGAAGTAGCAGTAGAAGTAGTGGCAGTAGTAGCAGAAGGAGGAGTAGAAGCAGCACCAATGCTGGCATCAGCAGCACTCGCTATTTCAGCATCGTTTTACAAATGACGTTGAAATGCAGGGGAGAAGCTACATTCATCGAACCAATCTCGCGTTACCATCGCAGCGCACCTTACAAACCCTTGTCCACCTTTGGACAAGAGCTGGTCTAACAGCCGGTGACGTGAAAACAGAGATTATTCACAATAACAGCACTGAAAATGATGATCGCGGCTACGCCCAGTGAAACGAAGAAAAACAAGTGTTGACGATAGTGGCAGGCGTACGCACGTTAAAGATCCACAAACACTGGCAGCCGAACCATTATTTGGACACAGGAAAATACCGCATACAGTGACAAGAATGGGTAGTGCTGCTCTTGCTGCTTCTGTGCCTTACCCGGGTAAGGCGACCTGAATTTCCCGCAATGGAAAAAGAAGTACAAACACACACACAGTCGCACGCACGCACGCATGTACGCACGTACGCACGCACGCACGCGCGCGCGCGCGCGCACACACACACACACACACACACACATACACACACACTGATCACACCATCACCACCGTATCAAGAGATGGTTACTGGTAGTGAATGGGGGGGGGGGGCGGAACGCTTGGCAGGCCTACGTGTTGCACGTGCTGGGCGCTGAATGTATCGGCACACCTTAACGGCATAACTATCTGAAGATTGTACCTGACGCTGTCTTACTACATTAATGCTACATTTACACTGATCTCAGAAGAATAATTGAATCGGAGAGAGAGAGAAAGAGAGAGACAGAGACAGAGAGAGAGAGACAGACAGACAGACAGAGACAGAGACAGATACAGAGACAGAGAACTCGAACGAGAGAGAGAGAGAGAGAGAGAGAGAGAGAGAGAGAGAGAGAGAGAGAGAGAGAGAGAGAGACTCTGTCTGCATTTGAATCTGAGACGAATTTAAAGGGAACCTATATCAAAAAATATGTTGCGTCCTCCCCCAAGGCTGAACAGCGTCAAAAGAACAATTACAATTCTTGCCTTCTTTAGTTTTCGTTGTGTTTACTTGTCTTATCCCAAAGACCAAAAACCAAGACGTTTTCGCAACAACTTCGATTTCTAGCCTGATTATGAAAAACAAATCACATACACAATCTGTTTGGTGGATTTCCACCATCAGCGACAAGCCGCATCTGCATCAGTTTGTTTCCAACAGATTCCCACCACCATCCACTAGCATGCGTCCAAATCAGCACGCGCCTTTTTCAATTTCAATATCTGGAATATAAATGATAGCATAAATAACAAAGAAACCCACACCAAAGCATTAAAATGGCCCTTCGATTGTTTTTAAGTTTAACATCTATAAAACACAAAAGTCTAACCAGGACACAAATGGCCTTTTAATTGTTTTCAAGTGTAAGAGCTATGAAACAAAAACGTCAAACTAGGACACAAAACTAAGAGCGCATGCACTCTTGGAGGAAAGTGGGAGCGGACTTGTAACGTTCCACTGATTATTCCTTCTTTTTTCTTTTTGTTCTTCTTCTCCTCCTTTTTCTTTTTTCTTTTCTTTTTTCTTTCTTTTTCTTTTTCTTTTTCTTCTTCTCAAAAAAATGGCGCATCCATGAGCGGTGGAAAGAAGAAGAAGAAGAAGAAGAAAAAGAGGGATGAAATTGCCGCTCTGCCTAGCGAGCGAAAGAACAAACGATGCAGATAACTACTAAGTGAAAGCAAAAGATGAGCGCTTGTTTTGGCACTTGTGTTCCTGCCTTTCTCGGTGGCGAGGACCTAGCCAAGAATTGCGAAAACGCCTCTGACGAAGATAAAGGAAAACAATTCGCCTCACGGTAATTAATGGCGCTCCACTGGGAAGCGCCAGTGTCGTTACCGAAACAGGTTCGCACCGCTCAGCGGGCAGGAATGCGCACAGGCGCGTGTCGCTTCAGGGCTTGTCTTGTGCCAGTTCAAAACAGAGCAAGAAAGTCGGGGCGTGAAATGGGTAATCACCACCGCACCTGACCGGCGTGGTTGGAAACCAAACCACGGAGATAAAAAAATCAAATCATGATTTGGTCTAGGTGCAGCTTAATTGTTTTCATTTGTGCAGCGAGTATATTAAACACTTGGAAAGGTCGAGTCTAACGCTGCAAAAATGAAAACGATTAAGCTGCACCTAGACATATATTAAAAACTGGGAAAGGTCGAGTCGAACGCTGCACAAATGAAACCATTTCAGCTGCACCTAGACATATATTAAAAACTGGGAAAGGTCGAGTCGAACGCTGCACAAATGAAACCATTTCAGCTGCACCTAGACATATATTAAAAACGGGGAAAGGTCGAGTCGAACGCTGCACAAATGAAAACGATTAAGCTGCACCTAGACATATATTAAAAACTGGGAAAGGTCGAGTCGAACGCTGCACAAATGAAAACGATTAAGCTGCACCTAGACATATATTAAAAACTGGGAAAGGTCGAGTCGAACGCTGCACAAATGAAAACAATTAAGCTGCACCTAGACATATATTAAAAACTGGGAAAGGTCGAGTCGAACGCTGCACAAATGAAACCATTTCAGCTGCACCTAGACATATATTAAAAACGGGGAAAGGTCGAATCGAACGCTGCACAAATGAAACCATTTCAGCTGCACCTAGACATATATTAAAAACGGGGAAAGGTCGAGTCGAACGCTGCACAAATGAAACCATTTCAGCTGCACCTAGACATATATTAAAAACGGGGAAAGGTCGAGTCGAACGCTGCACAGATGAAAACAATTCAGCTGCACCTAGACCAAATCACGATTTGATTATCTCTGTGGCTTTGTTAATATATAATATTAGAGTGGACGGCAACAGAAAGTGGCGTACTGCAGGTTTGTATTATACTGCAATTTTGAATGCGTGGGTTGGGAAATTTCTTATGCTGCTCAGTATGTTTGCTCGAACACCTCTCTGTGTGTCTCTGTCTGTCTGTCTGTCTGCCTGTCTCTATCTCTCTGTCTCTGTCTCTGTCTCTCCCGCTCACACACACACACACACACACACACACACACACACACACACACACACACACACACACACACACACACACACGCCGCACGACACGCACGCACACACACACACACACACACACACACACACACCACACACACACCACACACACACACACACACACACACACCCACACACACACACACACACACACACACACACACACACACACACACACACACACACACACAGATGCACGCACGCACGCAGCTGCACGTACAGAAAATTTACAAGTACGCCCGACACTCACTAGAAAAGGAACCAAAGGGACAGGCGGAGTTTGTATTTTGTCTTCTGTAACAGGTGGGCAATACGGAACCGACAGAACACCAGGGGGAATTTGATATCAGCACCACAACATCAGCACACCGTTTGTTATTCATCGAAGTCGAAACCGGAAGTAGCTCTTTGTAAACACCTCCAGTCCCCCACATCAGGCTGCAAAATACATTTTGCAAAACACCGGAACAACGTCATCCTGCACTGAGAACCGAGTATGTTTATTGTCATTCAGTTTTTCGCAGTTTTGTTTTTACTGTGCTAGTCTTCTCCCGCACCCAGCCCGTTTCTACAACTTTAAAAAAAGAAAAAAGTTTTACTATGTCACTGAGCCAAATGCCAACAAGGCGACCAAAAAGGAGCAAGCTGAGACAGAGATAACAATATGTACATGCTGACTAAGTTCACTTCAGTTCAGTTCAGTTCAAGATGGTATCTATGCGCTCGGAAAAACCCACATGCGCTTCACCCCGTCTCTCAGAAGTTTCCCCAACGTTGCCTTTGAAACGGTTCCAACGGATCAGTTCCTTTTACCAGGTAACTTGGTGTTTTACGCCCAGTCAACCAGTACAGTCATATCAAGGCGAACTCAGAAAAATAACAAAAAAGCGGCCCAAAAGTCGAAAGCAACTATACAAATTTCATAGCAGAGATGAAAGCAAATCTCTGCTTTCGTCCGTCGATTGCTGATTGATTAGTAAGTTCTGTTTAGATACAGTCAGATTGGTTAGACGGCTCGTAGGACCGGCCCTTTACCAGGGTAAGGTTTGAGGATGTACCTCTGGTGGAGTTTATGCAGCTTGTATTTACACGCATGCCAGATGAGAGTTACCGTAGGCGACTCAGTCAGGTCTTGTTGTTGTTTGTGTTACGTATTTCGAGCGCTAATTAACTCCCTTGTGTGTTGATTCCGGGTAAGCTTTGTTAGAGGATTCCGGGTAAGGTTTGTTAGAGTTAGCGTGTTCGTTAAAGCGATGACTCCAGCACCCAGCTACTGCAGTATCTGACCTCTCACAGCTCCAGTCTTTACCGACGAGAGCACGGCGTAAACCAGACATCTGGAGTTTCCTCTCTATCATTGCACGTCGTAGGAATTTCCCACCGTCACAATGACACTCTCTTCTTTTGCTCTTGCTTTGTGGGGTGTTGGTCAATGTGTGTGTGTGTGTGTGTGTGTGTGTGTGTGTGTGTGTGTGTGTGTGTGTGTGTGTGTGTGTGTGTGTGTGTGAGGAATCACCCCCAGTCACTATGGCACTCTCTTCTTTTGCCCTTGCTTTGTGTAATGTTGTCCAGTATGTGTGAGGAATCTCTCCCAGTCACAATGGAACTTCTTTTGCCCTTGCTTTGTGTGGTGATGTCCAGTGTGTGTGAGGAATCTCTCCCAGTCACAGTTAAACTTCTTTTGCCCTTGCTTTGTGTGATGTTGTTCAATGTGCGTGAGGAATCACCCCCAGTCACAATGACACTCTATTCCTTTGCCCTTGCTTTGTGTGGTGTTGTTCAATGTGTGTGTGAGGAATCTCCCCCAGTCACGGTGGCACACTCTTCTTTTGCCCTTGCTTTGTGTAGTGTTGTTCATTGTGTGCGAGGAATTTCCCCAGTCACAGTGGCACTCTCTTCCTTTGCCCTTGCTTTGTGTGGTGTTGTTCAGAATGTGTGAGGAATCCCCCACCCACGCACCCACCCCAGTCACAATGGCACTCTCCTCTTTTGCCTTTGCTTTGTGTGGTGTTGTTCAATGTGTGTGTGTGTGTGTGTGTGTGTGTGTGTGTGTGTGTGTGTGTGTGTGAGGAATTTCCCCCGTCAAAATGACACTTCTTTTGCCCTTGCTTTGTGTAGTAGTGTTCAGTGTGTGTGAGGAATCTCCCCCAGTCACAGTGGCACCCTCTTCCTTTGCCCTTTCTTTGTGTAATGTTGTCCAGTGTGAGAAACTTTGCTCGCCAGTCAAGGCGGCAACTTTCCAAGGCTTTGAAAGAGCCTTCCTCTTATCATTGCATTTTCCAGTACATTGTGAGGAATTTCCCCAACAACAGTGACCAAGTGCCGAATATTTGTTACATAGTTTCCTCGTTTATCGTGGTAGCTGACTAACTTTCGTTCGTTTATCGTTGTAGCTGATTGACTTGCAGGTCGATTATCAGTCGTTATAGCTGATTAACTAACAGATCCGTGCCAGGGCCTCTGACAGCGGTAGTGATCAAACTGTTTGAAGTTTTCTCTGTTTCCTATCACTGCATTCTGACGCTTCACAGACACTCGGCGTCGCCGCGTCCTTTTTGTCATTAACACTGAACAGATGTTGCAACACTTGCCAAGTTTGTCTCGGATTTTG
>JABMCL010000629.1:957500-975000 GCA_018857735.1 Alviniconcha marisindica
GTGTGTGTGTGTGTGTGTGTGTGTGTGTGTGTGTGTGTGGTGTGGGTGGGTGGTGGGTGTGTGTGGTGTGTGGAGGAGAGAGAGAGAGAGAGAGAGAGAGAGAGAGAGAGAGAGAGAGAGAGAGAGAGAGTTTATGTACGCGCGCGCGCGCGCACGCGCGCGTGTGTGAGTGTGAGTGTGTGAGTGTATCTGTGAGTGCGTGCGCGCGTGCGTGCGTGTAAGTCTGCGTGTGCCCGTGTTTCGGGTTGGAATAAAAAAATACAGAATGTGAAGGATTATGAACTCACACACAATCAGCAACACAAACAACATTAACAACTGCCCTTCCAATGCATCACCAGATGACGTCTGAGCAATCACTAACAAACATCGCGGTTTACACACTTCATCACCATAATTACCACAAGCAGAAGAGGGCTTGCATTATCCTGATAACGATCAAATGTATCGTTGCAATAAACCAACAGGAGTCAGAGTATTTGCTATCCATTTCCGAGAAAAGAAAATAGTTCTTTGTTCTGTATTTATAACTATGGTTAAGGTAAGACCCGTTTGTTGGTGGAGTTGCGTTTGTTGTTATATTGTTCTTTTAACTTTATGTATTCATTAGTTTACGAGCCCGCCATGACCACAACAAAATTGCCCCTTGTGGGATAATTAAAAAAAAAATGAATTGAATTGAACTGAATTTCTCAAACACCCGAATCATTGAACGCCCCCCCCCCCTCCCCCTCCCTTCCCCCATAGCCGCACCCTTACGGCCACACCCCCATGGCCCCACCCCCACGGCCCCACCCCCACAACCAAACAGAAACAGTTAACTCACCCATGATCTGATCCAAGCTGTCGTCTTTAGGGACTGCTCGCTTTTCCACACATTCAATGTACTCATGTTGAATCCGGAAGTCAAAATGTGCGGCTGTGTGAAATGTCCGTACTTTTCCTCCATCCAAAATGGCCGAGCTTTACACAGAGTACTTGTCCAACCTCTTCTAATAAGCTCCCGTTTGTGTGAATAGATTTTTGTAGCAACATGATGATAAGCGGCATAACAATAGCGATATAAATGTTTGGTTTCCGATAACCTGTGATTACATCAGAAAACAACCGCAAAAATCTACATTTGATTCCGCATTGAACGTTTTGACAAAAGGGTGTAATTTAAACGGCACTGACACGTTCTGAAACACGGATGTACTTGAAACGGCACAGCACGTTCTGACAAAAGGATGCACTTGAAACGGCACAGCACGTTCTGACAAAAAAAAAAGAAAAAAGAAAAAAAGGATGTACTTTAAACGTCACTGAACATTTTGACAAAAGGCTGTACTTGAAACGTCACTGAACGTTCTGACAAAAGGCTGTACTTGAAACGGCACTGAACGTTCTGACAAAAGGCTGTACCTGAAACGGCACTAAACGTTCTGACAGAAGGATGTAATTGAAACGTTTTGACAAAAGGCTGTACTTGAAACGGCACTGAAACGAATCGCAGCAGGTCGTAGGCAGACCTCTCCCGTCACTGTTTTCGTGTTTAACACTGGCACAGGAAACACCCCAAAGTCCCTCCCAATGTGATGCACATCACCAATTGCGCTCCTCCAACTGAGAGGGTGTACTCAAAACGAAATGAAACACAATCCCCAAAGGGCTCAGTTTTTGTACTCGCTTCTTTTTCCTCCACCCTGGCAGTGTGCTGCCACCTGTATGCTAAACTCATCTACCTGCCACTTTTTGTAGTTTTCTGGTAATAACCAGATCTCTTTCAAGTTCTCGTTTTTTTACTTAGACATTGCCGGCGTCATTATGCACGCTATAATTGAACGGATGAAGGGTCTGGGTCCTGCTCAGTTAAATGCTGTTATAACCCAAACAAGATGGAAGAGCCACGCTAAGCATTCAGGATCAATTATTTCAATCTCACAAAGTCTGTCAAAATGTCTTCCGTGTACCAGACCACAGATACGATGCAGAACTCCGGTTTTCTCTACTTTTTAGCATTCCACAGAAAGGCTTTTTAAAGCAAGTTTTGCTGAAGTAGCAAGGTGTAACGTGTCTAACAGTTGTGTATGCCAGTTCTGCGCTTTCCTCAGCGGCAGCGCACGTGAGTTACGGAAGAAGCAAGATGTCCGTACCTTGAGACTGCAAAGGTTGTGTCAGGTAGCAGCGTGTTGCGGACAACCTGACTCGCGTTCAGGACATGTGGCAGCAGTATGTCTTTCTGCGTTTTCTAGTCATAACCTTCAAACAAAGAGACATCCGATACACGACTTTTGGAGGTCTTCCGGGACACCTTTCATCTTTCCATACAATGCATGCCACGAGTCGGTTGGAACCTCCACGAAAACACTCGTCTGAATGATGTGTTTATGCTTGCTTCGTTTTATTTCCGCAGCATGAATTCCAATTTATATGACTGCACTACCCAATGAGTGATCCACAGAAATATGCACTTAAAGTCCTAGACAATCCCATGCACGACATAAATCAGACGAGCAGCCATTGAGCACCCTGGCGGACTGCACGCATACTTCTGTGATATTCACGTACGTACGGCTCTTCAAGTTCCTCCGTTCACAGATGATGTTGCGGCAATCCTGCGATAGCTAGAGAGGCACATTGACCACAACTGGTAGGCCACAAGGGAACTACATGGCTAAGGAGCTGTCTAGTCGGCCACCTTATAGCTGCGTGTGTATCTGTAACTGTGTGACTGTGCCAGTTGTGTGTCTTTCTTTCAAATGCACACTCATATATGTATTTCCTTTGTGCCACCATTGCGGGCAAGTTCTCCAACACATCGCTGAGCTGTCAAAACAAAATCTCATGTGTGGTACACTGAGTTCTGAGTAAACTATTCAAACGGGTTCTTCTGATTTATAGGTCTGATTAGGTTACCGTGCCTGCAGCAAACCCTGCACCTTTAGTTCACGCACGTACGGAGTGCATGGAGATTCCCCAGTGAGTCTTCTTCATACGGTTCGAGGAAAGCATCCCCAACAGCTTTGTTGGTTCGGTAGATATGTGCATACGGGGAGAGGAAGAATGCTGTGAAAATGGGCAGAATGTGGAGTGAGTGGATAGGTTTGAAGTGAGGAAGGTCTCTGGGAGACGGGAAGACATTTCTCGTGTGTAACGAGCTACAGCTATGTGGACAGCGAGTGCAGCACGGAAGTGCATTAGTGCACGAGTGGTCTTTCTTCTTCCGTTCATTTGTCCTTTGCTCTCCCCCCCCCCTCCCCGCCTCTCCCTCCCTCTCACTCCCCCCCCCCCCCTACCCCCCGCCACCTCCTCCTTTCCATCACCTCCCCAAAGACACACAATCCGCTAGTCATCTGATAAACAACAAGCAGGAAACATGATGGAAACCAAGGATCTTCTTTCAGGACAGTCTCATTTTGATACCAAGGATCTTCTTTCACGACAGTCTCATTTTGATACCAAAGGTCGTCTTTCACGACAGTCTCATTTTGATACCAAAGATCCTTCTTTCACGACAGTCTCATTTTGATACCAAAGATCTTCTTTCAGGACAGTCTCATTTTGATACACTAAGGGGTGCGAAGTGGAGCGCCTCCTCCGTCTGGTCGTCGCTTCACTTCACAACTGAGGATTTCTGTCGTCACTTGCGCCACACGAGCTATCCATTCAAGAAGGTGTGGAGAGATGCCGGAGAGTTCTAATCCCTGTAGACGATAGTCTATACGTCCTCCTGCGGGTTTGTTCACCCGGGGCGGTTATTACCGTTGGCCTAGCTGGCTTTGATGGCAATGCCACACACACACACGCACACACACGCACACACGCACACGCACGCCCCCCCCCCCCCTCACAAACAAAACACACGCAACACACACATACACACACACACATACACACACACACACACACAACACACACACACACACACACACACACACACACACACACACACACACGCACGCACGCACAAACACACGCACGCGCGCGCGCGCACGCACACACACACACAACAAGACTGACAGACAAACTGACGGACGCAGACAGACAGACACACACACACACACACACACACACACACACACACACACACACACACACACACACACACACACACACACACGGAAACTAACAGACAGACTGACGGACAGACAGACAGATACACACACACACACACACACACACACACCAACACAACACACACACACACACACACACACACACACACACACAGAGTTCCTTCGTTTGTTAGACATATCTATAGGTCCCCCCCCCGCCCCCCCGGGCTCTTCCCCCCACCCACCCCTCCAATACATGCACCCCGCATTCCCTCTACCCCATCATGGCTTCTGTATTCCATTTTCGTTGTCTCCTTGAATGAATATCAACATCTTCTGACAGCTTTTACCGTAACCGTTATAAACCGTAAATCAACCAACACCTGAATGAATCCAGTCTCTTTATTCAATGTATGAAAGGAGTCAGAAAGTCACAAAGAAGACACAAAGCTGATTACCCTAGGCCTGCGTACAGGTAACAAATCAATTAGTTAATCAGTCACTTTTAATATTAAATTCCAGTTTAAAAGCCGCAGCGTTGTCGTTTGTCTGTTTGCTGTAGCGTTTCTGAGCTAAACCCCTGAGGTTCACGGAATGTTGGCTGGTTGCGTGTGCAGCCGTTTTCACTCACATGTAGCTATACTGTCATACATGCAGCGTCACCCGCCACTCGGCCAACAACTGCACCGGCTCCCACCGCGTGGATTTCACTAATGGCGTTTTTCACGTCATGAAGAATGCTACAGCTGAAACGTATCCTGACATGGAACTCTAAGCACAACGAACACTTGGCTAGACTGACACGTTCCGGCTAGACTCAAGACAGCAGACCGTTAGGAACCGATTCACATCCGTCCTGGCTGACCGCGTCATCACCCCTGTAAGCATTCCAGCGCGGTCAGAGCAGCTGAACACAGAGTGCGCTCCCCCCCCCCCCACCCCCTCCCCTCCCCCCAGTCCCCCTCCACTCCCCCTCCACTTTCCCACTCTTGACACGAGCTCATGAAATGTCATGCAAATGGTTTTACAGTTTTGAAAAGGACATTAAGCCACTTCCAAAGCCAAACCAACCTGCTGAAAAGATTCCATCGCTGACAAGAGTGTCAACAGCGGTCCCTGGTCACAATAGTGTCAACAGCGGTCCCTGGTCGCTTACAAGAGTGTCAACAGCGGTCCCTGGTCACAATAGTGTCAACAGCGGTCCCTGAGCACAACAGTATCAACAGCGGTCCCTGGTCACAATAGTGTCAACAGCAGTTCCTGGTCACAATAGTGTCAACAGCGGTCCCTGGTCACAATAGTGTCAACAGCGGATTCCTGGTCACAATAGTGTCAACAGCGGTCCCTGGTCACAATAGTGTCAACAGCGGTCCCTGATCGCTTACAAGAGTGTCAACAGCGGTCCCTGGTCACAATAGTGTCAACAGCGATCCCTGGTCACAATAGTGTCAACAGCGGTCCCTGGTCACAATAGTGTCAACAGCGGTCCCTGGTCACAATAGTGTCAACAACAGTTCCTGGTCACAATAGTGTCAACAGCGGTCCCTGGTCACAATAGTGTCAACAGCGGTCCCTGGTCACAATAGTGTCAACAACAGTTCCTGGTCACAATAGTGTCAACAGCGGTCCCTGGTCACAATAGTGTCAACAGCGGTCCCTGGTCACAATAGTGTCAACAATAGTTCCTGGTCACAATAGTGTCAACAGCGGTCCCTGGTCACAATAGTGTCAACAGCGGTCCCTGAGCACAATAATGTCAACAGCAGTCTCATGTCACAATAGTGTCAACAGCGGTCCCTGGTCGCTTACAAGAGTGTCAACAGCGGTCCCTGGTCACAATAGTGTCAACAGCGGTCCCAGGTCACAATAGTGTCAACAGCGGTCCCTGGTCACAATAGTGTCATCAGCAGCTCCCGGTCACAATAGTGTCAACAGAGGTCCCTGGTCACAATAGTGTCAACAGCGGTCCCTGGTCACAATAGTGTCAACAGCGGTCCCTGGTCATAATAGTGTCAACAGCAGTCCCTGGTTAGGGCCCTAAGCCACTGTAAGGACATGCAGTAGAGATGGGCACGAGTACTGATAGACTTACATGCCACTGCTACCACCGCCGTTTGACAGGTATAGGCATAACACGGCTACCAGTGAGGTTTGACAGGTATAGGCAGAAAACGGCTACCAGTGCCGTTTGACAGGTATAGGCAGAACACGGCTACCACCGCCGTTTAACAGGTATAGGCAGAACACGGCTACCACTGCCGTTTAACAGGTATACCGCGCTGTACACGGCTATCATTGCCGTTTAACAGGTATAGGCAGAATACGGCTAACACTGCCATTTGACAGGTATACCCTTTGAACACGGCTACCACTGCCGTTTAACAGGTACACCGCGCTAGCGCTAAACACGGCAATCAGTGCCGTTTAACAGGTATACCGCGCTAAACACGGATACCACTGCCGTTTAACAGGTATACCGCGCTAAACACGGTTACCACTGCCGTTTAACAGGTATAGCGCACTAAATATTCACAGAATGTGACATGCGTTTGTAAGAATATTCTATCTGTTAAACACATACAAACTGAATGTCCTATTACCATAGATTTATTTCAGAAAAACGGATACGACTTCAGTGATTGTAACAACGTAAAAGACATTTTGTATAATACTGATATTACAATTTCTATTGTTAAATTGATTGTACATAGTCCTGTGGGTAAGTTTGTATATTTGTTTGGTGGGGTGAGGTGGGGTGTGGGGAGTCGTTGTGGGGGGGGGGGGGGGGGTCTAATATAACCTCAATGTGAACAGACATAAAAATAAAACATTGGAATTGTATACCACGCTAAACACGGCTACCACTGCCATTTAACAGGTATTGGCAGAACCCGCCGAGGTTCACACAAACAGGAGTGACTTCCCCGCAGTGGTTCGCCTCGCAAACCGGAAATGACATTTACTCTCTGCGGAGATGCACTTCCGGTGGCTTCTCTTTGAAAATGCAATTTTTCGCCGGTGGGATAGGAGGGTGAGATTGTGATTATTCCATCTGATTGTCAATGATGTATTTCCTCTGCGCCTTGCTGAGTGCCAGACCCCAGTCAGTGGGGTGTTTGATGAACTCTGCCGCGGTTTGATGATGCCGAGCGGGTGTCAGGTTTATTCCGTCGCTTTTCTTCTTTAATACAGACAGCAGTAAGGTGTAGGTAACAACCACTGATCGCCCGTAGAACAAAGTTGTAATCTTGGATTTCAAACAGAAGTTTTTTCTTTTTTTTTCTCTCTCTCTCTCTCTCTCTCTCTCTCTCTCTCTCTCTCTCTCTCTCTCTCTCTCTCTCTCTCTCTCTCTGATCCTCTCTGTCTTTGTCTCTGTCTGTCTGTCTCTCTCTTTCTCTCAAAGTTGCTCTCTGACTCTGTCTCTCTGTCTCTGTCTGCATCTGTTGTCTCTGTGTCTGTCTGTCTGTCTGTTTTTTTGTTTTGTTTTTCTTCTTCTTTTTTCTTTTGTTTTGTTTTTTCTTTTTTACCGATCGTCTGAAATAACACTGTAGCATCCAATTAATGAGGAGTTATATACAATGCAGTTTCTGCCAGTGTTATCCAACTGAGCCATGCTTGACAATGGAACAGCCCATACTGAATTAATTCTCACAGTCCCCACGCGAACGCATCAAGTCTGCACACACACACACACACACACACACACACACACACACACACACACACACACACACACACACACACACACACACACACACACACACACACACACACCTACCTGGATATTATAAGTTCCACTAAATCACTGGCTTCAAGGGAGTTAATTAGCGCTCGAAATACGTAACACAAGTAAAACAAAGACCTGAGTCACCTACGGTAACTCTCACATGGCATGCGTGCAAATACAAGGTACATAAACTCCACCAGAGATACATCTTCTAAATTACCTTTACCTTTTATTATTAATTTACCTTTCAGTCTAGTAATAGTGAAACATGAGTGCCGACAAATACCGACGAACTTAAACTCTAGTAAAACGTAAACTCTAAACACTGAAGAACTTGAACTCTGCAGTAAAACTTAAACTTTAAGCACTGAAGAACCTAGTTCTGTAATTAAAAAAACACATAAACTCTAAACACTGAAGAACGTGAACTCTGCAGTTAAACATAAATTCTAAACACTGCAGAACTTGAACTCTGTAGTAAAATTTAAACTCTAAACACTGAAGAACTTAATTATGTAGTAACATTTAAACAGTCTCAACACTGAAGAAGTTAAACTCTGTAGTAAAACAAGAACTCTAAACATTGAAGAACTTGATCTCTGTAGTAAAATTTAAACCATATACACCGAAGAACTTGAACTCTTTTAGTAAAATTTAACTCTAAACACTGAAGAACTTGAACTCAAGCCAGCTGCTTTCGTCTTTACCTATTATAATCACGAACGTGGAACGGACTTTATTTATCGATCAATTCACACCGAACGCATCTGACACTCATGGAAAAACCAGCCGTGCCACTACTGAAGATGAGTTTATTTGTGTATGAGTGCAGTCTGAACATCATTTCCTCTTTGGACACGCTGAGATAACACGCACGGATATGTTTATGCATGCGAAGCACACATGACGATCGCATCTTACGTCAGAAAGATAGGATGAGATCAGAACGACCCACAGTGTGCTGTCCATGGCAGTCTGCTAACAGAGATTCGATATGTTACACCTTGGAAACACGTGGTTCCACACGGAAGATGACAAGGTGCGTTATGGTTCACAGCTTTCTTCTCCTCCGGTTCATCTTCTCTTCCCTGATCCCCCCCCCCCCCCCCCCCCCCCCCCTCCCCCCCCCCCCCCCCTCCCCCCGCACTACCTCCAAGGAAGCACACATGTGTAACTGGACTGGCAATTCCCGACCTCAGTCTCTGCATGTACACGATTATTAGGATCACACACTCAAAGAAACAAACCCCAAACCCAAACACAGGCTACAGACTACCAGCATTTACAGAGAACCTTCAAGGCACACGAAAGACCCAAATACAGCACTATTTATTCAGTGAAGACACATAACGTCAAAGGTTTCTGCAAATCCGCCATTATTTTGTTCGATGACCCCAGCCACTGAATAGGATATAAAATTACATGATATTAATTTACTATTTTCACCTCTTTTGTGTAAAATAACACGGCATCGTCCGTGTTCTTGTAAAAAGGCAAATTTGCCAAAACCTGAAAGGTATTGTTCTACCTTTGTGTAAAGTTTGGAGGAAAAAGCGTTTGAGTTTTACGTTCACTTTTCTTGCGTTATGCTTTTTCATGACACAAGACTGTTAAGGCCGAAACGTAAGACAGTATCAGTGCAGACCGGCTAGGCAGTTAAAACTTCGCCGTCACACAGCATCCCGCATTCGAGGTCATCGGCAGGACCAACACATCCTGGCTCTTCTCCTCTCCTTACCCACCCTTCTCCTCCCCCCACCCCTCCCCTTCGCTGCCTTCCCTTCTCTGCCGCTGTATCCACGGGGTGGTCGTATCAGGGTGGTCGTATCAAAGATAGTTTATCGCTACTTTCCGTAGGGCGAAATCTTTGGGTTTATCACCAAGTCTTTGATGTGAGGTAACAACACGAACAGCAACAACAACAAGCCCCCTACGCCCCCCCCCCTCCCACACACACACGCACGCACGCACGCACACACACACGCACGCACGCACGCACGCACACACTGACACACACACACGCACGCACGCACGCACGCACGCACGCACACACACACACACACGCACACACACACACACACACACACACACACACACACACACACACACACACTCTCTCTCCTACAAATCCATACGTCCCCTCCTACACACGTGGAGAGAAGAAAACCACCAAGAAGGTGGAATGGTTAACAATGAACCTGGCCACAGGAATCCCTATACTTCGTTGTGTTGATGTGTTTTCGTCACGCCCCGTCATTGCAGCTCACTGATCAAAGAAACCCCATCGGCTGCAGGCGAGTTACGAGTTAGACAGCCAAGCGAGCCGCGTTAACTAACTCCTTGTGGCCGTGTGATCTTGTTTTCGCCAGACCAGCCGTGTTGCTGGCAGTCCAGGTTATACCGCCACCAAAAGTATGTTCATGTTCTGCAAGATTCCCCTGCGTACACACACACACACACACACACACACACACACACACACACACACACACACACACACACACACAAGGCACACACACACACACACACACAAGGCACACACACACACACACACACACACACACACACACACACGCGCGCACGCACGCACGCACAAGGCGCACACACACACACACACACACACACACACACACACACACACACACACACACACACACACACACACACACACACACACAGCACACGCACACGCACACACACATACACACACAAGGCCACACACACACACACACACATACACACACACACACACACACACACACACACACACACACACACACACACACACACACACACACACACCTCACACGCACGCACACACGACACACAACAACAACACACACACACACACACACACACACACACACACACACACACACACACACACACACACACACACACACTCACACGCACGCACACACACGCACACACAAACAAACGAACACACACACACACACACACACACACACACACACACACACACACACACACACACACACGCGCGCGCGCGCGCGCGCGCGCACACACACAAAAACACAAACACATACAAGGGCGCGCGTGCACGCACACACACACATACACGCACACACATCAGCAACACACACACACACACACAAAACCACACAACCACACATGCACTCACGGCACAGACACATGCGCGCGCGTGCGCATCTACAAATCCGCACGGCTCACACACCCAAAGAGAGAGGACGAATCACACATTGGAATTAGGTTCCACTGTTCAGAACACAAGTTACTGAATCACACTAGTTGTAGACACAACATAGTTGAAAAAGCAACCAGTGAACTACAACGGAAAGAAGACACTACGGTATTACATTATCCACCAAGAAACCGTCAAACATCTTCTGTGTGGATTCAACGGAGGCGAGAAAAAGAGAGTTTGTCTGTGAGTGTAAATTGTGAAGGGTGTGTGTATGTGTGTGTGTGTGTGTGTGTGTGTGTGTGTGTGTGTGTGTGTGTGTGTGTGTGTGTGTGTGTGTGTGTGTGTGTGTGTGTGTGTGTGTGTGTGTGTGTGTGTGTCTAGGCCGTACGTGCGTGCGGATGCTGTGTGTGTGTGTGTGTGTGTGTGTGTGTGTGTGTGTGTGTGTGTGTGTGTGTGTGTGTGTGTGTGTGTGTGTGTGTGTGTGTGTGTGTGTGTGAGCGTGTGTGTGGTGCCCATACAATGACGTGACTCGACCCATATGCCCACATCAACCTCAATTGTAACGTGACGTGAGGGCCCAAAATCGCACCGCGTAAAGTGATTTACAGTGACCAGTTGCATTTAGTATCAGCTGCACAGCGAATAATGGTGAATAATAATCTGTACTCAGACCCGAGTCAGCAGAGCGGCCAGAGTGACTGTGGGAAAACAGAGAGAGACAGCGACACACTGACATGACACGCCAGTGGAAGACAGACAGACACAGGCACACACAGGACTGACACAGGACGCGCTGGTGGAAGACAGACACAGGCACACAGACAGGACGCGAGAATGGAAGACAAAGAGAGACACGGCACAGCGACAGGACACGCTGGTGGAAGACAGAGAGACATAGGTACACAGACAGGACGCAAGAGAGTGGAAGACAGACACAGGCACACAGAGAGGACGCGCTAGTGGAAGACAGAGATACAGGCACAGAGACAGGACACGAGAGTGGAGGACAGAGAGACACCGGCACATAGACAGGACACGCCAGTGGAAGACAGAGAGACACCGGCACACAAACAGGACGCGAGACTGAGTGGAAGACAGAGAGACACCGGCACACAAACAGGGCGGAAGAGTGGAAGACAGAGAGACACAGGCACACAGACAGAACGAGCTGGTGGTCCCACCACCACGCGATGTTTTGTGTCGATCCCCTGTTTCCAAATAAACCGGCTGGATGAAAGCTTCAGGGCGCTCCCGGCACGTGGCGATAACTATTTTGCTGTAGTTTTATTCAAGAACTTAAAACTCGACGTTCTTTTAATGCCTTGGCGCGGCGTGTGCCAGCAAAGACGTAATCTTTGGTATTGGCAGGTTCTAGCATTATCATCACTCTATCAAACACTGCAGCTGTTTCCAAGCCAAGGAAACCAAATTCCTACGAAAGGCATATTGAACTGGAAATCAGAAGTGACAAAAGCCTAACAAGTGGCAGCATGTCCTTCTGTCTCTCCGCCAGACCGCTGCGGCAAATGGCTTCAAGCCTCAGTTGTTTATCATCCCAGTCAGCGGTGGAAGACCAAACCAAGCCAGTCCCATCACCTGCATGCCGCATCCTGACACCTTGCTGCTGTCAGAGCGCTGCAGTTGGAGATGGGCAGGACCGACAAGATCGAGATCTAGACAGCCAGAGAAATGCAGACACGCCGAAAGTGATACGGCCCAGCGTGGCTGCATGCATGGAGAGAGAGAGAGAGAGAGAGAGAGAGAGAGAGAGAGAGAGAGAGAGAGAGAGAGAGAGAGAGAGAGAGAGAGAGAGAGAGAGAGAGAGAGAGAGAGAGAGAGAGAGAGACAGACAGACAGACAGACAGACAGAGACAGACAGACAGACAGACAGAGACAGACAAACAGACAGACAGGAGAGGGAGAGAGACAGACAGACAGACAGGAGAGAGACAGACAGACAGACAGACAAACAGACAGACAGGAGAGAGGGAGAGAGAGAGACAGACAGACAGACAGACAGACAGAGACACAGAGAGACAGAGACAGACAGACAGACAGAGCCAGAGAGAAACAAAGAGAGAGAGACAGACAGACAGACAGGCAGGCACTGAGGCAGACAGACAGAGACACAGACAGACAGACAGACAGAGACACAGACCTAAGACCTCTGCGCACTGTTGAATGGACGATAACAACAAACTCTCTCTCTCTCTCTCTCTCTCTCTCTCTCTCTCTCTCTCTCTCTCTCTCTCTCTCTCTCTCTCTCTTCCTAAGACCTCTGCGCACTGTTGAATGGGCGATAAAAACAAACTCTCTCTCTTTCTCCCTCTCTCTCTCTTCCCGTAGCCGAACGCTCCTCTTCCCAAATCCCTTCCTATCTCATTCTCTCCCTCGCCGTTTTTTTTTTCTCCCTCCAAGTCTAACTCGAACTTTTCCACCAGCTGTCACATCAATGCCTTTGCTCATTAGCTCTGTGGGTGCTAACTGTTCTGACAGCGAGGAGCTCAAACAGAGCTCTCCCTTCCATTCCCGTCTGCTCCTTGCCACCTCCCGGCTTGTCGGAACGGAAAGAAAAACGCCGCTGACGATGCAATAACGAAGTCAGTAATATTATTAGAGGATGCTTTTCTGCGGGGTTCGACAAAGCCAAATTGGTGGTAGATAATCCTCCTCCAAAGACTGGAGAGCTAATGAAACAGGTGGGATTTTTCGCCCTCTTGCTCATTCGTTCAGCCTTCAGGGGATCAACCTTCGCTTGCTGAGCGTTGTTCAAAGTCAGCGTGTTAAGCCCGTTCTTAATTGGCGAACTGTTAGTTGTTCACAGAACATATTCGGACAGTTCGACGAACTATAATTCGTTTCTTAATTGAACTTTTACTGCGCCGAACGTGGTTCGGAGAGTTCGACGAACTATGCCTCGTTCTTAACTGGCTTATAATGAGATGCAAGCTACGGCCCGAACTTGCGGCAGAAGCGCAGCAGACAGCATGACTCAAAAAATGTAGGCTAAAGTCAAGTCAAGTCAAGTCAAGTCAATATACTATAATCATCCCTCTCGTAACAGGGTAATTCAACTAACTACTATCTCATTTTGGTTCTCGGAGACAAGGCTGCATGCGCCTCCCACAAGTCAACAAATGGGTAAATTCCCTCCTAAGCGAGTGAAGTACCGACATCATCATCCATTTTTATTTTTATTTCTTCCTCATCCACAGGAGAGCTCTTTGCTCTCAGCCAATCAGAGGCAATGTTCGCCGAACCGGGAGAATATACGCAGAACATGTTGAGCGAAGCTTTTTGGACCCCGCAGTTCGACGACGAATACTCCCAACTAGTTTCGCGAAGCAAAGGTTCGCCCAATTAAGAACAACAGAAAGGTAGATTAACAGACTGATTGACTTGATTTAAAAAAAAAAAATTGTCGGACTGTTTGCCACTAATTTGGCTGATTTCAATCGATCGATGGATTCAAAAACTAATGTAAACTGATGAACCTGGTTTATTTGATGATCGATTGCAATGACTGAATAGACTGATGGAGAAAGTAAGTAGGTAACTTGATGTTTTACGCTCAGTCAACCATTACTGACTGACGGAGTAAAGAAACTGACTAAAACTAATTGGCTGATCGACTGACTGACTGGCTGACCGACTGACGATCACAGACAAGATCAGAGCCAGACAGTGAGATATATAGCCAGTCAGTGCCTGCAGCTGCAGGTATTGATTCCGACAGCGGAGCTACTGACGTTGGGATTCCAGTTCACCCGCACCCGGCCACTGTGGCCTGCCACCCAGTGACAAACCCACACTCCCAGCATCGCTTTCCGGCCCCTTCCTCCAAACTCTGCCAGAATTGGTTACGCCATTGAAGGGGCACTCTTTATCTCCGCGCAGCTGTCCAACGACGCGGTCAGCGCCCTCCGAAAGGTTCGGGTACTGATAAGACTGTGGAAGCGACATAGCGCCCAAGCACGTACGTAACTGAACATGAGACGTATCCGCCCCGGGTAAAACAACAACAAAAACAACAAAAAACGATTCAAACGATTTTGGTTTTATTAATTTGTGCTGATGTAGGCAACGTGGTCAATTATAAAAGAAACATCTGATATAATGATAGTCTGTTACAAACTTGCGGCCGTTTGAGCACCATCAAAAAACTTCGTTAGCTGACAGTTTTTCGAGACCTATGGCGTAATCAACTATCGCAGTGGTTGGAGGAAGAATGACGTAAACCAGTGCTTGGAGTTTGTGAGGAAAAAAAAACTAAGCAAATCGTAGCAAGAACAGTCTCCTAAGACTTGTGCAGTCCCCACCCGGCCGCATGTCGGCGCCACGTGTCTGTCTCCCACCCCATGTTCCCTCACACACTCCGAGCATCGCTTTCCGATACCTTCCTCCAAACTCTGCCAGATTTAGTTACGCCACTGAAGGGTCGCTCTTTACTTCCGCGCAGCTGTCCAGTGACGCGATCAGCACCCTCCGAAAGGTTCGGATACTAATATGACTAGAAGCAACCAAGCGCCCAAGCACACACGTAAACACGAGACACATCCACCCCGGGTAAAAAAGAAGAAAAGAGTTCTGTCTCCATTCAAACGATTTTGGTTTTATTTGAGCTGGCGTAAAAGCAATATGGTCAGTTATAAAACAAACGTCTGATATAATTTGAGTTGTTTGTAACAAACTTACTACTGTTTGAGCACCAACAAAAAACTGCTCGTTAGCTGACAGTTTTCTGGACCCTATGGCGTAACTAAATACGGCAGTGGTTGAAGGAAGGAGGTCGTAAACCAGTGCTTGGAGTTTTGGTTCCCTCAGTGCATACTCGCTGAGTGGGTCACAAACTCCAAGCACTGGTTTACGACCTCCTTCCTCTAACCACTGCCGTAGTTGATTACGTCACAGGTCTCGAAAAACTGTCAGCTAGTGAACAGCTTTTCGATGATGTTCAAACGGCAGTAAGTCTGTAACAGACAACTCGAATTATATCAGACGTTTCTTTTATAACTGACCACGTTGTTTACGCCACCACAAATAAAACCAAAATCGTTTCGGTGAAGCGAGAATCTTTTTTTTTCTTTTTCTTTTTTTATACCCGGGGCGGATGCGTCTCATGTTTACGTGCGTGCTTGGGCGTTACGTTGCTTCCACTGTCTTGTTAGTACCCAAACACCAAGCACTGGTTTACGACATCTTTCCTTTAGAGTGTGATTAGTACCCAAACATTTCGGAGGGCGCTGACCTCGTCGCTGGACAGCTGCGCGGAGATAAAGAGTGCCCCTTCAGTGGCGTAAGCAAAGCTACTGAATGAGCTTGTGCCAACTGAATGTGCCTACTGAATGAGCTTGTGCCAACTGAATGTGCCAACTGAATGAGCTTGTGCCCATTGAATGAGCTTGTGCCCATTGAATGAGCTTTTGCCCATTGAATGAGCTTGTGCCCACTGAATGAGCTTGTGCCCACTGAAAGAGCTTGTGCCCACTGAATGAGCTTGTGCCCACTGAAGGAGCTTGTGCCCACTGAAGGAGCTTGTGCCCACTGAATGAGCTTGTGCCCACTGAAGGAGCTTGTGCCCACTGAAGGAGCCAGCTCAGTTATATTGGAGCGACGGAGGAGAGACCTCACCCCAGCCAAGTGCAAACAGACGACGCTGCGGGGAAAGCCTGTGGCCTCAGTACCGGAGGCGCGAGCCAACAGCAGGAGCAGCAACAGCAGCAGCAGCAGCATCAACAGCTGTCAGCACGGAGGCGCCCCGTCCGCCAATGTTGGCCACATCACGCAAGCTGGTGGGCCTTTCCTCCCACATGTTTATGCGTCGTATGGCAAAACAGTGCACTCAGTCCGGCGAGGCATTGCCGGTGCAGTAATGTTTACTGTTTGGGCGATAAAACCATCACAGTTTCTCCGGAGATCTTTCACCTTTCAGCCAATTCACTATTCAGTCACTCTTTTTTTTTTTTTAATCAGTCGTTTTGAACACACATGCACATATTTCAGTTTCTATTTTCAATATGCACATATTTCAGTTTCTATTTTCCAAGCATGAGTTTTGTTCCGGCAATTCGCCGTTGAGCGTTAGTTTTCCATCCTGAATGTTCTGTAGTCATCCTTTTGAACAGACATGTCCTACAAATCACAGAATATTTGTTCTCCAAAGGTTTCCTGCAAACAAATCAGTCATCTTCTAATGAAAGCTATGATTCAACATCGTCCAATTCTGCACACCAGAGTGTTTTCCTGCAAACACATCAGTCACCTTCTAATGAAAGCTATGATTCAACATCGTCCAATTCTGCACACCAGAGTGTTTTCATGCAAACACATCAGTCACCTTCTAATGAAAGCTATGATTCAACATCGTCCAATTCTGCACACCAGAGTGTTTTCCTGCAAACACATCAGTCACCTTCTAATGAAAGCTATGATTCAACATCGTCCAATTCTGCACACCAGAGTGTTTTCATGCAAACACATCAGTCACCTTCTAATGAAAGCTATGATTCAACATCGTCCAATTCTGCACACCAGAGTGTTTTCATGCAAACACATCAGTCACCTTCTAAT
>JABMCL010000629.1:982500-1017500 GCA_018857735.1 Alviniconcha marisindica
CACTGTTCACGTAATAACAATGTATCTATATATCTATCTATATGGTTTCTGCTACAGCCATTTGGTGTGTGTGTGTGTGTGTGTGTGTGTGTGTGTGTGTGTGTGTGTGTGTGTGTGTGTGTGTGTGTGTGTGTTTGTAGTGCATTTGTTTGGGGTATAATATTTTATGTAAATTGTTTTGGTGGGACTATGCTCTACATATGTATAGAATTCATATTTAGGTTAATATGTATCATGTGAGCGCTCAGGGCGTTGATGAGCGCATGATAAATGTACATTATTATTATTCATTACTTTTTAAACATATAATAATAATGATAATAATAAATGCATTTCTAATGTGCCGAATCCCTCTGTGGTTATACACGTGTGAGCTTCAAAGCGCTATACATAAGCCATTACAACAATACACCACCTAATTTAATAATGCATTACATATCTCACTTTATCCGTCTCCTCCAATGCATCCACTATAATTTAACTCACAATGAGGCCGAGAAGTCTGTGTACAAACACAATTATATTATTATTACGTACACCTAGGCTGTACGCGTCTCGGCCATGACCCAGATCTTTATATCTGGCTACCAGTTTTATGTGCGACTGTTTAAAGGGGGAACAAGTCATTATTGGGGCATTATATTTAGGTCTGGGAGAGTTTGAACGGAAGAAGAAGAAAATGAAAGAGAAGGAAGGCCTACTCCCTTCTTAACACACTTCAGTTCAGTTCAGTTCAAGATGGTATATATGCGCTCGGAAAGGCCCATATGCGCTCCACCGCGTCTCTCGGAAGTTTCCCCAACGTTGCCTTTGAAACGGTTCCAATGTTCGTCTGATTGACGATGGCTCTCTCTCCTCCTTTCAAGGGAGATCGTCCAGCGCTTCCTCTTTCCACGCCTCTCTCCTCCAGGCGATCGATGGTGTGATGTCCTTGGCTTTGTGCCCGCAGGTAATTATCTCAAGCTTCTCAACACTTCAGTTCTTCCGAGAAGCAAGCCACTTGTGACAGTTGTTTTGCCCGCCAGTCTACCTGCTCGGTCATTTCACTTCACTCCGGCATGTCTTAATACAATACACTTGCTAATACAATACCGATACAGAAGAACTTTAAAATGCCTATGGGCTGCGTCAGTCCCTCCCTCGCGAAGCCGAATCAGATTTTTATTTCCCCAAAGCTAAACAGATCCTGGTGAGGACCATTATTATGCTGCTTGCCTAGTCAGACACGTCGTTAGCTACCTCATCAGTGACCACCGGCACAACGACGGGAAATATCCGCCCTTTACTAAGGATAGAAAACCACCGTGTAAATGGTAGACTCCGTCAACATGGGATCGAGAATACTCACGGGCGGCACATCTAAGAAGTTCTAAATGACGGCGGACATTTATTAAGAAGAACTGAGAAAAACAGAGAGAAAGTTCTGTCATTATCTAGCAATAGTTTTTTGTTTGTTTGTTTGTTTGTTAAAAAAGAATTATTTTTAAATGCTATACATATAACAAGCGGAAAGTTATCAGTGGAGTGATTCGAGAACAAGAGAAGACAATCTCGAAACACAAAGTAAAAGACAAAACAAACAAACAAACAAAAATAATACAATTTAATAGTTCGACTCGGTCTCGGGGCCAAAGATGGCTGAGAAAACCCATCATCGAAGCATGCCCCCCCCCCCCCCCCCCCCGACCCCCGCCTTACCTGCCTCCCCCTCCCCTACTCCCCCGCCCCCCGGGGGGACCTGATTGCACACCTAACGCCCACCTGTGACGAAGACAAGTCCCCCTGGCAGGTATCTTTTATAGCTTCACCTTTCGCCAACCCCTCTCTCGCTCCCAATAGAATACATGCTGTCAGGCGTCTCTCTCTCTTTCCAGACGTAACAGCTTCACAGGCATGCACGTGCAGTTACAGTTAGAGGTACACAAACGATAACATCTCATCCTCACCTGTCGTACGGCGCCCACATGCTTACGCTGCAGTCCCCTCCCCCCCCCCCCCCCCCCCCCCCCACCTCCCAACCCCTAACCCCCGCCCCCACCTCCTTCCCTTTTTGTATTCTGTGCCGATCGCGCATTCACGTTCTTCGAATGCATGTGATCGTTATATGAGCACATAATCTGTATTGAGTGACTCTTCACTACGACAAGAAAACAGTCCACCTACACACCAGCACACTAAAAATCAAAATAAGGAGTCCACTGTTTTGTCATTCTCAGTCGCCTTTTTTCTAGCGCAGACCAAGTTTGTGGTGGACCTGTTTTGCTGTTGTTGTTGTTTGTAAGTGGAGTGTTCTGGAACCCAGACCCGAAGTATTTTTTAAATCGTCAGATAAAAAGTTTGTGTTTAATCGAAATCCACTGCCGACGTTAAACATCCAATGCCAGTTGAAAATGGCAGAATATGCGCAAGGACCAGACAACATTGCCGCAAAATGTGATAACAAAACTAAGGAATAAGCGAAGCTTTGGAAGGTCTATCAGTAGCTGTCATATCGTTGTACAGAGAACAGCAGCGAGCTCACCAGTTTTCACAGAGACTGGAGGAGCCGTACCTCACCTGCCTGCCCATGGTGTCACAAACTGATAATTATGATTATCAGCCACCGGATATACTTCAATATTGGTGTCAGTATCAAAGAGGAGGCAAGAGTAGATGGAGACATCACGTTCGACGACGAGCGCATTCCGAGTATCACTAACTATATAGGTCTGCCCTCCCTAGGGTCTCTGCCATTGTTGGTGACGTCTTACCTTCGATAACTGAGAGGAAATAGTCCATTTTTCATTGGCGCAGGAACGAGAGGGGAGCTGGGCTGGCTCTGATGTAACCAACAACGGCGGAGACGTGAGTGGGGACGGCGTAACCAACAACGGCAGAGACGTGGGGACGGCGTAACCAACAACGGTAGAGACGTGAGTGGGGACGGCGTAACCAACCACTGCAGAGACGTGAGTGGGAACGGCACGGTTGGCTGGTCGTTGTAGCGTGCAGTGAGGCCACTGGCAGCAGGCTTCCGTTAGCGCCTGCCCTACGGAGCTCGGTCAGAACTGACGCACGTGGGAGTTTGGTAAACGCTGCACACCTGCCTGAAGCCGAGCTCCCCAAGACGACTCACTTTAGCACGGGTATAAAACGGCAAAGTTAGAAACAGTTGGACAACAAACGATGCCCCTACCCTCCTTTATGAAAGGAATTCGTTTTGCGCAGATGCTCTTTAACAACAGGAGATGGGAGAAAAAAGTCCAGTGTGTGAAAACAAACGGAAGCCAGTGCCTCTTAAAGCGGCACCCGATGCGTCGCTGTGCACGTGCACTTTGACAACAGAAAGGAAACATTTGCTCCGTTGCACAACATATTGCAAAACTTTGGGCTGGAGGTTCTATTGTGCACATAACAGCTGCCAGTGGGAGAAAGTATCGGAGTGTCAAACAGGACTGTTTTTACCCCTTCACTGCCATATCATTTCAAAACGACCAATAAAAGAGCAGAATTTTAAACCCTTAACTGTTTCTGTCTTCTTTTTCGGACCGGCATTTGGACAGATTTTCATCAAAACGTATAGCACTGAAAGTAGATGTTATAGGACCGTAAACTATACTCTTTGGAGGCGCGATCGTGCATCTTTCAGCCCGGAAATTTTACAGGCTGGGGCAGTGAAGGGGTTAATTCTTCAATGGTTGAAAACGGGGTCTTTCATCTATAGACAGACGGGATGCTTTAGAAAGATCGCATATTTAATACTGTAATTGTCTCCCCGCTGATCTGTCGGAAGGAGTTGCTGTCCCATGTGTCTTATTCTCGCTATCTAATGAATATTCTGACATGTTGCAGTGTTAATGAGAGAGAGAGAGAGAGAGAGAGAGAGAGAGAGAGAGAGAGAGAGAGAGAGAGAGAGAGAGAGAGAGTACGGGGTTTTGAAATATTTGATATGAATGCCTTGAACAGGTACCTCCACCCACTGAAAAGGTCTATGACCTTATATCAATAAAATAGCGTCAGCGTCACTCTCTCTCTCTCTCTCTCTCTCTCTCTCTCTCTCTCTCTCTCTCTCTCTCTCTCTCTCTCTCTCTTTCAACGTTTTTTGATGCTTTGATGTAATTTATTAACATATTTTGTTACCTTAATAATTTTAAGATCAGCCTGGTATCACTTTTGTGAAAAGACTTTATGTAAAAACAAAGAAGAAGAAAAAGAGAAGAGGAATTTGGATAATAATTCCATGTCGAAATCGCAATGGCAACACCTTAGGGGCATTGCATACAAGAGGGCTATGGTTTTCCGGCACAGCATTTACACAGTAGCTAGTTGTTGGGTGTTGCACGTCCCATCAATAACAAGGGTCATGTCAGGCCAACGGGATTTACAAACAGGCTCGGTTAGTAACAGTATTCTGTATCTCGATCTGCACCAGCTCAGTAATCTATCTTAGTCTTCTTTTTAGAAGCCTTCTTAAGCATATTACGTGTGCCGCGACCAAACACGAGAATGCCACGCATTCTACATTGAGACCCAGAGATAATCAAGACCTTTCTTAGAGTCGCGTGGCGCCGTATTGGGTACGATAAGATAGGACTGTTTATTGTCCATGCTAAAATTATACACGGACATTTATCTCATGTCTGCACAGTATGTAACATTAAGCTATAATTAACACACCCACACCCACCCACACACACACACACACACACACACACACACACACACACACACACACACACACACAACACCTACGTAATTTGCGGACACACAGCAATCACATCAGGGGATCCAGCATAAAATTACTGTTACATAAAGGCAGTTTAAAAGATTCATTAAATGCATACAGTAAACCTCACATTTCCAAGACACTCGTACAAATACACAGTTATGTAGATACGTCAATTACAGCCAGAGGGTTAATTTCCCTCGTCGGAAACTCGTTTTCTTTCAGCACCCTTCTATTTAGACAACGCAACTAAGTTTGTGCAGTTCATATTGATAAACGACCCCATATTATCGCTTTTGGCTGGCGATAAGACGTAGCAACACTGGTACGTCACACAGGTATTTTAGCTAGTTCTTAGACTTTAACGTTCCGTCTCACGGGTCACCTCCTGACGAATAACACCGTCAACATTCTCCCACACACGTCCCAAGCACAAGTCACGAAATAGCAAGTCAGTCACTGGGTCACATTTGTGGACAGTCAACAGCAAACACATCCAAGTAAAAATTGTAAGTGATAAGCATATCTCAATGTGCACAGTTCTCGATTTACAGAAATATTTTGAGGCACATTCCCACAACGCGTTCAACAATGTTGGCATAAAAAGTACAAGATTAAAAGACATTTGATCAAATAAATTTGTCATTTTTATGCGCATAAAAAGCGCATAAAAAGTACAAGAATAAAAGATATTTGATCAAATACATTTGTCATTTTTATGCGCATAAACAGTACAAGATTAAAAGACATTTGATCAAATAAATTTGTCATTTTTATGCGCATAAACAGTACAAGATTAAAAGGCATTTGATCAAATAAATTTGTCATTTTTATGCGCATAAAAAGACAAGGATTAAAAGACATTTTTGATCATATAAATTTGTCATTTTTATGCGCGTAAAAAGTACAAGATTAAAAGACATTTGATCATATAAATTTGTCATTTTTATGCGCGTAAAAAGTACAAGATTAAAAGACATTTGATCAAATAAGTTTGTATTTTTTTATGATACACAGAAACACATGTTCTGGAGCCAATTCATATTCTGCAGGCATTCAACCAACACGGGGACCTGCATCTAGCGGTTGTGACGACGAGCAGAGAGGCCTGCTTATTTCGCAGGGGAAATAACACACACCTAACACAACGAAAACGAAGAGACAGAATTTGCAACAAGTGAACTGAATGGACCGGTTAAGTAGAGGTGAGAATGATGCCCAAAATTCGTGAAAATAGACACGCTGGAGGCGAGCATTCATTGCAAGCGATTTCCTTCTTTGATAGTTCGACAGGTCGCTGGAAAACATTTTTTTGTCACTGTTGATTCTTAGGCACTTTTAAGCTTAACAAAATGCCCCGTACTTGTGAAGTACCATCAAAGTAAAGCATACAGAGACAAAAAATTCAAACAGAAACGACAGCAGTATTAGAAGGCAAGTACAGGGGGATGGGGGGGGGGGGGGGGGAAGAGAGAGAAACCGAAAAAAGAACAGCATTAAAAAAAGGCCAAATGAAGGAACCAACAAAAGAAACAGTAACGGAAAAAACCCTGTTATGTAACATTGACAGTTTGACGATGATGGCAGTGTAGAGGCACACACACACACACACGCATATCAGATACAAATGAACGCGCATGCGCGCGCGCGCGCGCGCGCCACACACACACACACACACACACACACACACACACACACACACACACTGTAGCAGTAAACAGTCCACCGACCTAGTGAAACAGTCTCACGCACACACTGAAGCAGAGAACAGTCTGACGCACAAACTGTAGCAGAGAATAGTTTCACGCACACACTGTTTCAGAGAACAGCCTCATGCACAAACTGTAGCAGAGAACAGTCTCACGCACAAACTTTAGCAGAGAACATCTCACGCACACACTGTTGCAGAGAACAGTCTCACGCACACACTGTAGTAGCGGAGAACAGTCTCACGCACACACTATTGCAGAGAACAGTCTCACGCACATACTATTGCAGAGAACAGTCTCACGCACACACTATTGCAGAGAACAGTCTCACGCACACACTGCTGCAGTAAGCAGCTTCACGCATACACTACTGCAGAGAACATTGTCACGCACACACCGTAGCAGTAAACAAGTTCAACGAACGTTGCCATCACTATGAACCCCTTACAGACCGCATTCAACGCAGCAAAGAATATAAAAACACGTCTTACCTTTTGCTTGTACCACAGTTTGACCATGTTTAGGCTAGTCAAAGGTCGTCAGTCGGTACGACACAAGTGACCATCAGACTGTCTTTCTTGGGAACATGTCCGGGACGCCGGTTGAACAGTCGGACAGTACCGTACACCGGTTTAGTTCGAGCGGAGGTACTGGACCAGGCAATGGCTTTGTGGTCCGTTTAGTGACAGGACCGAGTAGTCCACGACGTTGTCCAGCCTATCATTTCCGGCGTCCAATACATAAAGGTCAAGGAAGCAGTTGAAATATATGACCAAAATGAAAGGTTCAGCTTTAGCCAACTGTCCCCTAAAAGGGGTGGAAAATGTTTCTAAACTGCCAACCGCTGGTCTTCGGCACGTATCGCGTACGCACGTGCATTGAAGCGTTCTAGTCACTGAGTGAAACAAAGAACCCCGTCTCCGACAATGGAGTGGAGCTTTGCTCCTAGTTCCGGGGCTATCACTGACACTGAAGTGTTGCAGTCTCTGGGCAGGGTACAGCCGCGCTAGCAATGATGCCGGCACGGGTTCTCGTGTCCTCTTGCTTCTATCCCTCCTTGCCAAGACCGCCGGCCATTGATGGACATCCGCAGAAACGCCGGTGGTGGCGCGTGTGTCGTCACGTCATGCAGTCTACAGCCCACTTTCGCCGCAAGCCGCAGCAGTGTAAGCATGCTCTTTCACAAGGCTGTCAACAACGCACCCAGGAAATGGTTTGAATCGTTGTGACAAACCGGGAAATTCCACCCATCTCTCAGCCGCCTTTCTGTTTGGTGTTGTCAAGTTGTTGTTGTTGTTGCTGGTTTTGTTTTGTTTGTTTCGTTTTTGTTTTCAAACGCTGCAACACCAGAACAGTTACCATAGTTTATAACGTGTTGATGTCAAGCTTGTCAAGCTTGGCAAGCTTGTCAAGGTAGCTGCATTGCAATAGCAGAAATCGGACACTTTCTCGCTGTTCTTTCGCTATTAACCCCAGAAAAAGACTACTACGTTTCTTTTTCTCGACCGATTTCCATTCCTTACAAACGAGCAAAAACGATGGTGCAGAGCCCCATAAAAATGAACACTATGGAACGAAACAGAGCGCTGAAATATTTGCAGCCAAAAAGAAAAGGGAGAGGATCCTTTGGTCCTTCAGTGACTGCCGTGTGTGTTTGGCGTTTCTCAGCACGTACACCACACAGTCCGTCACACGGCAGGCAGTGGCAGTGCAGTGTCACGCAGAGCACGCTGATTTAGGACACTGTAACCAGCGTGTTCCTCTGGGACATCATCCGCTTCAGACGCACACACCCAGAACAGTACACTGTCCAAGAGGTACAGTTAAAAAAACGAGAACGACACATTACACAAGTTCACTATCACCTGTCTCTGTTGGTAATCGAGTTAATCTTACGTCATTCCTCTTCGGTCAGGTCATCATTCTACAACTGCCTTTTGTGGTCTGTAGCCTATTGACCGATATTCTAACGCCATTCCTCTTTAGTCAGGCCATCATTCTACCACTGCCTTTTGTGGTCTTTAGCCTATTGATCGATATTGTCTAACGCCATTCCTCTTTAGTCAGGCCATCATTCTACCACTGCCTTTTGTGGTCTGTAGCCTATTGATCGATATTGTCTAACGCCATTCCTCTTTAGTCAGACCATCAATCTACCACTGCCTTTTGTGGTCTGTAGCCTATTGATCGATATTGTCTAACGCCATTCCTCTTTAGTCAGACCATCAATCTACCACTGCCTTTTGTGGTCTGTAGCCTATTGATCGATATTGTCTAACGCCATTCCTCTTCAGTCAGGCCATCAATCTACCACTGCCTTTTGTGGTCTGTAGCCTATTGATCGATATTGTCTAACGCCATTCCTCTTCAGTCAGGTCATCAATCTACAACTGCTTTTTGTCGCCTGTAGCCTATTGATCGATATTGTCTAACGCCATTCCTCTTCAGTCAGGCCATCAATCTACAACTGCTTTTTGTCGTCTGTATTGACCGATATTCTAACGCCATTCCTCTTCAGTCAGGTCATCATTCTACAACTGCTTTTTTGCGGTCTGTACAGACAGATATTCCACCCTGAAGTCCTGGCTATCAGCGGTTATCATCATCCTTGCAGGAAGCCTGTCTGGATTCCTTGCAAGAGATAATGAGGGCAGGCGCGGTTTTCGCACACAATAACTTCGCTTCTTCTGGCCTTCTTTTAATTCGCCCCCTCCTCTCCAACAGCAGTCACTTCAGCTATCGCTTCTGCTAACCCACTACTTTAAAGTGGCTGCGTGAGAACGGCCGGGTCTCCCGAGTCTTCCCACATAAACAGGCCGAATACTTTGGAACAGCCACCCACCCACCTACCTACCCACGCCCACTCCAATCCAATCTGGTGTCTTCCTTCTTTCGCACCTGGCAGTCGTGAAAACGTATCGCTACCATTCCAGCATTCTTCGTAAGTAGAAGATGCAACGAAGCGAGCGACACGTCTCACGTTCAGTCGCAGGGATGGGCCTGTATTGCTATCATCATTTAACTGACGTGGGGTATTTAATCTGCGCCGGTCATCAAGACTTTCTCCACACAATTCGTCACTCCGAACTGGGTCCCGGCCATATCTGCACGCACCAGTACCGGCGTGGTCGAAGCCGGGAGCAAAACAGTGTCAGTGAACGTTACTGTTGTGAGTGGCGGTGTTGTACCAACTTTGTCTTAATAATAATTATAATCATCATCATCATCATCATCATCATCATCAACGCCCTGAGAGCTCACATCATTATTAATCTAAATACATTATTCTATACGTACGTGGAGGACAATCCTAACAACTGAAACAATTTACAGAAGGCATTATATGGAAACACACACACACACACACACACACACACACACACACACACACACACACACACACACACACACACACACACACACACACACACACACACACACACACACACACACACACACACAATGAATGTAGCAGGAACTGAGTATTGATATTAGTTGGGGCGGAAACACTGTGAGAAGAGGAAGGTTTTCAGTCTGGCTTTAAAAGATGACAGGGTCGAGCAGTGTCTAAGGTCTCGTGGGAGTGAACTCCAAAGGTGGGGTCCAAAGCAAGAGAAGATGCGAAAGACACGAAGTGAACGTAGAAGTGAACGTATTTCACGAGACCGTTCACGAGATCGAAGATATAACTGTACCAGGTCCCTGGAGGCTTGTGTTTTGTTTGCTTGCTTGTCTGTGTCGGTAAAGATGACGACCGGATTGTATCGCGAAAGGTCGAAAACGTTTACCAATTTCAACCGGCTTTCAACGGTGGCAGTCGATCAATCAGTAACTTATTTTATGTCTGTTCACATCGAAAGTGTTGTTAGACACCACCCAAACACCAAATTTTTAAAATATTTTATACTAATTTACCCATTTGACTATGAACAGTCAATTTAACAATATGGTTGATAACATCAGTATTATACAAAATAGCTCCTACGTTGTTGCAAGCATTTAAGTCATATCCGTTTGTCTGAAATAACTCTGTGGTAATAGGATATTCAAGTATGTTGTGTCTAACAGATGAGATATTTTCACAAACGCATGTCATATTCTTTGAATATTTAGTGTTCCATGAATTTAGACGTAACTTGTATATTACTCTTGCTAAATATCTTGAACAAGAAGGTATCGCAAATTTACTTTTTTTGAATTTGTTTATACACAATCTTCTCAAGTATTGAAGTAATCTCATGAGGCGAGATTAACGGTGATCAACGGTGGCATGACTTCATCAAGTTTCAGTTATGAATATAAAGGGGGCAGGGGGGAGATCAGGAATTGGGGTAACAAAATATTTTACAATAAGTGTTCGAGTTCTGTGTTTTAATGCTTATTGGATGGTTTCTTCTGACAATTAATTATGAAACTAATTTAAAGCATGTTTTAGTTTTTTCTATCAAACTATTTTACAATACTTAGATTTGAATTTGTGTCAGCATGAATTTTTTTATTAATTTTTTTTTTGGGGGGGGGGTAGGGGGGGTTGGACTGAACTATGCAAACAAACGACATTCCAGGTACTAACTAAACTGCCATATTCCTGTCGGCAGCGTCATGTCCAAACGGCCGTGTCTGACGTAACAGCGGAACAGCGGAGCAACCGCGCAATTCTTCTCAGTGCTGCTCCGTGTGTAGACCACACACACGCTTTCCCCCACCCCCTTCTCGTGTTTGAGGAAACACTGTTTGCCTTGTTCCATCAGTTAGCATAACTGGCGTTGGGGGTGGGAGGTCATTCTTTATCTGTCATCGTATTATGTATTCTCTCTCTCTGTCTGCCTGTCTCTCTCTGTCTCTCTGTCTGCCTGTCTCTGTATATGTCATTCTGTCTCTCTCTGTCTCTGTCTCTCTGTCTCTGCCTGCCTGCCTAAACTGATGAACCTAAACTACAATCCTTGGAAAATAAAGGTTTCGAGTTCGAGTTCGAGTTCGAGTTCTGTCTGTCTGTCTGTCTGTCGGTCGGTCTCTCTCTCTGTGTCTCTCTCTCTGTGTCTTTGTCTCTCTCTGTCTCTGTCTGTCTGTCGGTCGGTCGGTCTCTCCCCTCCTCCCTCTCCCCTTTCTCTCCAGCTAGCTACATGGTATCTCTCTATCAATCTGGTCTATGAATCTGTTGATCTAGCAGTCTACCATTATATTCGTCTGTTGCGCTTATTTTATACATTTCTCTGCGGATCAACAGTTTAAGCCTTTCGATGTGAAATGGGCAGGAACTACAATTAAAGATTACCACGTGGATCTTCGAGGATAGCAAAACGATGAAGATTAACAACGGTGGCCCCAATGGCCAATCACATCATACTATTTTGAATACGACGTGACATACAAGCGCGCTTCCGGCCGCAAAACTGTATAATGCCTAAAACTATTCCATAAGCTGGATTCGCCGAATTCTGAAACAGGAAGAAGCCGCTCGTTCCTTTAAACATCACTTCTGTCAATGGCAGTATCGAGCAGCCTTCTCAAAAGCCAAGCATCCATCCACGCCCCTAGCAATTACAAACTGACCAATCAGATGGATCCGCTCCATCACCATGCCAGCCAATGATGTATGGCGACATTTCGCAATGCAGATACAGTTCAGTGATCCTCTTGGATAGGACTGATACGATGCACTTGTATCGGCTATTCGGTAATCCTTTTTTGACGATTCCTCCTTGTCGCGGTGTTCTTCTTTGGGCGGTATCACAGCCACGTTCATAAATAATCACAGTAATAATAATAACTCTTATACAGCACTGTACCTCGTAAATATTTACGAGTTCGCGGCGCTGTACATTATCAACATCAAAGTCCACTTGACGATCAAAAAAGCACAAAAACTATAAATGTATATATCAGTATCAACATGGAAAAAAAAGCCAGGATGAAAGAAAAACAAAAACAGAACAAAAAGAAGAAGAAGCACAAGTACTGTAAATGCGTCCATCGGTATTAAAGCATTTCACATACACTCAAATAAACACCAATACTATAAATGCATACATCAGTGTCAACATGACAATCAGAAATGCACAACTACTGTCATGACAATCAATCAGAAAAGCACACGTACAGTCATGACAATCAGACGTACTGTCTTGACAATCAGAAAAGCACAAAATAATACTGTAAATGCATACATCAACACTAAATCATTTCACACACAGCCACCTAGTATATGATTACACACATACACCTACACACTCACATTCACTCCTCATCACGCGCGCGCACACACACACACACACACACACACACACACACACACACACACACACACACACACACACACTCACACAGATACCCGACGCGCGCGCGCGCGCACGCACACACACACCACACACACCACACACACACACACACACACACACACACACACACACACACACACACACACACACACACACACACACACACACACACACACACACCACACACACACACACACACACACACACACACGCACACACACACACACACAAAACACACACACACACAAACAAACAACACAACCGCGCACGCACACGCACACATCCACACTGTCACACATACTACACACCACGCAACACGCACACACACACACACACACACACCACACACACACACACACACACAACACACACACACACACACACACACACACACACACACACACACACACACACACACACACACACACGCGCACGCACACGCACACATCCACACTGTACACAACACACACACGCAACACGCACACACACACACACACACACACACACACACACACACACACACACACACACACACACACACCACACACACACACACACACACACACACACACACACATACCCGCGCGCAACCCGCGACGCACAGCCACGCACACGCACACATCCACACGCAACACCACACACACACACACACACACACACACACACACACACACACACACACACCACGCACACACACACACACACACACAACACACACACACACACAACCCACACACACACACCACACACACACACACACATACCCGCGCGCACACGCGCGCGCACGCACACGCACACATCCACACAGTCACACATACCATACACTCACAACATGCACACACACACACACACACACACACACACACACACACACACACACACACACATACACACAACACACACACACACACACACACACACACACACACACACACACACACACACACACACACACACACACACACTGTAAAGACTCTACTGTAAAAGGAACGCGATTGATGCGGAGGAGAGGGAGGAGGATCATAACTGTCGGATATGACTCCGGTTGAAAAAAAAGGTTTAGCCATAAATCGAACAATATTTAACGCTGTACATGCTCCTCTCCCTGTTGCTCTCGGTCGTAGCTTGGCTGGTCGCTGTGTTGTTTTCTTGCTTTGTGATAGTTTACAAACATGAATTGCCATTTAGCAAGCACTGGACGTAGCTCACCCCCAAAAAGGACCAATGGATTAGCTCTCATCTAATTTTTCTTCGTTTTTCACCGCTAAATTGTTGTTTAAGTGTCCTTTTGTAACTTCATAAAGGGGATTACCCCGAAAATTCGCATGTTGTGTTTTGTCGTGATAAATAGCGTTATTTCGTGTTATTTTGTGTTTGGATATTGCCATTTAGGTATTTCAAGTATTTCAGTTTGGGAAATGTAGTACCTCTGTTGTGTTTTCTTGTTCTTCTTCTCATAATCATCATTATTTGATAGCAGGACACCTCCAATCGTCATTGAAGAGACATGATTACGTAACAATGTATAGTCAGAATGCTCGTGTGTGCAGGTGCCTGTGCACGCGCGTGAGCGTGCGTGGGTGCGTGCATGTGTGTGTGCGTGTGTGACGGTGTGTGCGCGTATGTGTGAGTGAGTGAGTGTGTGTGTGTGTGTGTGTGTGTGTGTGTGTGTGTGTGTGTGTGTGTGTGTGTGTGTGTGTGTGTGTGTGTGTGTGTGTGTGTGTGTGTGTGTGTGTGTGTGTGTTGTGTCCATGTGTGTGTGTGTGTGTGCGTGCGTGTGCGTGCGTGCGTGCGTGCGTGCGTGCGTGCGTGCGTGTGTGTATGTGTGTATGAGTGTGTGTGTGTGTGTGTGTGTGTGTGTGTGTGTGTGTGTGTGTGTGTGTTTGTACGCGCGCGCGCGCGCAAATGTTTATGCGCTTAGAATAGTGTACGACCACGATTTCGCGCTTTACAAATACTTCAATTATTACTGATTATCATTAACAATGGAACAATAAAAATCGACGTAAAATATCCCATCCTAAAACGTGTTCATAACCCATCCTTCTGAGAAACTTCAGCGGAAAGGATCGGAGTCACTGAGCACCAACACGGAACCCTGTGTTCCGTTTTACGGTCCGAAACACATATTAGCCGGTTCTGCAGGTCATCCATTTGAGCGGTCGTTCAGTGGAGGGAAAAAATCTGCTACGGGGCGACATTTGATACGTTCCACACTCACCCCCTGCAAAACCTGATCCCGATTTAGACAATGGTTCAGCCTCCAGAGTTCCGTGTCGATGACTGGTTTTGGAGAGTGTGGGTGTCAGGTTTACCGGGAAATAAAGAGCGTGGTGAACGTGCACGTGACCGTGGGAGAGTCAATGTCAGTCACAGAGAGAGAGAGAGAAAAAAAAATAAAAAAATACCAGAACATATTACGCATTTGTAGCAAGACGAGTATGGACAATGTAGACAGTGTATATCTTGAGAGACATAACCGCCAACGCGATCGCGCGCGCGCGCGCACACACACACACACACACACACACACACACACACACACACACACACACACACACACACACACACACAATGTCACACACACACACACACACACACACACACACACACACACACACACGCACACACACGCACACGCACACGCACCACCACACACACACACACACACACACACACACACACACACACACACACACACACACACACACACACACACACACACGGCACACACAATTCACACACACACACACATACACACACACACACACACACACACACACACACACACACACACACACACACACACACACACACACACGCGCGCCTCTCATCTGTCTCATTTCTCTCTCTCTCTTTCCTCTCTCTCTCTCTCTCTCTCTCTCTCTCTCTCTCTCTCTCTCTCTCTCTCTCTCTCTCTCTCTCTCTCTCAGACACACACACACACACACACAAACAAACACACACACAATCTCTCGATACTGCATAACAGATGATTGTCAAAGAAAACACAAAATATTCAGATGCAGGCGCTGAAACTGTCTCTCTTTTGAAGGCCACAGCAATCTGAGTTCCAAAACAGGCGTATAGACAGCACACATGTGAAACCGCTCACGTAAACATTTCCATGCCATGCAGGCAGTCGAGAAGAGGGTACAAAATAAAAATCACGGTTAAAATATCGCTTCAATCAGCTGGAGATGCCCGCGGGAAATTGTGGAGCTTATTCTGGAGTTGAATAATTCCTCAAGAACAGGAATACTAGGGTGAGTGAAGGAGAGAGAGAGACACACACAGACAGACACACAGACAGACGTACATACAGACAAACGGAATGTCACAGACAGACAGACAGACAGACAGTGATCGTTTGCACAATACTGTACCTACAGGCTACTACATTTGATCTTGAATATCGACCGACACTGACTTATTCCCTCATCTGAAATTATCGCATCTACAGAGTATTTCATCACCACCACCCCCCCCCCCCCTCACCTCCCTCCCCCCAAAACAACAACAAAAAACAAATAAAAACAAAACAAAAACAACCCACAGTGGGGGAGCTGGCACAAAACCACACCCTAATGCACGACAATGTGAGTGATGGGCTGGGAATATTTGTTTTTATAAAAGACATCTTCCAGCATATCTCCCCACAGGCTGGCGTTGGCTCCCGCCGGCATTTCGACATATTGTAAAGGATAGACAGCATGCTATCATAACGACATGAGGCGAAGCCCTCTATCCAATCACCAGCTTCACAATCAGACGGCCGCTGATAGCCGGAAGGCGCTCTCCTCTGGGAACAAGGGGTTCCGGTTTCTATGCGGAGTTGTTCCCCCTCGCTCAGATCCGCCCCGCTACGGACCTCGTTTCGGTGCAAACCAATCAGATCCCTGACGCTAATGTGACGTCAGCTCACACAGTTCGGTTTGTACTGTAAAACACTCCAGTACCCTTCCGTTTCTGCTTCTGTCATTATATCGTAGTTTCGAGTTTTAATCACCAAATCGCGTTAAAGTGCCGACTTCGCAGAACAATCAACGGTCCCCAAAAATCTTCCACGAGTAATATCAAAAGGAAAAATTGTTGTCTCGGGCGTGATGCGATAAAGGGGGCGGGGATAGCTCAGTGGTTAGAGCGCCGGACTCGTGACTGAAAGGTGGCGGGTTCGAATCCCTGCAGGAGCAGCGGGAAAATTTTCTTCTCCAGGGTCGACTTTCTGTGGGACTCTTTTTTTGGTTTTCCTTCCACCCCCGTGTTACCCAGTAGCACTAAAAGATCCCGGTCATTCTCCCCAAAGGCGGTGGCAGGTTCCAGATAAACACGCCCCACCCCCGGGGGGCTTTGCATGAAGTAACATGGTGCTTTTGTTGTTTTGGGTACAGAGAACTTGCGCAGAGACGGCGCTTTTTCCCGGGTGGCCCCAACCATCCCAGCGCTGTACGTACACCACTTCGGTGGATATTCAAAAAAAGCGCCATAAAAATTTGTCACCCATGTAGAACCACATGCGAGCGCAGGGGTCTGCTCAAGAGAGCGGGAATAGCGGAATGGGGATCATCAATCATCAATCAATCAATCAATAAAAAAAAAAAGGCCCAAGATAGACTCCAGATATTAGAATAAAGGAGACGACTGATTCAATCAAGAGGCAAAAAAATAAAAAAAACAAAATAAAAATAAATAAATACGGAAAACATTTTTCTTAAATGTTACGTAGAATGAACGAAACAAATCTGAAACAAAAATGACTGACTATTTTTGTCCTAATAAATAGCGTTATTTTGCACCTTCTTATGTGTTTGGATCTCTATATGTAGACTGATTATGCCTGTTGTCACCTTTAACAAGAATTAAAAGGACTTTTCCCTTTGAGAGTAGAAGTACACCCATGCATTATATCCTGCCTTCCTGCCTGGTTTTCATGGGTCTGGATTGACTGGGGAACGGTTACCTTCTCGATATAAGTGATCATTGCAGAACGGGGAGTTCGGAAGAGAGGGGGGGAGGGGAGAGGAGAGAGAGAGAGAGAGAGAGAGAGAGAGAGAGAGAGAGAGAGAGAGAGAGAGAGAGAGAAGAAGGGAACGAAAAAAATTTTATTAACAGGGTTAATAAAATTTTGTACCTTTTTTTTTAAAAAAAAAAAAAAAGGGGGGAGAGAGAGAGAGAGAGAAGAGAGGGGAGAGAGAGAGAGAGAGAGAGAAGAAAAAGAAGAAGAAGAAAAAAAAGAAGAAGTAGGGGCAGACAGACAGACAAAACAGACAGACAGGGGGAAAACAGAGACAGAAGGGCAAAACAGACAGACAGACCACAGAGAGGGACACAGACACAGACAGACAGAGAAAGAAAAAACGAAATTTAAAAAATTTTTATTAACGAGGGTAATCAAATAAATACAATACTGTTTTACATCCAGCCATCGGGAGAGAGAGAGAGAGAGAGAGAGAGAGAGAGAGAGAGAGAGAGAGAGAGAAGAAGAAAGGGGAAGAAGAAGAAGGGGCAGACAGACAGACAGACAGACAGACAGAAAACAGACAGACAGACAGATAGAGACAGAGACAGAGAGACAGACAGACAGACAGTCACAGACACAGACAGACAGAGAGAACGAACAAACGAATAAACGATTATTTATTTATATTAACGAGGGTAATAAAATAAGTACAATACTGTTTTACATCCAGAGAGAGAGAGAGACAGAGAGACAGACAGACAGACAGACAGAGACAGTGACAGAGACAGAGAGACACAGAGAGAGACAGACACAGAGAGAGAGAGACAGAGAGACAGAGAGCTATCAGGACCAGATCGTCCTGAGTGATGCTTTTCCACAAAGGTAACAAGACCGCGCCTGTATCGGTTCTCAGGAAATCAATGGATGGCAAATAATTTTCTCCCCGATAGTTCCACCCAGTTGCCGATCATAAAGACTGACGAGTGATGGAGAAACCGTGTCGGGAGGTTTGCACTAGAAATTGTCAAAAGTAGGCAAGAAGGGAAAAACAATTCATGTGGAAAAAATGAACGAGTGAGTGCACAAGAATGAGCTCGATATTTGAAACTGAAAGGCGGTCCTGGATGCAGAAGAAAAGGTGTTACGGCAGAATATCCCCTGGGGTAAACACATCCATGGTCCCTTTGCAGCTCATGCACTTTCAATGCCGCAACATCGACTGCTCAGACCCACAGGCGCAGGACGTGGAACTGTTATTGTCGTTATTAGATCATTTGGATCACTTCTCAAGTATGAAGTAATACTACAGAGCGTCAGAAAGAAAAAGGAATAATCACAAACAATATACACCGCCGTGGGCTTGTAGCTCAAGCTACCGTGCATGTGGCATACGGGCTTCACAGTTCCACTCTGGTGGTTATTCACAATTTGAAATAAACCGCCACAACGACAGAACAATAACTGCACTTTTCTCCAACGCTGCGCCACCATCATCATCATCATCAACGCTATCCAGCATCCCGGACAGACGCAACTGCTCTCTGCGACCACTAATCTCATAATCATACACCGGCTTTTGCTTGAACAACTGACACGTAGTACCCCCCAGACAACCGTAACGTTTTTTCATTGGCTGTAAAATTCACTCGAGAGGGAAAAAAAGAACAGCACCCGCATGAGGCTAAAGTGTATGCACTGACTGACCTGTTGCCAGAAGAGCGAAACGAGAAATTCATCACGCGTGTTTTGATCTGGGACGAGCTCAGAAAGGTCGTTAGTGACGTGTCTGTTTCCAAACTTCACTTTGGTTCTTTAACTCCACAGACCACCGCCCCCCCCTCCCCCACCACTCACCACACACAAACCACACACACACACACACACACACACACACACGCGCACACACACACACACACCACACACACACACACACACACACACACACACACACACACACCACAACACAACACACACACACTACACACACAGCACACACACGCACACACACACACACACACACACACACACACACACACACACACACACACACACACACACACACACAAAACACACACACTCGACACACTCACACACACACACACACACACCACACACACACACACAACACAACACACACACACACACCACGCACACACACACACTCACACGTACACGCACGCACGCCCCACGCACCCCCAAACACACACATACACGTCTGAATCGATAATCAAACAGTAAAAAATAATGACAGCTTTCTCCAGAGGGAGAACACAACTCTAGGCGGAATAAAAGGAAGCTAGGTCATGGTCACTTAAAAACACCAACAACAAAACAAACAACAACAACAAAAACGTCCAACTAAGTGAAAGGTAGCATTGGGACAAGGCTGAGTTATCCATCAGGGATCATATCCTTGCCTCTGCTTGAATGTTGCTTGGGTCTCACAGTGTTAAAAGGTTGTTCCAATGCTCGAGTCTCACAGTGTTAAAAGGCTGTTCCAAAGTTCGAGTCTCACAGTGTTAGAAGGTTGTTCCAATGCTTGAGTCTCACAGTGTTAAAAGGTTGTTCCAATGCTCGAGTCTCACAGTGTTAAAAGGCTGTTCCAATGCTTGAGTCTCACAGTGTTAAAGGTTGTTCCAATGTTTGAGTCTCACAGTGTTCAAAGGCTGTTCCAATGCTGAGTCTCACAGTGTTAAAAGGCTGTTCCAATGTGAGTCTCACAGTGTTCAAAGGCTGTTCCAATGCTGGAGTCTCACAGTGTTAAAAGGCTGTTCCAATGCTTGAGTCTCACTGTGTTCAAAGGTTGTTCCATTGCTCGAGTCTCACAGTGTTAAAAGGCTGTTCCAATGCTTGAGTCTCACAGTGTTAAAAGGCTGCTCCAATGTTCGAGTCTCACAGTGTTAAAAGGCTTTTCCAATGCTCGAGTCTCAAATGTCAATGTTAAAAGGCTGTTCCAATGCTCGAGTTTCAAATGTCAATGTTAAAAGGCTGTTCCAATGTTTGAGTCTCACAGTGTTAAAAGCCTGTTCCAATGCTGGAGTCTCACAGTGTTAAAAGGCTGCTCCAGTGCTCGAGTCCAGAACTTGAGTCTCACAGCGTTAAAAGTCTGTTCCAATGCTAGAGTCTCACACGTCAGTGTTAAAAGGCTGTTTCAATGCTCAAGTCTCACAGTGTTAAAAGGATGCTCTGATGCTTGAGTCTAGTGCTTGAGTCTCGCAGTATTGGAAGGCTCTTCCAATGCTCCAGTCTCACAGTGTTAAAAGGCTGTTCCAATGCTGGAGTCTCACAGCGTTAAAAGTCTGTTCCAATGCTAGAGTCTCACACGTCAGTGTTAAAAGGCTGTTTCAATGCTCAAGTCTCACAATGTTAAAAGTCTATTCCAATGCTGGAGTCTAGTGCTTGAGTCTCGCAGTGTTGGAAGGCTCTTCCAATGCTCCAGTCTCACAGTGTTAAAAGGCTGTTCCAATGCTGGAGTCTCACAGCGTTAAAAGTCTGTTCCAATGCTAGAGTCTCACACGTCAGTGTTAAAAGGCTGTTTCAATGCTCAAGTCTCACAATGTTAAAAGTCTATTCCAATGCTGGAGTCTAGTGCTTGAGTCTCGCAGTGTTGGAAGGCTCTTCCAGTGCTCCAGTCTCACAGTGTTAAAAGGCTGTTCCAATGCTGGAGTCTCACAGCGTTAAAAGTCTGTTCCAATGCTAGAGTCTCACACGTCAGTGTTAAAAGGCTCTTCCAATGCTCCAGTCTCACAGTGTTAAAAGGCTGATCCACTGCTTTAGTCCAGTGCTTGTCTCTCAGTGTTATAAGGCTGCTCCGAACACCAAAGCGAAAGCGGAAATCTTTCGGGATCGGAATGTTCCTTCAGTTTTGTGGCGCCAACTGTAAGGAACTCACTGCCGGCCATTCTCAGAAATGGTCCAACATTGCCTCAGTTTAAATCCCATGTCAGAACCTTTCTGTTTGCCAGAGCATTCCAGTAGAATCTAGCACCGCTCTTTGTGATAATAGGTGACGTGTCAGTATACGGTTCGTTGAGTATGGAAAGAGGCTTAGGGATAGAGAGAAGGGCGAGGGAGGGGAGAGAGCATGAGAGAACCAGGCACGAAAATGGAGAGGAGAGGGAGGTGGGAGGGGGAGAGGAAGAGAGACACAAAGGAAGAGAGTTTTTGAGAGTATTGGTAATTCACTAATTGTAATGCGTATTTGAGAGGGCGATAGGAGACTGGTACTCGTGTGTGTGTGTGTGTGTGTGTGTGTGTGTGTGTGTGTGTGTGTGTGTGGTGTGTGTGTGTGTGTGTGTGTGTGTTCTGTGTGTGTGTGTGCGCGCGCGTGTGTGTGCGTGCGTGCGTGCGTGCGTGCGTGTGCGTGCGTGCGTGCGTGCGTGCGTGCGTGGTGCGTGGTGGTGTGTGCTCGTTGGGTGTGTGTGTGTGTGTGTGTGTGTGTGTGTGTGTGTGTGTGTGTGTGTGTGTTTTGTTGTTTCTTTTCCTTCTACTCTTTGACCTAAAATTGAAACAATTTACCGAGTGTAAGAACGAAAACTACCGTACAGGTAATCTTTAAACCGTTCACCTGCATACGAACGAACCATCCCCATTGATATTTTAAACCTGAACATGCTTTCTCAAAGGAAGCGGGCTGAAACACGGTATGAACACACCGGTAAATGGCGAGTTTAAAGCGCGCTCAAACTGGGAAGCCCCGAATGCTGTAGCTGTCTGCAGTAACGATTTTCGGTCAGCAAGCAATTACTAAACGGCGTCTGTTTTATCGCGGCCTTCATTTGGAAGCCCAACACTTGTGATCAATCTGTGTCCTGTGACCTGCTCCTGCTGTGGGGATGGGGGCTGGTTCCGGTTGTGGTGCAGAAGCGCCAGATTTTAGATTCCTTCTCCTGGGGAGGGGGAGGTTATTTAGTTAGTTCCAGGATCTCCTCGTCCCGTCAGCCGCATTGGGTCACCTCAGGACGAATTAGTTCTAGGATATTTACGTCCCTCTCTGCCGCACTGGGTCACCTCAGGACGATTCAGTTCCAGGATTTTACGTCCCTCTCAGCCGCACTGAGGTCACCTCTGGACGAATCAGTACCGGGATCTTTAGGTCCCGTCAACCGCACTGGGTCACCTCTGGACGAATCAGTACCGGGATCTTTAGGTCCCGTCAACCGCACTGGGTCACCTCTGGACGAATCAGTACCGGGATCTTTAGGTCCCGCCAACCGCACTGGGTCACCTCTGGACGAATCAGTACCGGGATCTTTAGGTCCCGTCAACCGCACTGGGTCACCTCAGGACGAATCAGTACCAGGATGTCTACAACCCTTGCAACCGCATTGGGTCACGAATCAGTTCCAAGATTTCTACGTCCCGTCAGCCGCACTGGGTCACTTCAGGACGAACAGTACCGGACTGGGTCAACCGCATGGTCCCTCGGACGGACGATATCCAGTTTCCAAGGATTTCTAAAAGGGGCCCGTCAGCCGCACTGGGTCAAACCTCCCGGGACGATTAATCATTCCAAGATTTTTCTACGGTCACCGTCAGCCGGTCATCCCGGGTCACCTCAGGACGAAAATCTAGTCCCCCGGCATGGGATCTTTAGGTCCCGTCAACCGCACTGGGTCACCTCAGGACGAATTAGTACCGGGATCTTTAGGTCCCGCCAACCGCACTGCTTCACCTAAGGACGAATCAGTTCCAGGATATTTACGTCCCGTCAACCGCACTGGGTCACCTCAGGACGAATCAAACATTCAGTTCCTCCACACGAGGTCCAAACACAAGTCACCAGAACCCAAGTAAAAACCTGGCCCACAGTTCTATACACAACACAATAAAAAGAAAACAACCAACTTCCCAAGCAAAAAAGAGTTCACAATTAACACTACACTTCACTTATTTACAACTGAGAAAGATACTTCCAGATAGATTCCTTCCCCGAGACCTATTCAGTACAAAATCAAAACACAAATGACCAAATGATTAACAGCAACACATCTTTTAGTGCCTGTTTATATTCAGCAGGCACTAACCACGGGAACCTGCTTAAATCGCTCTGACTACAAGAAGGTGACCTATTTTATTTCGCGTGCTCAGGAGCTCTGTGAAAGCCGAGGTGGACGTCCTGGGCTCCCGTCCCCAATAAACTTACATTTTCTGTGGACGTAAAGCAACACTTCAACAACAACAACAGAGCTCAGGAGCTGTGTGAAAGTCGAGGTGGACGTCCTGGGCTCCCGTCCCCAATAAACCTACAGTTTCTGTGGACGTAAAGCAACACATCAACCATTCCGCAGGTCCACACGGGAAGCTATGTTAGTCCAAACTAAAGCAGTTGAAAAACAGTGAGAGGATTTGCAATAAATAAAAGCCCGTAAGATCGAAATTAAGAGGGGAAGTCTTGGTTATAGATGTAGTGCAGTGAATGTTATCTGTGTTCTTCCTTTTGCGGGGGATGAGGGGCAGATTAAACCATTTAAACATTATTTATTTTTAATAAAAACTAAAACAAAACTAAAACTTCACACAAGTAAACAGACGATATCATCGTGGATAATATGTTCTATTAAGACTATTCCGCCAAAAATCAACCAATAAATCAACCAATGTGAATACACTAATTAATCCACCTAAACAATAATCACATTTTACAGGCAATGAAGAGAGCCCTGCCAGCAGATCGAGCATCAGGGCCTCAGCCTCCTTCTGGCTTTCTTCATCGGATTATCGGAGGAATGGACAGAGCCAGCATCAGTCAGACGCTATCACTGCTACTGTTTCAATCGCAGCATTACAAACTACGAACAGAATACGTGGTATTTGCACAAATACTTGTATGCTACGTGTTTTCCAAGCGCATTTATGCCGACGCCAGGGTGAACATAATTATTGTATCTTGGGTGTAAACATGACAGAATCAACAGAATATCTCTCTCAAAGTGATGCGGATCAGTTAACTGTAAAGCATTAGATCAGAGTCAACAGATTCGACGGAACGCTTACGGCGATGTCAAGGCCATAGACATCGCCATGGGAATAATTACTAATCTCATTCAGGGGGCATGTCTCTCATCCTGTGACCACCTCTCTCTCTCTCTCTCTCTCTCTCTCTCTCTCTCTCTCTCTCTCTCTCTCTCTCTCTCTCTCTCTCTCTCTCTCTCTCTCTCTAAACTACAACCCTTGTAAAATAAAGTTTTCGAGTTCTCTCTCTCTCTCTCTCTCTCTCTCTCTCTCTCTCTCTCTCTCTCTCTCTCTCTCTCTCTCTCTCTCTCTCTCTCTCTCTCTCTCTGTATCGGTAATAATGTACAAAAATGTCTGAAATACCCAATCGAAATCTTGTGATTATGAATTTTAAGTGCCTATCAATATTCATCTTCAGATATTTTTTTGTATCATGAATGGTGCAAAATGTCCTATAAACGTTAAATCTATCGCTAGACTCAACATGGGAATGCCATTCTTGCCACCGACAAACAATTAATCTTTCATGAAAAACATGTAAAAACTGGTTCATTTCTTCCACACCTTGATTCAACCATACAAAACCAAATCCATATTGATACAACTTAGAACGAACATTTGAGGCCCAATTTCTTTTACCTCGTTCATCTAATATATGTAACATCCTATAAGCTTTGCTTGGTAATTTGGACGCCTCCATTCTCGTTAATTTTAACCAGTAACGTATGCATCTTACTGCAGAGTTCACAAATAATGGATACCTATTTGTTTCAACACTGATAATGACCTGATTTGTCCATTATGTAGAGTAGCACAAGAAACTGAATTACATTTTGTTCTATGTTGCCCTGTGCTAAGTGCTTTAAGAGTGCAATTTATCCCGTCGAAATTCTACAAATTTCCAAGTCTTTTTCGATTAAGCCTGCTGCTGGCATCTACCAATGAAAATATTGTGAGAAATTTGTCAGTGTATTTATACAAAGCCTTTAAGTTGCTTAGCATTTTAAGTTCATAATTCAATCACACTGTTAATGTAAGTACTGAGTCAAGTACATTTGTGTTTGTTGGTTTTCTTGCACATAGGCACAATTATAGTATGTGCTGTGAGGTGGTAGGTCATCCACCCGCACCCCTTCATGAGGGGCAATGGCCTAAATGAATAAATCATCCTACTTCTCTCTCTCTCTCTCTCTCTCTCTCTCTCTCTCTCTCTCTCTCTCTCTCTCTCTCTCTCTCTCTCTCTCTCTCTCTCTCTCTCTCTCATAGACAGCCACAGCCACGTATGTACAACATTGCACTTGCACACACACACACACTACACACACACACACACACACACACACACACACACACACACACACACACACACACACACACACACACACACACACACACACACACACACACACACACACACACAGACGCACCACAGCCACACAAACGGCGACACGAAAAGAAGAAAAAGTATATATATATATATATATTTATATAATCGTTATAGCTGTTTTTGCATGCGCCTGGCTGGGTGAAGTGTTGTGTGTGTGCCAGCTGTCCGTTGTTATCACTGTCACTACGGTACTTAGGCTGTGGGTGAAGACAATCCAAGCAAAGAGCGGTTCTCAAACTACTCCTTTCACATCTAATAGTTTTTGGCTTTGATCAGTTACAACAGAGAAGGAGTAGCCGGCAACACAGCTGCAAGAGCAGCACACTTAATTAGGTTTTCGCAATGTTGCGGCTGTGTTTAAAGTGTAACATACAAAATCTTTGCAGCAGATAAATGACACTTTAGACAAAGGCGTTTGAACCCAGAAAGTACTTTCATTTGACACGGCAGAAAATAATAGACATAAATCGGATGGACCAACACACTGACCGATGGACAGACTCACTGAGGAGCACAGAGGTAGAGAAATATGAATGAATATGAGAAACAAGCAGACAGACAAACAGCTGAGAGAGAGAGAGAGAGAGAGAGAGAGAGAGAGAGAGAGAGAGGAAGAGAGAGAGAGAGAGAGAGAGAGAGAGAGAGAGAGAGAGAGAGAAGGAGTGTTTGTGTGAATGTGTATGTGTGGGCGGGGGACAATACGGGATGGAAACTGCAAATTAATGAACGAGCAGAGAAGAAGAAGAACAAGAAGAAGAAGAAGAGAGAGAGACAGGCAGACAGACAGAGACAGACAGACAGAAGCACACATTACGGATATAAAAAAGCAACAAGAAAAAGAAAAGAAACAAAACAAAATACTCAAATAAAAAGGTTAAATACATAAATAGTGAATAAAAGAAAAAAGAAGTAGTTGTACAAACAGAACAGAACAAACACAAACACAAAACAAATGTTATAAATGTGAAACTCACGCTTTTCCAGTACCACCATTTCACTCCCCCAAAATCCTCCAGTTCCGAATTTTCCTCATCTTGACCGTTGGAGGTATACTTCCAGATTTTTCCAGACATTGTGGAGAAATTCTGCAAAGATGAACACACAAGATCCAGAAATTAGGAGCTCGTCGGCTTTTCGTAGCGGGCTTCAGTTTTGGAAGAAGTTCCGTCTGTAGATAAGATTGTATGAAAGGAAAACACTTAGACACCACATGCCCTGGTAGGACTAGGTGTCGCCGTTCTTGTGACTGTTCTGCTTATTCACAGGTAAGGTGACCCGATTTTACCGTAAAAAAGATCAAAACAAATGAAAGGTTAACAAGAACGTTATTTATTAGGACAAAATACAACATGCAAATTTTACGGGGAATCCCCTTTATCAAGCTACAAAACGACACGTAAACAACAGTTAAACGTTCTTCCAAGTACTGGACACGAAAATAACATAGCTGAACCAAAGCAGATGAGTGTCCAAGTTCTACATCTGATTTTTCAAAATAATGTCGTTTTGTGGCTTGATACAGAAGGTTACCCCTAAAATTCGCATGTTGTATGTTGTCCTAACAAATAGCGTTCTCATTAATCTTTCATGTGTTTGGGGCTTGTTTTAGAGCACTAGCAGTCATCCTTGTTTCAGATTTCACCCGTAAAAAAAGGGTTAAAATGAAAAACAACAAACAAACAAACAACAATAAAACAAACCCCTATTTGGCAATAGAAGCGAAGCATTTACACATAGCTGTTGTTCTTGATCATTCATCGCGCAGATTCGACTGGAGATAATTAAGTTTGCAAACAGAAAACGAGGTAAAGACGTAAGTTTTTGAAACTTTATTTTCTATGAAGTATGTTCCAAGATCCTGTCCCACACTGTTAGTTAGTTCTTGGATTTCAACTTCTCGTCAACCGCATATTATGATCACCTCAGAACGAAGCCACATTTTCACTAAATCACGATTACTTTTTGACAACAATCTGCCATCAAGCCATCGTAAATATCTATGTAATTATCATTTTGTCTATAGGTAACACTCAAATAAGCATACTACTTTTGTGTTTCCTGTACTTATTTGTTGAACTTGTGATTACGATGGATGAATACATTTTGTTTAAACCAAATACCGATCAAAAAGCTGGCTCACAGTCCGGACACAAAACAGTGAGCAGCAAACGCAACCAAAACAAAGCGGCCAATACCAAACTTATGTCAGTATTTACATTTCACATAGCACATATTCTTTGGCAGTAAAAGGGTTAAAGCCGCCATGCACATTCTGACCAGGCGAACCTGTAACCGGCTCTATAGGTCTGGAGTTTCGGTGTCCGTTAGGTACTACAACTGCCAGTACCAAACATATCTCAATATTTACATTTCATAAACTACAACTACCAGTACCAAACATATATCAATATTTACATTTCGTAAACTACAGCTGTCATACCAAAGATATTTCAGTATTTACACTTCATAAACTACAACTGCCAGTACCAAACATATCTCAATATTTACATTTCACAAACTACAACTGCCATACCAAACATATCTCAATAATTACATTTTTCAAATATCATACCAAACATATCTTATTATTTACATTTCACCTAACTAAAACTTCCAATACCGAACACATGTCAGTATTTACATTTCATCTAACTACAGCTGCCAATACCGAACATGTCTCAGTATTTATATATAAAAAATTCACCTAATTACTAACTAACTATAACAACCACAGGTTCCCATTTTCCACGCAGGACCCTCCAACAGTGTACACTGTGTAGAATCTGAGGCGAGAACAATTATTTATAAATCACACTGATGATTGGTCATCGCACATAAAGTTGTCAAAAAGAATGTGTGTGTCTGTATATAAAGTTTGCGCCTTCGGAAAACTTTCTTCGATAGTAAAACCCTGTGGTTGTTTATATTAGGCTGTTTATACAGCGTCTCGGTATTGGTTGTCCGCCTGTAAGTGTATTACGTATATATACATACACATATACATATATATATATATATATATATATATATATATATATATATATATATATAGTCCGGAGGGCCCAGAAATTACTTGAGCAGCAATCAGTATAGGCCTGTTCCAAATGAGTAGGGTGTGTTGAAGGACTTTTGGACCCATTGGCAGTTGTACACAACGCATAAGAAAACTTTAAACAGATCATGTTTGGTTTAGTTGCGTTAATTTTGTTTAACCAATAGCGTTCGGATCAAAAAAAGAAAAGGAGAGGGGGAAAAGCACAAAAAAAGGAAATGCTTTGAAAGAATCCAAAAATACGAGAGAAAGAGAGAGAGGGAGAAAATCCAACGATAATCCGATGCTTCAGTAGATTTCCTGTCAGCCAAATGCTTTAACTCGCTACAATTATTGTACAAACATTCCAGTTGCAAAAATAGCTCGTCTTCTTTCTGTTTTCTTTTCTTTTTTCTTTTTTTTCTTTCTTTAATCTGCATGTAACAAGGAATGATTCTCGTCTGGAATTTCTTGTTAAACACAAAAACACAGCTCACTCGCAGAAACCAAGTCTCCTGTTATCTAAAATGTACTGACGTCATTGAAGGATGATTACGTCAAGTAAACAGAAGGACGTCCCTTAGCCACGAGTAAACAGAGTAACCTCCCTTTCCTCTCAATCTGTCATCGTGCAGGTTGCACAGTGGCGGCTCTTTGTCTGAAGAAGCTTCCTTGTGCCTTACCTCAACGAGTTTTTTGTTTCCTCCTTTTTCTTTACGAACCAACTCTTCCTTACACCGGAGAAAACTGTAACAGGCCAGCTCTGGAGGGGAAATTGATAAAATTGCTTATCAGAAAACACCTGAAACGTTTTCTGTGAAACGGTTGAACAAGTGCAAGGCATTAGCTTTCGGCGCCGTTTACACACACCTTTCATTGAAGATGTGGTAACGAGCGCGTTGTGCCATCACAGCTTGTGGAACAACGCATAGCTTCAGTTCCCCAATCTCTGCCTTTTCTCTTTTCACTGCGTACCTACGGGTTCCCAGCCTAGAAAGAACAACTCACATCGACTGCATGGTTACCATTAATTTTTCTTAGTGAAGCAAATAGCTGATCTTTGCTTCATTTCCTTTCTCGCTTCAATGCTGCTGGGTTTGTCTCAGGGCTATATTCAGATACGCTCGACACAAAGCGATTCGGGTATTCATGCAGTGATCTGTAATCCACTTTACACAAAGTGATTTGGGTAGTCAGTAATCTGTAAATACACTCCACGCAAAGCGATTTGGGTAATTCAATGATCTGTAGTAAACTCCATACAAAGTGATTTTGGATATTCTGTGATCTGTAATACATTCCACACAAAGCGAATTGGGTATTCAATGATCCACAACACACTTCACATAAATTGATTTGGATACTCAGTGATCTGTAATCACTTTACACAAAGTGATTTGGCTATTCAATGATCTGTAATACACTCCACACAAAGTGATTGGGCTTTTCAATGATATGAAACATTCAACACAAAGTGATTTGGCTATTCGATGATCTTTAATACACTCCACATAAAGTGATTTGGCTATTCAATGATCTGTAACATTCCACATAAAGTGAATTGGCTATTCAATGAATCCAGACTACACTCTAACCGACTAGACCCAGTAGTTAGGAACTTTAAAGCTAGGCAGATGCTGCGAGTTACAAGTACACGTTACCTAGTTAGGGTAGTTATTTCATATCTAACGCTAGGTCGAGTCAATCTAACTTAACCATGTACACTATCTCAATGTGAAACAAAGTTTGAAAGTAAGCAACCTCAACTTCAAGAAACTCAAATTATTCACAATTGAAAAAAAATCTTTTATTTTCGGGCACTTATTGACCGTGGATTAATATTTAATGATCAATGTACATGACCCTCTGAGAGAGAGAGAGAGAGAGAGAGAGAGAGAGAGAGAGAGAAGAAGAGAGAGAGAGAGAGAGAGAGAGAGAGAGAGAGAGAGAGAGAGAATACTTTATTACACAAGCATAAAGATTTAAGCACAAGTCGGCTTTTTCTACAAGTCTGTCCCTGATAACAAACACAGCAACACTCAATATGTCAAACAGAGACAGAAAGACAGACAGACAAACAGACAGAGAGAGACAGAGGCAGAGAGACAGAGACACAGAGACACAGAGACAGAGCTTGCGCGCGCGCGTGTATGTGTGTGTGTGTGTGTGTGTGTGTGTGTGTGTGTGTGTGTGTGTGTGTGTGTGTGTGTGTGTGTGTGTGTGTGTGTGTGTGTGTGTGTGTGTGTCTAAAGCTGTCTTCAGTGATTTTTTTTTTAAAGAAATAGACCCAGCCGTATATAATTATGGTTTGACTGGGCGGGGGGGGGGGGGGGCGTTAAAAAAACACACATAAATTTCTTATTATTATTGGTGCAAATTGCTGACATATTTATGTTGTTAGCATGGTAATTGTAAGATGTCTAATAGTACTTACGTCAAAAAACGTTAATTTATATATATATATGAAATAATTTTCGTGCGTTTAATTTATTTTTAATTCATAATCGCAACGCAATGAAGTAGCAATTGATTTTTTTTAAATTAAGACCAAAAATCTATTTGGAAATATTGTTTCATAAAAAAGCCTGCCTCTAACAATTTAGGAAATTCGCGCGTTTTTGAAATAATTGTATATTTTATGTTTTTCTTCTTTGTCTAAGCAGCTGTGTTCATTGCACACACAGACGCGTCGTGTTTGAAGTTTCTAAGAATCAGTCCGACTGCAAATCATTGTCAACATTCAGCAGACTCTTCGAGTCAGGCTCTTTGACACCTGTCACGCACGTCACCGTTCCTTCAGTCTTACCTCTGGCGGCGGTGTTTGGTTACCGTGTGCGACAGTTTGGCCTAGCGGTAAGGCGTTAGGCTGGTAAGCAGACGGACCTCGGTTCAAATCCGCTTCGGCTCTCATTTCTCTTCAAAAGTTGTGGTCTGTGGACACTGTCTGGTGACTCTGTCCCTCACAATTAATGAAACATTAAAATGGCTCTCATCGTGCCCATCTTAATGCAGAAGTCTGGTGGTGACAGTGTAGCGGTAGGCATATAATTCCCCCCCCCCTCCCCACCCCGTCCCTAAAAGCCTTATGGTTTCTGTGGACGTTAAGCACCATGCTTACGTATTGCAATTACCTGCACAACACGCAACAAGCTTGAGGTAACTCGGGTATTCCTTTGCTCACCCACATTCAGCAACAATTTTGTAGGCTACTCTGGTCTTTTTCAGATTTCACCACAAGGTACAGAATCACTGAAGCTGGCATGTGAATAAGAAAACTACCGTTAATCACCTCTTCACAGACGCTCACAATCTGGCAGACGAGGTGGTTCTGGCGTCCTGGATCAGCTGTGATGATACAGGATCAACGACAATTTTCACATGTTTGTTTTCACTTCCTTTTTCCGCTGGCTACCGCCAAACCCACCACCTCACTCACACACACAACGTCAGACATACAGTTCTGTTCTCGTTCTTTTTTCCTCTCTGAGATGTGTGCTTCGCCTAGGATTGTTGCGTCACTTCCGTTCATATTTTTGAGATGGGCTGACAGTACAGAGGAAAGCACTCGAGGGACTGGTGGTGGAACAGTCTGTTGTCCATTAAGGGTGGATGAGCACTTGGGTCAACCTCTGTGTGCAGCTCAGCGTGACGTCAAGAGCTTCCTTAGCCTGCCAATTCACCGGCAAGTTTCTCTCCTTTCGCTCACTCACTTTTCCTCGCGTCGTCGAAACATACCACTCGTGGCAAGGAGTGCGAAACAATGACACATCCGAATGAAAAACGGTAAAAGGCTGTTTTAAAGATAACCAACAGCCCATAACTTCAGTTTCATTTCTAATCCTTTCAGCTTTATGCACGATTACCTCAATAAAAGACAATACGGGTGCACAAATGAGCAATGACAGCAAAGCAGTTACCTAACGGAATGCCATTGCTTTTTATTTGAAGCGCGCACACAGCACCAATTTTCCAGCTCTAGAAACATCATTTGCATTCAGATGTAAGATTCGACGGCCATGTGTTTGTGTGAACAGCGGTTTAAAGCTCAAGAGGCTTAGAACGGGCTAGGTATGGAAACCGTGCCAAAACAGATGTCCCGCAACTGTCTGACTCTCAGAAAACCACTTCTCACAGCCGAGGTGCTAAAAATTCGGCACTTTACCTCTTAAAATGGTTAACCCGAACTGAGGTACGTGTCAGGTTTGTATAGTTCCTGGTAAGACCATAGCGGTTTGAACCATGCTTCGGCATTGGTCTCAGCTGGTCCCTAATATGTCAACCGACATCCGAGTACATTAAGCAACACTACCATAGCGGTTTCCCCGTGGGCCCAAATAGGCAAGAAAAATCCGGCAAGACAACTTGCCAACTTCATCCGTCGCCTTGTCCGGGTTCTGAGCTCAGTCTGTCTGCACGGCCCAACACTAACGCGTTTAGCATGCTGTCTATTATGTTTCTATAGTCACTGTTTATAACAGATGGATCCGGAGACTTCGCACCTCTTTAATTCTATGGTGGGTCCGTGATTTGGCCGTGCGGAGTTGGAACAAACAATGCAACACAAAACAAAAAGGGGACCATTTCTTCTTCATCTACATGCTCCCGTTTTATTTGTAGTTCGGAACGAATTTTTCGAGGAGAGTGGCAACATAGCGCGATAGAACGGACAGCGCCGAAGCGTGTCGCGCCATAGTCGTTGCGGTGGATGTCAAGCATCTTGGGGAAGACTAGAAGGTCATGAGTTTCTGGCAGGTCTTTGATGAGTGTGCGGGCGCGCGCCTCCTGTCGCTGAATCCCACCCCCACCCCACCCCCCTCCACCCCACCCGTCACCCACATAACGGCTTCAAGCTGATGCTGGGCGCTCTGGCCGCAGAAGCAGCATCCAGCATAGAAACTATTCACAGTGTAGCCTTGCGGTTTTCCTCTCTGAATTTGGCGCACTGCTGTGGAACTGTTTTGTGTCACGCTGGTGGAGGGAAGATGAGGCGATCGGCAGTTCATTGTTGCATAGGTGGTTCTCTCTGTGACGTGCCAGTGACTTCCTGACCTGCGTGTCGGGTATCTTTCTGCGATAACATCCGTTAGAGCAAGAATGCCACAGGCTTCCATTCATTCCATTCAGACTGCAGGCTGTGGAACATTGGCTTAGTGCAACACCGGAACTTAACGTAGGCCTTCGGCAAGCAAGCACACATACACACACGCGCGCGCGCGCACACACACACGCACGCACGCACGCACGCACGCACACACACACACACACACACACACACACGCATACACACATTCTCTCTCTCTCTCTCTCTCTCTCTCTCTCTCTCTCTCTCTCTCTCTCTCTCTCTCTCTCTCTCTCTCTCTCTCTCTCACACTCACTCACACACACACACACACACACACACACACACACACACACACACACACACACACACACACACACACACAGACGTTTCATTGTTGTTGTTGTTTGTGTTTTTTTGTTTTTTTTTGCTGTCCCATCATCTGTGCCAGCCTCAGAAGCACTGCCCCCGCGCCGCTCGTCCCGTCATCCATCACCTCCGGCCACACCCAGGACTCATTTCGCATCGCGGCCCCGCCCCCAGAGGTCCACAGGAGGGGACTTCAGATCGTTGGTGGGCTACCATACGAAGGAGACACTGCACTGCTGCTGAGTCACTTCGGTGGTGTTCAGTTATGCCTGTTCTGATTCAGCATACGCAGGACACCACCTACTATGCCCCCTACTGACGACAGGTGTTCAGTAGTGCCTGTTTTGATTCAACATACGCAGGACACCGCCTACTATGCCCCCTACTGAAGATAGGTGTTCAGTAGTACCTGTTTTGATTCAACATACGAGGGCACCACCTACTATGCCCACTACTGACGACAACGTATCAATCATATTGTTAAATTGATTGTTCGTAGCCCTGTGGGTAAATTAGTATAATATAATAGAATTTGCTTTGGGTCTAAT
>JABMCL010000629.1:1022500-1030000 GCA_018857735.1 Alviniconcha marisindica
TCTCTCTCTCTCTCTCTCTCTCTCTCTCTCCCTCTCTCTCTCTCCGCTAAACTGCCTCCAGACTATACATGCATGTTCTCAGACTCAGCCAACTTGCTACAAAAAGTTAGAAGCTGAATCAGAAGCTTAGAATTGTTTTCTGTGACAACGTTCGACATCCCCCTTCACAGACTCCTTTCAATCTACTGCCCTAAACACGATGAGCCTAGAGCAAGGTTTAACCAGACAGGCGGGGAGAAAACAATCATCCCAAGTGGCTTGCATTTCCGGTTGAAGATCTGAATTGTCATCAAGACCCATACAGTATCTGCGAGCACAAAGCCAATTAGCTAATCGGACCTCACCCCATCGATCGCCAGCAGTCGAGACTGGGTAGATATAATGAAGCTGTCAATTGACGATCTACCGTCAAAGCTAGGACTATAGAGGGCCGTCGACAGTGGAACTGTGCCAAAGACAGTGCTGGGGAAATTGACGTCCGCGGGGGCGGTACAGCGCATATGGGCTTTCCCGACCGCGTGCCTATCATCTTGAACCGAGGTGAGAGCCCAGGAGTGTACTATTGTCAAGGTCGGTTTGGTCCCGGAAGTTCTCGGAACTGCGCTGCATGCTGGGCAATGAGAGAAAACGAGGCAGGATGGACCAAGTCAAGGAAGGCGAGGATAAGCAAGCAGAGGTGGGATGGGTATGACGTTTGCTGACACTAATCTCTGGCCGAGAAGTGTACGGCGGATTTTCCTCACGGACAGGGTTGCCTTCCCTGACAGCATTCTTTCCCTTGACAGCAGTTGTTTCCCCTAAACTGCGCCAGCAACCTTTACGTTCACGTCGACCAGCGAATGTCTGACGGCTGCCACCCACCCATTACCGACCCAGTGCGCGTGGAATTTAAAGATCGTAGGTGAGAAAGTGCAGGACAGCTTAACTTGATATTCATCTGTGGTTCTGCTCCAAAGTGGCAGTCATCGACCCATCCTCCTTTTCACGCCTAGCTACCACAGGCGCTTCACCTTTTTTTTTTTTTTTAACACCTGGCACTTATTTTTATGATGATAGCTAGGCTACATCACGATGGGGGAAAAAAGAAGAAGAGATTGTGTGTGTGTGTGTGTGTGTGTGTGTGTGTGTGTGTGTGTGTGTGTGTGTGTGTGTGTGTGTGTGTGTGTGTGTGTGTGTGTGTGTGTGTACAATATTTTAAAAAAGCAGACAAAAATAACTGACGAATGTCAAGTGCCTATATCTAAAACTAGCACAGTTCTTCGTACTTACAGCCTCCATTGTTAACAGAAATGTCATGTCAAGTTAAACACGAAGACATCATAATTCTGCCCAAATGGGCCAATTATACCATGTCAATTTCAGCCTGACTGCATATGATATTTGGACCGTGCCACTGCAGTTGATCCCGGTCAGCCTGACCTGTGGCCTAAATTCTCACCGGCCGGGTCGCGGCGACCGAGACTATAAAGAGAACACGGCGTTACCGACAATCCAGTTCAGGAGCTGTGTGAGAGTCGAGGTGGCCGTCCTGAGCTCTCCGTCCTAACGAGCCTTCTGGTTTCCGTGGATGTAAAGAATTACTGAACCATGCTTCGGCATTGGTCACAACTTGTCCCTAATATGTCAACTGACATTTGAGGACATTAAGCATCACTTCATCATTATCACCGACAATCCAGACAAAGATTATGACGTGAACATGACGTCACTGACTATACACACAATCAAGTCAACACGACGTCACCGACTATCCAGGCGAAGACTATGAAGTGAACATGACATCATTGACTATCCACAGAAAGAGTGAAGTGAACACGTCACCTACTATCCAGAAAAAGACTATGAACTGAACACGACATTACCGACTATCCAGAAAAGACGAGGAAGCGAGTACAACGTCACAGACTATCCAGACAAAGAGGTATTGCAGTGACAGGAACTACTGAGGGTATCATTCATAATGAAGTGTTGAAACCAGACTACTGATAATAAAGTGTTTGCACGTTTAATAAAGACAGTGTAAGTCGCCACATTTCCCTCAGATTGTGCGTGTAGTGCGTGCGTGCGTGCGTGCGTGCGTGCGTGCGTGCGTGCGTGCGTGTGTGTGTGTGTGTGTGTGTGTGTGTGTGTGTGTGTGTGTGTGTGTGTGTGTGTGTGTGTGTGTGTGTGTGTGTGTGTGTTGGTACACCAGCGCGCTCTAACACACACACACACACACACACACACACACACACACACACACACACACACACACACACAACACACACACACACACACACACACACACCACCACACCACCACCGCACGCACGCACACAGCACCACCGCACGCACACACTCGAACGCACGCACGAACGCACGCACGCACACACACACACACACACACACACACACACACACACACACACACACACACACACACACACGGCACAGGCATCCTAGTGAATAAACAAAATATTAATTTAAAATCGTATGAACTGTTTTGGCCGTTTATAATTGGGGAAATGGTTACTTAGGAGATGTCGCCAATTCGGCATAGGCTGGGCAGTTTTCGACCAAGGGGGGAAAAATCACTAACTACAATCCTCCCAGGACCCTCACACTGAAATGTACTACAAGCAATCGGTTTCGTAAACCTGGTCAGCTCAGTTGGAGTCTGTCAGCGGACTAGGCATACAACGGGTCATGGTTGGAAACCCCAGATAGCAGGCATTGGAAACAACGATTTAAACATAACACCTGTGGTCACGCTTATCTTCACGTAAGTAAGTAACTTGGTGTTTTACGCACAGTCAACCACTGCGGTTATATCAGGGCGACTTCACTTAAGTGAGCAATTGCTTGGAGCACGAAAGGAGAGTCCCAAACACTTTCGAAGTTGGAAAAAATCGCTTTCCATCCCCGCGCTGGCATAAAAGGACACACACCCGCAGCCGCACATAAACACACAACCGCGCGCGCGCTCTCACTTCTCTCATACACACAAACAGGTCACAGACAGAGAGGTTATACACACTCTCTCTCTCTCTCTCTCTCTCTCTCTCTCTCTCTCTCTCTCTCTCTCTCTCTCTCTCTCTCTCTCTCTCTCTCTCTCTCACACACACCCACACACACAGATGTTACACACACACAGGTCTCACACACGAAGGTCACAAACACACACACACGCGCACACCCACACCCACACACGCACGCACACACACACACCCACACACGCACACACGCACGCACGCACGCACGCACGCACGCACGCACACACACACACACACTGACACACACACACACTGACACACACACACATGCACACACACACACACACACACACACACACACACACACACACACACACACACACACACACACACACACACACACACACACACACACACTCACACACACACACACTCACTCACACTCAGTCACACACACACACAACCATCAACAACTCAAATAACGAGAGGAAACAACAAGCCGTTAGAGCTCCGGCTATATGTCACTGCCTGTTTTTCATTTTCGTTACCGGTTTCTTGTGCTCTATACACCACTGCTTCAGGCGAAAAGGTTTCTATGTTTGTGAACTTCCGGCCTTTTAAACTCTCCACAGTAAAGCCGACAGACGGCCGACTGAACAACCTACAAACATAATAACGAGAAAGGATTTAAAGCCTGTCGTTTAGGATCTCGTGCAAGAAGAAGTTATTTTGTGGCCATGTCTTCCCCACGAAACATCGCTTTCATTCGTGCTTCCAAGGAGCGCCATAAGCCGAAGAGAAGTAGCTTGTTGTGTAGTTTCAAAGTGTTGACTCTTCGGGAAAGCCTGCGGAGATGGCGGGGCGATTTGTATGTTAGGAAACGCGGAAATGTCAAAAAATCGGACCAGCTAGAACAACCGTGACGCCACAGCGGAAGAACCAAAGGAGCCTAGAACAATAAGACAGGTGTTCAAAGGCTATGTATTTGACCGAACGACGGTAAACGTCGTTATACTGATTCAGCCATTTGTTCTTTCTTTCTCTCTTTCTTTCTTTCTTCTTCTTCTTCTTCTTCTTCTTCTTGAAAAAAATAATAATCTGAAACAAGAATGACTGCTAGCGTTCTAAAATAAGATCCAAACACATAAAAGGTTCAAAAGAACGGTATTATTAGGGCATAACAAACCAGCAAACTTTCGGTGATTCTTCTAAACACTGGACAACAAAACAACATAGCTTAACCAAAAACAAATACGTGTTTTAGCTTTCCACATCATTTTTCATCGTTTTTGACCGTTTAGCTGTTGGCTAAGTGTTGTTTTGTAGCTTAACAAAGGGGATCACCCCGAACATTTACTGGTTTTGTTTTGTCCTAATAAATAGCGTCCTTTTGAACCCTTTTTTGGTTTGGATCTTCTTCTTCTTCTTCTTCTTCTTCTTCTTCTTCTTTATACTGAAATAGGCTATTTTTCTTTTCCTCCGTCTCTTTCTCCACCTCCTCCTTTTCCACACGATGTGAACCTGTGCGATTGACTGGACGTTAAAATCCAAGGACTAACTCCTCGTTCTGTTACTCCTTCAGTACTCGTCTCCCCCCCCCCCCCCTTCCCCCCCCCCCCCCTCACACACACACACACACACACACACACACACACACACACACACCCTACTCCTCCTTATTCATAACTCAAACACAACAAACACTGTTGCGAATGTGTCAGGTATTCATACAATTCAGCCTCTCGCCATCACCCATTAACAGCAGCAACATTATTCCTCCCCTGTGTTTTGTTAATAGTTACCAATCTGGAACAGAACGAGGCACAGAGCGCCCGGCTCGTGCAGAATCAACACACAAGGGAGTTTATCAGCGCGCGAAAGACGTAACACAAGTACAACAACAAAGACCTGAGTCGCCTACGGTAACTCTCACCTGGCAAGCGCGTAAATACAAGGTACATAAACTCCACCAAAGCTACATCCTCTCTCACCTGGTTGTACCTTGTATTTACACGCATGCCAGATGAGGGCTACCGTAGGCGACTCAGGTCTTTGCTATTGTGCTTGTGTTACGTATTTCGGCGAGCGCTAATTAACTCCCTTGAGCGTTGATAACAGTTACCAAGTTAAACAACAATCTAAAGAACAAAACCAAGATTTATCGCGGTTACTTTGTACCTCTTTTACAGGTCTGCCATCGCTTGAACCTGCAGTCGATTTGTTCCTCTTCGGTAGTGGTATTTTGGCTGCTGCAAGCAACAAGACAAAATAAACAATCAGACAATACAGCGTCACTCCAGCGTCAAGCCGACCAAAAGGTGAAAAAGCAGAAACTGATTCCAACTGTTATTATTATCAACTATCAAGTTCTATTTAAAAAAAAGAAGAAGACAATGATGAAGATAATGATAATGATCGTCATCAGCAGCAAGTTTTTAAACTTATATAACTTATATACAAACGAGAGAAGTCAACAAAAACAGGGCGATAGTAATAGCAAGGGAGGCAACTACAGTATATGCAATTCGCACAGCTTGCCATAGTATTTTCCCTTATTCCTCTCTCTCTCTCTCTCTCTCTCTCTCTCTCTCTCTCTCTCTCTCTCTCTCTCTCTCTCTCTCTCTCTCTCTCTCTCTCTCTCTCTCTCTCTCTCTAACACACACACGCACGCATGCACACACACGCAGAATGGTCCTGACCCGGGATTCAGATACATAACAGACAGCCAACCAGTATACGCTTTAACGTGTAAGACCGAGTTCCTAACAACTGTAACTGCCTGATCACAACGCCCCCCGAGTGAAAAACACACATCATTGAATGTATACATGCAAGCACGTAGGATAACCATAGTGCCACAACAAGTAGGGTCATTGTCATGCCGACATATCGCACTGGACAGGAAAACAACATAGCTTAACCATAGACAGATAAGTGGCTTAGCTCTCCATTTCATTTTTCAGTCATCGTTTTTCACCGTTGAACTGTTGTTTAAGTCTCATTTCGTAGCTAATCGATAAAAAGGGATCACCCCGAAGATTAGCATATTATATTTTGTCCCAATAAATAGCGTTTAAAAACACACACTTTTATGTGTATAGTGCAACAACAATCGACTCCCAAAGTCTCTGTCAAATGGGTGAAATTTAAGCAGAGCGAGCTGGAAGAATAACAGAGAACAGATTTGATCTGCACGCGATGCAGTCCAGAGACACAGAAGAATGAGGAGGGGGAGGGAAGGGGGGGGGGGGATGGAAGAAACACTGGATGAGGACATGGGAGCAGAGAGACTACAGAGGCAAAGCAGCACGGCGGAAGGTGGGTGTGCGTGTGTGTGTGGGGGGGGGGGGGGGGGGGGGTGGGGGCAATAAGTAAGCATGTAAACATAGACAGGCAGGCAGAGACAAATGTAGAAAGATTTACGGAGCTGGAGGGGGGGGGGGGGGGGGGGAGGGGGTGGACACAAACAGAAAAGGAGAGAAGAGGGTGAGAGGGGTAACAGAAGGAGTGGGGGGTGGAGGTTCAACAGAGGTTGACGTGAAAGGAAAGAGAGAGAGCGGGGTGGGGGGGGGGGGGGGGGGGACGTACTTATTGGCAGTGGAAAATTCCCTCTTGCGCCCACACCTAGATGACGTCAAAATAATAGTCTTACGTCTAGTGTTTCTATTTGTGGCCCGCGGGGAGACAATCACAACAGTCTTTACGTCCTCTGTGAGATGAAGGGCAGATTGCTTGTCCCTCCAACCCTGTAATTGTGTCCCCTTGACGTCTCTGGCTCTCTCTCTCTGTCCGCACCCCCCGCCCCCCTCCCCCCACCCCCACCCTCTCCTCTTCTCCGAGTTCAACGTTCAGTTCAAGATGGATATCTGCTCGCTCGTGAATGTTCATTTTTATATGCTCAATCCAGTCTCTGAAAATTCAACAGAAAATCGACCAGTCTTGCCTTTGAAACAGTTGCCCTAGCTCTCTCACCGCGCCGGACCATCGACGGTTTTGTCTTTCTTGGCTCGGATACAGCCGCGCCTGTGTGTCTCAAACTCCTCAATACTCAGAGCTTCTGAGATGCATAGCACTTGTGATGCTTATACGCCTTTCCCAACCCGTCCATTCACTCGTTCGGTTTTGAAAATCGCCAAGCCTACTAGCCTGTCGTGGATGGTAAAAACTGTGTCCACAGAAGTCTCTCAGGCATGGGGTGGAACTTTGTTTCATGGCCCGCCAGTCGGCCTTTCCCCTTTCATTGGAGACTTTTTGCAGCACTCTCACCGAATCTGTGAGAGATTACAAGTGCATCGTATAGGCTAGTCTTGCCGTGAAGCCCGCCCCCCCCCTCCCTTGGAGCCCAGGCCCAGTGAGGCCGAGCCCCACTGAAGCCCAGGCCCAGTGAAGCCCAGCTCTAGGGCCAGTGACGCCCAGCCCGACTGAAGCCCAGGCCCAGTGAAAGCCAGGCCCAGTGAGGTCCAGGCCCAGTGAAGCCCAGCCCCACTGAAGCCCAGTGAACCCAGATCGAGTGAAACCCTTGCGGGTCA
>JABMCL010000629.1:1035000-1037500 GCA_018857735.1 Alviniconcha marisindica
TGGTGTTTAACGTCCACAGAAACCACAAGGCTTATTAGGGACGGTCAGCTATGCCTCTGGCGGACGAGGGTTCAAGCAGGGAGGCTAGCACACTTGCAAGCATGAAAACAGACACAGGCAAAAAGACAACCGCGCAGGCAGGTGTTCAGACCGACGAACAGATACGCGGAATGAAACGAGACAAACAGGCGGAGAGAGCGGCAAGTTAGAAGCAGGTATTTAGACATGCAAGCAGCTAACTCAGTGCCAGTCATGCAGACTGATAAGGTAGACGGGGCTGGCAGGCGCGCTGGAAACAGATGTGGGAGGGCTCGTCCCCTTAAGACACATAATCACTGATACCATACTCACGTTTTTTCTTCTTTCTCCGCATGATCAGCCCCATCGTGACGGTGCTGTAATCCGCCTCATCCGGTGCCGACTGCTGTTTGAAGGCAGAATCTGTCACGACACCCCGCCAGAACCGCCCTCTCCTCCCGGTCACACAGACGCCATTAAGTCTCGGTTTCTGAAGGCAGATTCCCTCACGCTACACCGCCTGAACCGCTGTTTCCTCCCTGTCACACAGATGTCATGTCTCGGTTTTTGAAGGCAGTCGGTCACGCTACCCCGCCTGAACCGCTGTTTCTTCCCGGTCACACAGACGTCATTAAGTCTCGGTTTCTCAAGGCAGTCGGTCACGATACCCCGCCTGAACCACTGTTTCCTCCCGGTCACACAGACGTCTTTAAGTCTCGGTTTCTGAAGAAAGTCCGTCACGCTACCCCGCCAGAACCGCTGTTTCTCCCCGGTCACACAGACGTCATGTCTCGGTTTCTGAAGGCAGAGTCCATCACGCTACCCCGCCAGAACCGCTGTTTCTTCCCGGTCACACAGACGTCATGTCTCGACTCGCCACCAGGTCTCTGAGGTGATGCTGCCCATCCTTCACACACAGCGGTACGGTTTCCGTCAATGGTATAAACAGCTAGTCACCCACTAGAATCACATCCCACAGAGCTCAGGAGCTGTGTGAAAGTCGAAGTGGTCGTCCTGGGCTTTCCGTCAATGGTATAAAAAGCTAGTCACCCACTAGAGTCACATCCCACAGAGCTGTGGTCGTCCTGGGCTTTCCGTCCTAACGAGCCTTATGGTTTTCGTGGACGTAAAGCAATATTGAACAATATTAAACCATGTCCACGCATTAGTCTCAGCGTGTCCCTACTATGTCAACTGACATCCGAGGACATTAAGCAACACAACAGCAGCAGTAGAATCACATCCAACGAGAGCGCAGTGAGTCTGCTCGAGAGCTGAGAATAGCGTTATATAAAAGCAATCCTCAACCTCAACCTCAGCTCCCGAATAAGCCTTGTGGTTTCTGTGGGCGTTAAGCGCCATGTTTACTTAATCAGCCTCGATGTTACCGTTTGTGCCGAAGTATTACGAACAGACATAACGGCTGTGGATGTTGAATACAGAACTGATGACCTCTACTGCCTAGCTTGGTGAACGGAAAGCAAACTGCAAGTCGGGGACAGCTTCAGTGACCTTTGGAAACTGTTTTTGTGTGGAAGGGGTCAACGGACATTGTTTTTCTCTGTTTGCACTGGCCACAGCGGGCGAGCGATGATCCCGTATTTTTGCAGCACCCGTGGGAACAAAGGATGGCGGCTGTAAACTATGAATAATTCAGAGCAGTATAGACAGACACCGTACAAACCCGGCTCCCTGACCCTTGTTGTGTAACCACTGTGGGTCCAGTGTCGGCACCGCTGGCACTATATCCACAACTGGGTCATCTGTGTTTTCGGTCACTTTGCTATATTGCAAATTCTTTTTACAGTGGACCGATGCGATACTGGAAGTGTAGGAAACAGGAATATGTAGGGCGCCGCTTTAGACTATTCTTGTATTCTGTTACGGAATTTTTAGAGCAATTAGAAACTGATAGATTATACAAATAAGTTTTTATTTTTGATCTCTAGAAATTAATATCCCGGCATGCATTGTATCACGTTGAACAGTGATTTATAAAATAAAAAAAAGTACTAGCATAAGCTGCTCTTCACACACACAAAAAGGGGGGGTGGGGGGTGGGGGGGGGGGGTGATCAGTTGCTCCCAATTTTTGCTGCTGCTTTCCTCAGCAAAATGATAACCCGCATTACTCGCAGGCATGTCTGCTTTGATACGATGTCGCCCTTCATGCCATGCTCTCAACAAACAAACAAGCTGAATCAAGTCATCGGAGATAAAAAAAAAAATACTCAATTCTTCCGAGGCTGCGTGTCCACAACAGTTTTTCCTGTGGCTTTTCCCCGGTGTCAGTGTTGAACTTCTTGGAATGCAGAAACTGACCAGCTGATCCAGTCACGTGATGGCTTCACATGATTCTGCTTCCGGTTCTGGACTTTCGCTTCGTCTGAGACGAGACACGCCATTTTGGCTCTTAGTAGCGCTGGTATTTTACTGTTTTACACGTCAACAGATTTGTAGTCAGCACTGACAATGATCAATGC
>JABMCL010000629.1:1042500-1070000 GCA_018857735.1 Alviniconcha marisindica
TGGCGCAGTTCTGCACTGAATATGCTTCGACAGAAGCATGGCAGCGCGTGTCAGTGTGCACAGCGCATGCAACCCGTTGGGAGCTCTGTTTTGTCTCGTCTTTCAGCCATGTTAAACAAGTTGCTGCCACCCGCAAAGCGCATGCTCACGCGCCAACGTGCACTCTCATAACGCGGAGAAAGTGTTGGTGCCCCTGTTCTTCTTCCTCTTCTTTCTCGTCTTTTAGTAGATAAACAGTGGCAGGGGAAGCATAACGGATGGTGTTTATGAGCCGGTTCAGGATGTAGCCTTTTCTCCACTACTCTTTCCTTGTTTGAAAGAATTCTGGAAGATAAGCTCGTAAGATTTGTCTCCTCTTTTTCCGCCAAAATGACTTCTAGTACAAAGACCAGGGTGGGTTAAGTTTTATTTGTGTGTCAGTGTTGTTTTCTTCATCCAGCTTTACAGATTTATCCCCCCCCCCCCCCCCCCCAAAAAAAAAAAAGAGAGAGAGAGGGGGGGATGAGAGAGAGAGAGAGAGAGAGAGAGAGAGAGAGAGAGAGAGAGAGAGAGAGAACTTGATATCACAAAAATGTTGTAGTGGTTTTCGTTTTCGTTTTTGCCGATTCGATGATCGACTAATGGATTGTCGCCGAGTTTGATTGTCTGAATAACAACACGCTAAACAATAGACTGAGAGACAGACACACAAATGAACATAATTATTGAAAGACACGGACAAACGGGGCGGACAGACAAACAGACTGACAGACATATATAGATAACTGATTAACGCCCAGTCAACTAGGTTTATATTATTCGGCGCCAACTGACAGACACTGAAACAGATAGGCAGGCAGGCAGACAGGCAGATACCCAGACAGGCAGATAGAATGACAGATAGATAGACAAACAGACGGATCGTCAGGCAGACTGACTAACAGACTGATAGCTATAGACAGGTTGATCGACTTTTTGATCGACTAGTGGGTGGTCGACTTTACTGGCTGAATAACATCAGTTTCAGCTCAAGCTACCGCTCAGGAAAAAATGTTAATACTGAATAACAATAATAATGTAGACTGTTTCGGAATCAAACTGTTCGAGGATAAAGACTGCGAGCGAAGTTGTGACCTCTACATTAGCATATAACCTCGGAACCCTCTATAGCTGTGCAAAATGGGCGGTAATGTAAAGGGGTTTGAAACACGTACGACCACTTGCTCTAACCAGAACACAGTGACGTCAACCAAAGTCCTCACTCAGCCACTGATAACAAACTTCCGTTTACCGTTCTGGGAAGGAAAATGCCAGCAAGCAAGATGTCTGAACTTGCTCTATGTTATAAACAGCTCTAGAGAAATGTATTCACCTATACGACGAAACACAACGAAGAATTAAACACAAACGCTTTCGACATAGAGTCTTTGTCAGGTCCCGACGAAGACTCTCAGTCGAAAGCGCTTGTGTTTAATTGTTCTTTGTGTTTCGTCGTATATGTTCTGACGAAGACTCTATGTCGAAAGCCCTTGTGTTTAATTCTTCCTTGTGTTTCGTTGTATAGGTGACTACATTTCTCTAGAGCTGTTCTATTTTGTCAACCTCACCAGCAGTTGCTCACTCATTCCTTGCTCTACGTTAGTGTGCTAGCCACGGGTCGGCTACGATCGGGACGCCGCGTGAGTTCAAAGGCACTGCCGTGGACTGGAAGTCGACATTTTGCATCGATTAATCCCCTGAAATTATCAATAAATGTCCTTTGACGGCACTCCACGACAAGTAGCTTCCCTTGTGAGTGCGACTATTTTTAGATGACAGCCGCTTGGCGCTCTGCCGTCAGTAATACGCAGGTGTCAGTATCAACGTAATGCTGACGTAATGACTAAAATGGCGGATGACGTTTTCTCACTGATGTTATTTGTACACACATAGAATTATGATTCTGACATAATATAATAATTGCTGTGAGCCCGTGTGTGTGTGTGTGTGTGTGTGTGTGTGTGTGTGTGTGTGTGTGTGTGTGTGTGTGTGTGTTGTGTTTGTGTGTGTGTGTGTGTGTGGTGTGGTGTGTGTGTGTGTGTGTGTTGTTGTGTGTGTGTTGTGTGTGTGTGTGTGTGTGTGTGTGTGTGTGTTTTTGTGTGTGTGTGTGTGTTGTGTGTGTGTGTGGCGCGCGTTTGTGTTTGTAAGTGTGTGTGTGTGTGTGTGTGTGTGTGTGTGTGTGTGTGTTGTGTGTGTGTGTGTGTGTGTGTGTGTGTGTGTGTGTGTGTGTGTGTGTGTGTGTGTGTGTGTGTGTGCGTGCCGGCGTGGTGTGTGCAAGTAATACAATACTGTGTTTATATATTATATTGGAGGTTTTATATTTTCATTTTCGTTGATCTTGTAAAGCGTGGTGTGCTCATTCCTGCTGGTGAGATACCGCTTTATAGAAATGATGACAGTTATATATTATTATACGCAGAGAAAGTCTAGACTGTCTAGCAACACAGCTTGTCAACAGACAAACTATATCCAGAAATGTATTTTTTCTCAGTACATGAGACTCTAAAAACATAGTTCGTCAACAACCAGGCCTTTAAATTAAAAACGCATTTTCTCCGTACATGAAATTGTCTAGAAACACAGTTCGTCAAGAGACATGCTAAAGCTAGAAAGACAGTTCCTCAAGAGACATGCTAAAGCTAGAAAGACAGTTCCTCAAGAGACATGCTAAGGTAGAAAGACAGTTCCTCAAGAGACATGCTATAGCTAGAAAGACAGTTCCTCAAGAGACATGCTATAGCTAGAAAGATAGTTCCTCAAGAGACATGCTATAGCTAGAAAGACAGTTCGTCAAGAGACATGCTAAAGCTAGAAAGACAGTTCGTCAAGAGACATGCTATAGCTAGAAAGACAGTTCGTCAGTACACGAGACTAACAACGTTTTTCAACAGACACGCTATAACATATCTATAACCGATAGATATGTTATAGCTTGTCTGTTGAAGCACTTGGTTAGTTAGACAGGCTATAGATATGTTATAGCGTGTCTGTTGAAACACTTTGTTAGTTAGACAGGCTATAGATATGTTATAGCGTGTCTGTTGAAACACTTTGTTAGTTAGACAGGCTATAGATAACCTGTCTAACTAACCAAGTGTTTCAACAGACGCGCTATAACATATCTATAACCTGTCTAACTAACCAAGTGTTTCAACAGACACGCTATAACATATCTATAACCTGTCTAACTAACAAAGTGTTTCAACAGACACGCTATAACATATCTATAACCTGTCTAACTAACAAAGTGTTTCAACAGACACGCTATAACATATCTATAACCTGTCTAACTAACAAAGTGTTTCAACAGACACGCTATAACATATCTATAACCTGTCTAACTAACAAAGTGTTTCAACAGACACGCTATAACATATCTATAACCTGTCTAACTAACAAAGTGTTTCAACAGACACGCTATAACATATCTATAACCTGTCTAACTAACAAAGTGTTTCAACAGACACGCTATAACATATCTATAACCTGTCTAACTAACAAAGTGTTTCAACAGACACGCTATAACATATCTATAACCTGTCTAACTAACAAAGTGTTTCAACAGACACGCTATAACATATCTATAACCTGTCTAACTAACAAAGTGTTTCAACAGACAAGCTATAACATATCTATAACCTGTCTAACTAACAAAGTGTTTCAACAGACAAGCTATAACATATCTATAACCTGTCTAACTAGCAAAGTGGTTCAACAGACAAGCGATAACCTATCTAGAAAGATAGTCTGTTAGTACATGACACTGTCTTGCAAAGGGTCTGGCAGTTTGTCAGTACACGAAACTGTCTAACAAAGTGTTTCAACAGACAAGTTATAAGCTATCTAGAAAGACAGTTTGTCAGTGCACGAGACTGTCTAATAAAGTGTTTCAACAGACAAGCTATCTCCTATCTCAAAAGACAATTGTGTTGGTACATGAGACTGTCTAACAAAGTGTTTCAACAGACAAGCTATAACCTATCTAGAAAGGCAGTTTGTCAGTGCACAATACTGTCTAACAAAGGGGTTCAATAGACAAGCTATAACATTATCTAAAAATGATCTAGAAAGACGATTTGTCAGAACATGAGACTGTCTAACAAAGTGATTCAACGGACAAGCTATAACATATCTATAACCTATATAGAAAGACGATTTGTCAGTACATGAGACTGTGTAACAAAGTGGTTCAACGGACAAGCTTTAACATATCTATAGTCTATATAGAAAGACGATTTGTCAGTACACGAGACTGTCTGACAAAGTGTTTCAACCCACAAGCTATAACCCATCTAGAAGGCCAGTTTGTCAGTGCACGAGACTGTCTGACAAAGTGTTTCAACACACAAGCTATCACCATCTAGAAGGCCAGTTTGTCAGTGCACGAGACTGTCTGACAAAGTGTTTCAACACACAAGCTATAACCTGTCTAGAAGGCCAGTTTGTCAGTGCACGAACTGTCTAACAAAGTGTTTCAACACACAAGCTACAACCTATCTAGAAGGCCAGTTTGTCAGTACACGAAACTGTCTAACAAAGTGTTTCGACACACAAGCTATCACCTCTCTAGAAAGACAATTTGTCAGTGCACGAGACTGTCTAACAAAGTGTTTCAACACACAAGCTATAACCTATCTAGAAGGCCATGCAGTTTGTCAGTACACGAGACTGTCCAGAAACCCAGTTGGTCAACAGACGACGTCGCTCGGGCTCTTTCCCTGCACACGTCACGAGTGGCCAAGTCTCGAGCCTGGCGGGGATAAGACGGTGACTAAGCTGTCAGGTTGTCGGTCACAAAGAGGATCCCAGGTCCTTTTCGCTGCTCCTTATATCGATTCTCCGAGGTGCCGCATAAAAGGGCTGGCATTCGAGATATCTGCGGTATTTGGTACACCTGTGTTCGTGGTCACACCTGGAAAAGATGCTATACTTGGTTTTCTGCGTCTTCTGTGTTCTCTGCAAAGGTAGGGTTTGTAATACCTGGTTTGTCAAGAATCGCGTCTATAAGGTGGTATCATAAAGCGTCAGTGGCATCATAAAGCGTGTTTCGTGCATTTTCTCCAATCAGGCGTATCCTACTTATGCATTTACGAGATTATTATTAACTTTTTAAAGTCTGAATAATCAATTTTAATTCAATTTCAATGTTTTATTTTATGTCTGTTCACAGATATTGATATCTGAATATCAGTATCTATCAAATCAGATAGTTTCACGTGAGTATAATGTTTATTTCTGTCGCTTCATTCAGGCTGATGTGTCATGGCCAACCATTTCAGGTTATTGATATTTTTGTCTTGTATCACGACCATTGCTGAAATTTGTAATCGGCAGTTTTTATTGCTCGTTAGCTACCGAGTTATTGCTTAGTTAGTTAGTCGGCCAGTATTTACCAGTTATGTAAACTATTGAACATGCACGCAAAGGGGCGCGAAATAGAAACATTGCATAGTTTCACTTATTCCTAATCTGCAAGCTTTACTGGGCAAAATTCACAGTGAAAGACATTATTGTTGAGCAACAGTTTCGCTGTTATTGTTGTTGTAAATAATGATTATCAAGCACATTGCCTAATATTATTCATTACTGAAGAGTTTCAGTTAATTCCGGGGGTGGGGGAGGGGGGTGAAGGAGGAGGATGGGGGAGGGGAGGGAACAAACTGGTGTACCTGAAGGAAGCCCAGGCGTAAATGGATGTGAGTAGTCCATTAAAAAAGAAAGAAAGAAAAAAGAAAACAAAAGATATCTGACCCTACAACACTGATGATATGATCGCTCTGGGTCAGCAATGATGATGCTTCTTTGTGTGCCCTTCCCGCAGTGACGTCAGATGACGCCAGCAACGATGCTTCTTTGTATGTCCTTTCGTCAGTGACGTCAGAGAGCGCCAGCAATGATGCTTCTTTGTATGTCTTTCCCCGCAGTGACGTCAAATGGCGCGAGCAATGATGCTTCTTTGTGTGTCCTTCCGGCAGCGATGTCAGATGGCGCCAGCAGTGATGCTTCTGTGTCTGTCTTTCCCATCAGAAGGCGCCCGCAAGGACGGTTGTGTCTGTCCCGTAGTGACGTCAGAAGGCATCAGTAATGATAGTTTTCTGCGTGTCGGTCCCGCAGTGACGTCAGAAGGCGTCAGTAATGATGCTTGTGTGTCAATCTGTCCCGCAGTAACGCCAGAAATGCGTCAGTAATGATGGTTGTAAGTCTGTCCCGCAGTGACACCAGAGAGCGTCAGTAATGACGCTTGTGTGTCTTTCTGTCCAACAGTGAGCGTGCCGGGGGTGGAGGGTGCGGTGGGAGAGGGAGGGGGGCGCGCCCCCAGCTACCTGTGGCCGTTGGGCAACACGACAGTTCACCACGAGGTCATGCACGGGCATGACGCACACCTGCCCGACGCCTCCCAGTGCTTCGTCTTCCAGACCGGTTACCCCGGTCTCCCCTACGACGCCATCACTCTCGGCAGCCCGGGGGCCTTTGTCGACTTCCACTTTGCCGGAGAAGTCAACTTTCAGGTACCTGACAAACTACTGCTTTGTGTGCATGGTTAGGTTTTGGTCTGGAAGCCTTTTGCAAAGTCCAGTGTGAGCGTTTATGTAAGCTTACTATAGACACTTCCCTAAAAGGTTTGTGTCGTTTTGTAGCTTGATAATGGGGATTACCCCGAAAATTTGCACGCTGAGTTTGTAGCTTGATAAAGGAGATTACCACGGAAATTTTCAGATTTTGTCCTAATAAATAGCGTTCTTTGTATGTGTTTAGACACTTTCCCTGTCTGGCAACCTACATAGGTTTCCATTATACCCCATATCCTCCTTCATTATAATTTGAATTGCTCGGCAGAAACATACCTTATTCCCTCATTTTAAAGCAGCTGTTCCCAGATAGCATACGTTTTGTTGACACCCTGGTGTGTCAGTTTTTCTCCCTTCAGATTGATACGCATAAGGTACGGATCTCTAGTTTACATGTACACATTCTCCAAAGTAAACAAAACAAAAGCAAACAAAAACTTGTTGCCTCTTCAAGTCAAGAATCCAAGGACTGGGCCGGGCAGCTGCATCCTCTGCTGTGGCAAAACCAGTAGCTAGGAACAAGTCATTAACTAACATCAAAAGACGTCTGACTGAAGGTTTTATACATACACTGCTAGTGGACCGTTATGTTTCCCTAGCTTCTAATAACCTATTTCTGTTCCTGGTAATAACACACCATCTCTTTTGTGATTCCATTTCACGATTACTATGTGTGCTTCAGTCTCCTGGTAGAATAACACATTTTTGTGTGAACTTTATTTTCGGACCTCACCTTGTGGTTATGTTTCCTGAGAGAGTAACGCCGATGTGTGTGTGAACTTCATTTTAGGACATCAGTCTCCCGGTATATAGAGTAACACAACAACTTTGTGTGGAATTGGCTTTTTTTCCATGATCTCTACTTGCACGTCAGTATCCTGGTATATAGAATAACACAAGATCTTTGTGCAAACTTCACTTTTTTCAGGACTTCTCTTTGTGCGTCAGTATCCTGATATACAGAGTAACACAACATCTTTGTGTGAACTTCACTTCTTGCTTGAGGTCCTACCTGAACAACAACTCTGTGTGAACTTCACATTTTTCAGGACTTCTCGTGCGTCAGTCTCCTGGTCCAAAAAGTAACACAACACTCTTGCGTGAACTTCACTTTTTTCAGGATCTCTAACTGTGCGTCAGTCTCCTGGTATATAGAGTAACACAGCATCTTTATGCAAATTTCACTTTTTTTCAGGACCTGTCCTTGTGCGTCAGTCTCCTGGTATATAGAGTAACACAACAACTTTGTGTGGACTTGGCTTCTTTTTTTAATGATCTCTACTTGCACGTCAGTATCCTGGTATATAGAGTAACACAACATCTTTGTGCGAACTTAACTTTTTTTCAGGACCTCTCTTTGTGCGTCAGTATCCTGATATATAGAGTAACACAAGATCTTTGTGCAAACTTCACTTTTTTCAGGACCTCTCTTTGTGCGTCAGTATCCTGATATATAGAGTAGTACAACATCTTTGTGTGAACTTCACTTATTGTTTGAGGTCCTACCTGAACAACAACTCTGTGTGAACTTCACCTTTTTCAAGACCTCTCCTCGTGCTCCTCTCCTCCTGATATATAGAGTAGCACATCTTTGTGCGAACTTCGCTTTTTTCAGGAGCTCTAATTGTGCATCAGTCTCTTGGTATGTAGAGTAATACAACAACTCTGTGTGAACTTCGCTTTTTTCAGGAGCTCTAACTGTGCCTCAGTTTCCTGATATATAGAGTGGATCTCTACTTGTGCGTCTGTTTGCTGGTATGTAAAGTAGCACAACATCTTTGTGTGAACTTCTTTTTTTTGCAGGACCTCTCCCTGTCCTTCTACATCTACCCGCAGGGCACCAGCACGCAGGGCACCTTACTGAGCTACAAGTGCCCCACGGGCAACGTCATCCGCCTGTCGGTCATGCAGGGCCTCTTCTTCGTGTCCTTCTGGGACGAGTACGGCGTCTCCGTGGGCATGACGGCCATCCCGGCCCTGCTCAACGGCCAGACCTGGAACCACGTGGTCCTCATACGAGAGTACGCCACTGGTAACATCCAGGTGAGTCATTGTGAGCTTGGGTGACACAGCGTTTACACACACACACACACACACACACACACACACACACACACACACACACACACACACACACACACACACACACACACACACACACACACACACGAGTAAAACACGCGACACAAAGGACCCAGAACAGAGTACTGCCTCGACAAAACACAACTATTGCTGCTGCTTCTGCTGATTTGCATGTTTCAAGAAAATTCATTACTATACGGATATTACAACTCAGTTCCTGTCAAAACAGTGCAGCCCTTTTGCAACCAAATTTGATGCGTGAACTAAAAAACTTCCTCGATTTGTAATAAACACATCATCAAAGGCATCATCCGTCTTCCAAAATCTGTATTTAATTTTAGTCTTCTTTCAAAACAACAAAAACAGAAATTTATATCCATCTCACTGCTGTGTCTTGCTCGACCGGCCGAAAGGTGGTGGGATCAGTTCTGCCTCCATGATGCGATTATCCCCCTTAGCCAGGCTTCTGCAGCAGTCTAGATTTTTGTGTAAAGTCATGGTGTGATCCGCCTCGTTGCACCCAGCTGGTCCTGCACTCACTGTACCCGGTTGAACGGGTGCCAGCCTGGGGTCGTCTCTGAGATCACTGATAGCACAACTTTCCCTTGGATTAGCCCAATTGTCAGGCCAACAGCACCCATACACGCACTCTCAGTAGCACCAACACTTACGTCTCATTAGTGATGGCGTTCTATTGTACACGCAAAGTGCTATGGCATATCAGAATCAGTAAGTCGATAGGTGTCTTGGCTGTGGATTTAACCTTGTTGATACAGGTAAATACAGTAGCTTGTCAGCAAGCAAAGCTGTTAAGATGGACGCAGCTCATTTGACTCTGGCAAGTTAGTCAGGCTAATATTGTCAGTGCTTTCAGACCAGTCCTCGGTTTCCGCTGTGTTGATGTAACCGATAATAAAGACCCCCCCCCCCCCCCCCCCCCCGCGCCCGCCTCCCATCCAAAGCTCGATATACTGTTAGTGGCTATAAACTGACGCACAAAGAAAGGCTACTACTAAAACACTGTTGGCAGTTTACTACCAATGAGAATCATACGAAACCAACCGGCGTAAGATTGAAGATACGGTAAGGAGAAGACGGTGTTGTTGTTTTTATTTATTATTATAATGATCAAGATCTTTGTCATGACAATGAAGAACTGTTAAAGACAGAGCACAAGAACAAGCGAACCAACAAGAAGTTAGGTCATCACTCTAACCACCAAGATCCATCAGTGAGCTGCAGTATCAAGGGACGGGAGCGCTCGCTCTCGCTGCATAAATTAGTGGGGGCAGACTGCGGTTTTCCAGTATTGACCCTTGCCAACCGTGGTCCCGTGTTTAGAGACTGTAACCTTCCTGGCCTTTTGCGGCTTTTTTCATTTTGTACTTGCGTTTGGAGTGAGTTTGCAGATCTAACTTGGGTGTCTTTTTTTAATTTGTGAATTATAAATATTTTAAGTTTTAGCTTTAAATATTATCGACTTATAGGTGTGGTTTGTCCGTCCTGAGGTAAACCCGAGGTAACCTGGATAAGACGTTAAAAATCCAGTATCTAACTAGCAGTGAGTCTGCTCGAGAGCGGAGAATAGCGCTATATTAAGCGATCAACAACAACAACTAACCATTCTGCCATACAGAAATCCTAGGTGTGTTTATGAGCCTCCTATCGGGGCTGACGTTTGTACGCCTGAGTTTCTTTCACGGCACACTGTTGACTTCAACTGCCCTGGGGTGTTTAACCTGCCTGCTCTATCGCCCTCTGGTGACCCTATGCGGTTGCGGGGAATTATAACCCAAGACATATAATTATAACAAACCTGCCTACTGCCGTAGCACAGAGCACAGAAGCTCGGTTTGCCGCCTCATTCTCGGTGACAAGACTGTATGCCTACTACGTGCGGGCAAAGGGGTACGTGTTTACTGTAGACTATAGGCACTGAGCTGTAACACTGCTGACGAAGACCTCTTTCGGCGCGCGGTGTTCATGCTCCGCGACACTTGCCCACGGGCAGCAGTGGCATTCCACATATTTTAGTCGCGCATAATTATAGGCTATGTTTTGCAGTGCTGTTGAACTATATGAACTCTCTCTCTCTCTCTCTCTCTCTCTCTCTCTCTCTCTCTCTCTCTCTCTCTCTCTCTCTCTCTCTCTCTCTCTCTCTCTCTCTCTCAACATCTGAACATTCTTCCAAACACTGGACACCAAAACAACATTACGCGACGCGGTCAGCGCCCTCTGAAAGGTTCGGGTATTAATTAATATGACTGTAGAAGCAACCTAGCGCCAAAGCACGCACGTAAACATGAGACGCATTCACCCCGGGTAAAAAAAAAAGAGAAAAAAAAGAGTTCCGTCTCGATTCAAACGATTGTGGTTTTATTTGTTCTGGTGTAAACTTTGTTGGCGGTTATAAATGACACGCCTTGTTTTATTTGAGTTGTTTGTAACAAACCTACTACTGTTTGAGCACCAACAAAAAACTGCTCGTTAGCTAACAGTTTTCTGGACCCTATGATATAACTAAATACGGCAGTGGTTGAAGGAAGGATATCGTAAACCGGTGCTTGGAGTTTGCCCCCTAATGTGTGTCCTGTGGATGTGGACAGATTTACCACGACGGGGAGATGGTGGAGGACCTGGACGACGACTTCCCCAACGGAATCCAGCTGCCCACGGCCGGTGCCATGCGACTGGGCAGAGGACAGGGGGACGCTGACCCGGGCTTCAGGGGTCGCTACTCTTGCCTCCAGTTCTTCGACGCCGTCCTGACCCGCGATGACGTCAGAAACCTGCCCGCCAACTGCCACCCAGACTCCTGGAACCTGCAGCCGGAAGGTAGGTCCTGGACACCGACAGAGGTCTTCAGCAGTCGAGTTTCAGGTTTCTGATTAGCTTGCTTGAGGATGTAAACTCTGATGGATTTGATTTGGTTTTCGTCGAGAAAGGAAGAAAATTGTTATCGCTTTCTGAAAGAACACAGGATATTGACTTGAACCTGTTTAAGATGTTACTGTATCTCCAACCTTCTGCTGATCTCTCTACACTGTCCTCCTGTTTTGTTCATGCAGCTATCTTATAACTGCTCTTCTTTACCCTCCATCTTTTGCCAGCCCTTTTCTGAATATTTTTGTCAGTCGGAGAGAATGACAAATATTTAATGTCGGGGCCAGTTTCTTCAAAAGTCAGTTTCACACACACACACACACACACACACGCACGCACGCACGCACACACACACTCGCGCACGCACGCACGCACGCACACACGCACGCACCACACACACACACACACTTCTTAATGAGGTTTCTGAATGCCCGCATTACGTTGCAGTCCAGCATCAACGTAATGGTGACTGTTCTAACCCCTATGGTGTTTCAGTGACACTGGAAACCAAGGAGATCAACGGCGAGGAAAAGCAATGCGTGGAGGACTACACCCCTCGCTCACTCACCGAACCCATCGACGTCCAGATGAAGGCCGTGAACTGCGACGTCCTTGGCCTTCACTGCCTCACCGGAAGCGTCGCCTGGCAAACGGTCATGCGCAAACACAAGTGGGTCGACAGCGGAAAGGCAGTCGCGTACTATCGCATCGTCGCCCGCGGGCGCCTACCCACGATTCCTGATGGAGAAGAACACTTGCTGGGCAAGGTTTCCGCCTCCGACCGCCGCGTCTGCTCGAGGCTTTGCATGAGGATTGAAGGATGTCTGTCTTTCGCTTTCAACGTTCGCGCGCCCTTCGGAGTGGAATGCTTTTTGTACGATTCCGTCCTTGAACCCACAGAGGTCAGCGAGGGCACGCGCTACTACGCCATGCGTACGGAAAACAATGGATGACGTTGAGCTGAATCCACACGTGTATTTGCCGGACAGAATGGGGCTCTAACAAGACTGATTCGTCCCCGTTCGGAAGGAGTCTGCATTACTTTGATGCAGGCGTCAATGATTTCAAGTCGAAAGTATTCTGTTTTGAAAGTCGCCGAACGACACAGTCTGAGTGAGGCTTCTCTGAATAGTCGAGTTTTTCTTCGGACTGTATGAACATTTTAAGCTGAAGACGCGTGGAACAGGCAAAAGAGATGTTCAAATAAACCGGTATTGAGATAGAGTTGTAGACAAAGCCACGTTGTAAATACTGTACTGCGGACACTATAACTTTCCTGCAAGTGAGTTTTCGAGAAAAATAAAACCACAGCTTTCGAGAGAGAGAGACAAAAACCATGACCATTCTTCAAACAAATTTTGGCCTAATATTTTTTTAATGCAGCAACAAAACAACATCCAAGACTCCTTTTTATACAGTTTTTTTATGACTTTTTATATTATGATTATTGTTATTATTATCATATGATGATTGTTATCATTATTAGTATGTAATACTTACCGAATACACATGTTCTTGTCAGTCGGCGTAAAACACCAAATTACTTATTTACTTACGTCTCCACAAAACCCCAACCTTTAACTTTTATACTGTTCGGTCGAAATTGCACTAAAAGCGTTTGTTACTGTTTATTGTTACTGTCATTATTTTATTTCTAGGATGATGTATACATATACTGTGCCGATCAATGTTTATCGTTGAGGTATGTCTTGTTATTTTAAAAAAGCGAAGTTTAATTGCTTTGTTCTCATGGTTGTTGTTGTCTTTTCTACAGCTTTACACAGTGTATCTTATCTTTGTCTAGTGACAGCTTCCTCTTCAGTGTGTTTCTGCTGATAGCCTTGGTCGTTTTGATTTGACACATGACTTCAGCTTTAAGGGATATAGCGCCGACGGAGCAATACGGGTTCATCTCCGCAGTTCGACGGGAAATGTGAGACTATTTCTCCAGTTTGACAGGAAAATGCGAGACTATTTTCTCCAAAGCGACAGAAACATGTGAGAGTATTTTTTACAGTTTGACTGTAAAATATGAGAGTCGTTTTTTTAACAGTTTGACAGGAAAACGTGAGAGTACTTTTTACAGTTTGACAGGAACATGTGAGAGTATTTTTTACAGTTTGACAGGAAAATGTGAGAGTATATTTTTTATTGGAATCTTGTAAATTTGGAACGAATTTGTTGTACTTTTGTACCTTTTTGTGTGTATTCAGCAATATTCTGTGCTTTGCATTCTTCTGTAATTAATATATCCTACTTGATTAAGTTTGTGTTCTGTCGCCTTCCAAGAAATGCGTTTTTTAAATATTTATTTATCTTGTCTTCTGTTAATAAAAATAGTAAAACTTATTTATTAAACGATGAATATGACATTTTTTATGTATGACATTATTTATGTTCATAATTCATATCGATGATTGTATATGAACAGGAAAAGAAAAGAAAGAAAAAAACGCCTATCATGTGCAGATGTTTTATTGATTTCTATTCGTCAATACGAGTCGAGTCGTTTGTTGTTCTAGTTTAAAAACAAAAACAAATCAAAACGAAACAAACCTTTGTTTACCACTTATTTGCTTCTTGTGCTATTGCACATTATTTGGCAATACATATGCAGTAACAGTAAGGAAATTCTTTGAGGTCTGTTTGGTCCGATTAACATTATTTTGTCCCTGCCATAATACTTACTCTATTCTGTATATTTTCTAATTACTTGCAATTTAACAAGACATGACTGTGTATATTTGTGAACGCGCGTTTTCTTTACTATCGATGTAGGATTTTTTTTACGGGATCCTGTTTCTCAGACGACGAACCGAATAGACTTTGAAGACATTTTCGATATATCTTCTATTTTGCGTCCACACCATGTACACTTTGGGGTGTGTATTTCTGTTTTACACGATGTACACTTTCGGGTGTTTATTTCTGTTTCACAACAACGATGACCATTGGCCCTGTTGCTGACCTGTTTGCACTCTGGCCGATGACGCTTGCAATACATCTCGTGCAGAAGGAATTCACAAACAACAACCTGTTTTCAAGATAGCGGACTAACTGCAGCACTTTGTGTTTCATTTCCTGGGTCCGCAAACACTAGTGACACCCTGATCTCCAACTGACAATCTTAGGAGTTAGTTAGTTCTAGGACTGTAGGGTTACCTCAGGTGACATGTCCCGGAATATGACGGGTCTGAGATGGAACATTTTACTCTGACAAAATTCAAACATGAGGGGGGAGGCGGGGGTAGGGCGAGATTCACCCACGTTCATAAATACACAGCTGTTATACACGCATACAGAATCTAACTGACGATAGTGTTTGTTAACCTCTTGCAGAAAAGTAGCCGAAATTTCCCATGATTATTTTCCAACTTACACCGGAAAAAAATCAAATCTGTCCTAAAATATGACACTTTTCCTGGAAAAGTAGTTGGAATTACTCACTATTTTCTACTTCTCTTGGAAAGGTAGTCCTAAATTCCCACTTTACCAGTAAAATAGTTCAAAGCACATAACGTTCGTGTCACCGACAGGAAAACAAGTTGGGAATTTTAGGCAGTTACCTTGCTCAAAGCAGGTACCTTTCTTTGATTTTTTCTTAGAACGCTACCAGTCATTCTTGTTTCAGATTCTTGCTCAAAGCGACAAACAAATAATTATTTTATACCAAAACATTTGCTAGAAAGTAGAGCTGATTTATATGCGTGAGTATATTGCAAAGGTTTTCCCAAAAAATTAATTGACAATACATCTCATAACCAACCACGTAATCACGTCGAAAGATGAACACCATTGCCCCCCACCCCCCACCCCACCCCTCCCCGCCCCTCCCCGCTTTCGTATTTGAGTATCAACAAAGACAGGGAGTTTTGTTGTTTCTTTTTTAACACAGGCAGTTGATTAGCCCTCAATTGACGTCACACGAATACAACAAGAAAGACCTGAATCACCTACGATAACTCTCACCTGGTTGCAAGGCAGGTTACATTCACTCCCCCAAGGTGCATCCTCAAATGTATGGTATGTTCAGAAGATTTTATGGATTACGAGTCAGCAATCTCAGTGCGTAACCGGAAGCTAAAAAAAAAAAAGTATGCACGTGAAAGGGACGTGGGCGAGTGAATGTCCAAAATGCTCTCGTCGACTCGTTCCTATATCACATGATCCAGCGCTGTCTCTGTGTATTAGCTCCAAACAATAGCCTGACGAGAATGACTTTATCACATGATCCAGCGCTGTCTCTAACTCTGTGTAGTATTAGAGCTCCAAACAATGACTTGACGAGAATGACTTTATCACATGATCCAGCGCTGTCTCTAACTCTGTGTATTAGCTCCAAACAATGACTTGACGAGAATGGTTTTATCACATAATCCAGCGCTGTCTCTAACTCTGTGTATTAGCTTTCCCAAAAAATGACCTGACGAGAATGACTTTATCACATGATCCAGCGCTGTCTCTAACTCTGTGTAGTATTAGAGCTCCAAACAATGACTTAACGAGAATGACTTGATCACATGATCCAGCGCAGTCTCTAACTCTTGTGTATTAGCTCCAAACAATGACCTGACGAGAATGACTTTATCACATGATCCAGCGCTGTCTCTAATGCTTGTGTATTAGTTCCAAACAATGACCTGACGAGAATGACTTTATCACATGATCCAGCGCTGTCTCTAACTCTGTGTATTAGCTCCAAACAATGACTTGACGAGAATGACTGTATCACATGATCCAGCGCTGTCTCTAACTCTGTGTATTAGCTCCAAACAATGACTTGACGAGAATGGTTTTATCACATAATCCAGCGCTGTCTCTAACTCTGTGTATTAGTTCCAAACAATGACCTGATGAGAATGACTTTATCACATGATCCAGCGCTGTCTCTAACTCTGTGTAGTATTAGAGCTCCAAACAATGACTTAACGAGAATGACTTGATCACATGATCCAGCGCTGTCTCTAACTCTTGTGTATTAGCTCCAAACAATGACCTGACGAGAATGACTTGATCACATGATCCAGCGCTGTCTCTAACTCTGTGTAGTATTAGAGCTCCAAACAATGACTTAACGAGAATGACTTGATCACATGATCCAGCGCTGTCTCTAACTCTTGTGTATTAGTTCCAAACAATGACCTGACGAGAATGACTTTATCACATGATCCAGCGCTGTCTCTAACTCTGTGTATTAGCTCCAAACAATGGCCTGACGAGAATGACTGCACCAGTGACGTGGTAATTGTTGTGGACTGTGTGACGACTGGCCGTTTGGTCCGATCAATTAAATCATTGAAAACTCAGCCGCCTGCGAATACTGCTCAGTGGTGGTATTGTTGTGTGTGTGTGCATGCTTGTGTGTGTGTGTGTGGTTGTGTGTGTGTGTGTGTGTGTGTGTGGTGTGTGTGTGTGTGTGTGTGTGTGTGTGTGTGTGTTTTGTGTGTGTGTGTGTGTGTGTGGAGAGAGAGAGAGGGAGGGAGAGACTGAGAGAGTGTATGTGTGTGGGTGCGTGTGGGTGTATATATGTGTGTGTGTGTGTGTGTGTGTGTGTGTGTGTGTGTGTGTGTGTGTGTGTGTGTGTGTGTGTGTGTGTCTGTGTGTGTGCGTGCGTGCGTGAGTGCGTGCGTGCGTGTACATGTAGTATCAGTCGGGAGCGCTTTCCATGATGTTCGTTTGCTTGCTTTTGACTGAATAGGCTGCCATGACTAATTCCTTTATGAAATCAGAAAACATGACAGCCTTCAAACATTTCTGCACACACTACCAGAATTATTTATATTGAAGGAATGCTTTCAACTGCTGCAGTGTCCTCATTTACAGTCAATAATATATATAGCTGACACATGCACAAGAATCAGCTGTGTCTGAGTCGTTCCATCACTCAGTCCGTATAGTCTCACGTGACTGTATACCGTGAGCCTTCAGCCGACGGATGGCTATCTGCGTATGATATGTCTGTTGAAACCTAAAGCAAGAGGTAGGAAAAAAGTGAATTATTTGTGTGCCTGTGAAGTTTGGGCTTGTTGTCAGGTTAGCGTTCAGTGACTCGACATTTCAACTCCTCAGCGGCCCTGAAAGGGGATTAATTCCGTAGTGCAATGCGCTGGAATCGCAACTTACTTCCCACAGCCGCTTATCTCCCTTGACAACAGTCTTCTTTCTGGTGGAGCCGGTTGCATACCGAGTGCGTACGTCTTAGGAACAGTCTATGTCAATGTCTATGTAGCGCTGTAAATCGCAGGCTGGCGAAACAGTTATATCTTCGCTGAGATAATCCTTGGCACTAAGATGGGTGGTTGGGGATGTCGGATTCTCAGCCAGCACTAATTAGTGAACACGTGATAATGATTATCTTAATTCATTGTGTCTAGTCTCAGGTATATCCAGCTCTTAGCGATTTACAGAAAACACAGGCGCACGCACGCGCGCACTCACACACACACACGCACAAGCACACACCCTCTCTCTCTCTCTCTCTTGGTTATTAGTAGTACTGTAGCAACGGCAGATATGTGAGTCGGCCTTTGTGCTAATATCTTCACCGTTGAGAAATAAAGTTCAATCAATCAATCAATCAATCAATCAATCTCTCTCTCTCTCTCTCTCTCTCTCTCTCTCTCTCTCTCTCTCTCTCTCTCTCTCTCTCTCTCTCTCTCTCACACACACACACACACACACACACACACACACACACACACACACACATTCTCTCTCTCTCTCACACACACACACACACTCACGCACCCACGCACGCACGCAAGCACGCACGCACGCACGCACGCACGCACGCACGCACGCACGCACGCCACACACACCACACACACACACACACACACACACACACACACACACACACACACACATTCACTCACGAAGATTAAAGAGGTATGTTTTGACGGATGATTTGGAAGCCGCGTTGGCGGAGCTTGAATTTCTATCCTTCAATAATATGGCAGCGCTTTCTTTTCACACGCAGGGGCCAAAGTGACACTTTACATCGTGACCATTTCTTGTTGGTCGCTTTTATATAGCGGCTATTTTCCGCTCTCGAGCAGACTCGCTACGGTCGCATACACGTGTAAATAGCTTTTTATAGCGCGTTTTATTTTTGTTTGTTTTTTAGTTTTAAATATTCACCGGAGTGGTGTACATACAGCGCTGGTGTGGCTGGTGCTACACGAAACTGCTGCCGTCTCGGCGCAAGTTCTGTGTACACCATACAACCATGCGCCATGTCACTTCATGCAAAGCCACACACGTAAGTTGCATGCGTGTTTAGCTGTAACTGCCCCCTGCACTTTTGGCAGAATGATCGGGACCTTTTACGTGCTATTGCGGTAACACGGGCCGGGTGGAACGGGTACCTAAATACGAGTTAGAACAGAAGGTTGACCCCCGGGACAGAAAATTCTCCTGCCGCTCCAGCGTGGATTCGAACCCGCGACCTTTCAATCACGAGTCCGGCTCTCTAACCACTGAGCTATCCCCACTTCCCATTTGTTCTAAGGCAGTTTTAGTATACGGGTGTCAACACTGGATGCATGGGATGGAGAAGGGAAGTTGGCACAGCTGTAGAAAGGAGAGCATTGCCACAGAGACGCGAGCAACAGTAGAGGATCTTGAGGCACTGATGCATAGTTCCACATGATTGGAAATTCTAGCGTTGGCCGGTAACCTGTTAACCTGGCTGTGCGAATTGCTGTGAAGTATACGCTTGGAGGTATACGCTTTTTGTTTCGGTGTGTGTGTGTGTGTGTGTGTGTGTGTGTGTGTGTGTGTGTGTGTGTGTGTGTGTGTGTGTGTGTCAGTGCTTGTGCGCGCATTCGTGCTACCGTTTGCAGTTCACCGATCAAAAGCCGAGAGAGAACTGAGCAAGAAAGAACAACTTTACAAACGGCAGATTCGTTTAGACTTAACGTGATTTAAAACTACAGATTATCCCAACGCGAAGAATATCCTATCATTCCTCCGTCCGTCACTCTCCCGCTCTCCCAAATGACGATCTTATGGAAAACTCGGTACTACGGGCTCATAAAGTCCTTCATGCAAACGGCTCCAGCGAAGCACGGGCCCAAAGGCCAATTTGGCTGATTGGCCTGACGAGGGCGAGGGACTGTGACGTCACACCGATCCCCTCTCGCGTTGCTCTGCCAGTGTCTGCCATGGCATCAGCTCGGCCTGCTGTATGCAGCAACAAGCCGTGTCCGTCATCGTCGCTCCGTCCGACAATGAAAGGGAGATTAGCGTTGACTGATCGGCATGACGTGGCTGTGAACCGAGGGGTCGCCATATTTATGTTTGACGTCATACGCTGTTATTGTTAATTTCAGCTTGACGGTGGATTGCTTTTGAGCGATCGGCCCGCATTAAGCTGTTCTTATGTTATTGTTGTTATGTAATATTGACAATTACGATCGCTCTTGAGCGATGGACCAGCCAATCAAGCTGTTATTATGGCTATTGTTGTTATGTAATATGGATAATTATGATTTGACAGAACTATGATTATAATCAAATGTCGCGATCGACGGCTACATCTCATAATGCATGACACTGCAGATCTATCTGTTTGTTTCTGTCTGGTTTTGCAGACAATAATGTTACTCTGCAAGATGTCTCACATGTTGGTTGAGTAAATGAGTGAGTGACAGAGTGAGCAAGCGAGAAAAACAACCAGAGTGTGAGTGAGTGAGAGAGTTAGCGAGTGAGTGAGTGAGTGAACGAGCGTGTGAGTGAGCGAGAGAGTGAGTCAGTGAGTGAGAGAGTAAGCGAATGAGTGAACGAGTTGGTGAGTTGGTGAGTGAGTGAGTGAGTGAGTGAGTGAGTGAATGAACGTGAGTGTGAGTGTGTGAGTCAGTGAATGAGTGAGAGAGAGAGAGAGTAAGTGTGAGCGAGTGAGTGAGTGAGTGAATGAACGAGAGTGTGAGTGTGTGAGTCAGTGAGTGAGTGAAAGAGAGAGAGTAAGTGTGAGCGAGTGAGTGAGTGAGTGAATGAGTGAGTGGGTGAGGTAGTGTGCAAGCCACATAGTGAACGATCATTAGTGAGAAAGTGAACGTGAACGTGAGAAAGTAACGTTTACAATGCACCAAATAATGTTTCAAAGAAGAAGAAAGCACACCCTCCCGACGGTGCTCGAAACCTCTTAACATGAAGTGCAGGACACAGACACATACTGCACTTGCTCTTTAATTGATTTGAGGAAACTGAAGACAAATAATTCGGTCATTACAATAACACACCAAAAGTGACGCATGAACTGAACAAGCATCGCTGCTCTTCAGTAGCACTAGAGACACAATCATGGCTGATATTCCACATACTTCCATAATTATACGAAAGGCCGAGATTGTATACAATCCAATAAAACAGAAAGCTGAGATTCTCTATACATATATCAGGGTACAAGTCAAAAGCCGATAGGATTTCAATTCCAACCGGTAGAAATTAAAATTGGGATTTCTACCCTTCCCCTCCCGGGAGAAATGAAAATTGCGATTTTTGCCGGTAGGATTTCAAATCTTGCCGGAACAGGTTGCAGTTTCGTTTTCTGTCGGGAGAAACTCCAGTCTGGATCGTTAAAGAAAAGGATTTTACAAATAAAACGTTTAATCTGACCAGATGAAATCGGTACACGAGAAGAGAAAAGAAGAGAGAACGAATGAATGAACATTTTATTGAACTAGGCCATGATATATATCCGTGTCAAAGTGGTACATGGGGAGTTAAGGTAGTGCAGGGATACACATAATCCATATCATATTAACAAACACCCAGCACACACATACACACACACACACACTCTCTCTCTCTCATTTTCTCTTCTCTTGCACCGATTTCAGCTGATCAGTTTTTAAATTTTATAAGTACAACTTAGAATCTGCTTCAATGATGCTCCGAAATAGGATTTTAGTCCCGGTAGAAATCAAAATTGCGATCTGTGCTGCCACGATTAAAAATCATACCATCAGAGATCGCAATTTTGATTTATCCCCGGAGAAATCCTAGTTTTAATTTTTACCGGTAAGATTTCAAATCCTACCAAATTTTGATTTGTACCCTGGCACAGGCTATAATTTATACGTATAGTCTAACAACCGAAAGGCAGAGACTAGGTGCCTGTGTCTGTTGCCCTTGGATTTTGGCCGAAGTGACTGCACAACATTATTCCGCAGGAGCCACAAACATCGGCACACCACAGTGTCGAAGCTGTTGTTTGCCGGGAAGAATGGCCTGAATGTCCTATGTAACAATATGCAGACAAAATCAATACACTGTACTATACTGATCCCTCTCACAGCTCATCCTGGCAGGGTGAGAGAGAGAGAGAGGGGGGGGGGGGGGGGGGCAGTCATGGCAGACAAACGTTAACAAGTCAAGTAGAACAATTTACTTCAGAACGCAAAGCTAGCAGGCTAAACACGGTGCTTCCTTTTAAGACAATACCCCGCTCACGACAAACTATTGCTGGCTCCTTCCTTGTCCTTACTTCAGGACTTTCTTGTCCTTACTTCAGGACTTCCTTGTCCTTACTTCAGGACTTTCTTGTCCTTACTTCAGGACTTCCTTTCCTTTCTTCAGGACTTTCTTGTCCTTACTTCAGGACTTTCGTGTCCTTGACTCTCTTGTCCTGACTTCAGGACTTCCTTATCCTTGACTTTCTTGTCCTTACTTCAGGATTTCTAGTCCCTACTTCAGGACGTCCTTGTCCTTGACTTTTTTGTCCTTAGTTCAGGACATTCTTGTCCTTACTTCAGGACTTCCTTGTCCTTACTTCAGGACTTTCTTGTCCTTGACTTTCCTGTCGTAACTTCAGGACTTTCTTGTCTTTACTTCAGGACTTTCTTGTCTTTGACTTTCTCGTCCTTACTTCAGGACTTCCTTGTCCTTGACTTTCTTGTACTTACTTTAGGACTTTCTTGTCTTTGGAATTCTTGTCGTTACTTCAGGACTTTCTTGTCCTTGGAAATCTTGTCCTTACTTCAGGACTTTCTTGTCCTTGACTTTCTTGTCCTTACTTCAGGACTTCCTTGTCCTTGAAATTCTTGTCCTTACTTCAGGACGTCCTTGTCCTTACTTCAGGACTTCCTTGTCCTTGAATTTCTTGTCGTTACCTCAGGACGTTCTTGTCCTTACTTCAGGACTACCTTGTCCTTGACTTTCTTCTCCTTGCTTTAGGACTTTCTTGTCCTTGGAATTCGTGTCGTTACTCCAGGACTTTTTTGTCCTTAGAACTTTTGTCCTTACTTCAGGACTTTCTTGTCCTTACTTCAGGACTTCCTTGTCCTTCCTTCAGGACTTCCTTTTCCTTGAATTTCTTGTCTTTACTTCAGGACTTTCCTGTCCTTACTTCAGGACATTCTTGTCCTTGAATTTCTTGTCCTTACTTTAGGACTTTCTTGTCCTTACTTCAGGATTCTTTTGTCCTTACTTCAGCACTTTAGTGTCCTAACTTCATGACTTTTACTTACTTTCTTGTCCTTACTTTAGCACTGTTTATCCTTACTTCAGCGGCTAATCTTACGGCGGAAGAATAATGCTGTGTTTTGCTGGTACAGATGTGTGCGTGGCTCCCGATCACCCGTGATGTGACAGAAGCAGTCTGTACGAGCAGCGAGCTGTTGCATCGATACAGCGTCGTGTTCTCTTGCCATGGCACAAATTGATTTCCAACATAGTAAATGTGTTTGTGCACAACAAACCAATAAACGTTTGATGGTAGCTGTAGTGGACGAGGATGCCGTATATACCTATGTCATGGATGGCTTTGAGTTCAAAACAGTCAGAATGGAAGCGTATTTTTTTCACAATAATGTACAAAAGATATAATTATATTTAAAAGAAATATCAGCTCAAGAAAGCAGTAGCCTAATAATAACATCTAGCACCATCAAAGACATATACATTACAATTTCAAACTTGTACGAAAACGTACATACAAGCAAAAACATAATTATTTTAGCTTGTATATTTAGGATAAGTATGCTTTTAATGTTTGTCTGCTAAAAAAAGGCATTATAGAACAGCGCTGGATATATGTTTTACAGGTATAAAATATAACTTTTCAAATAACAAGCCACACATTTGAGCAATAATGTACATTATGTAAATACATATTCTCCAGTCTTATGCAAATGGTTACACAAACGAAACATATATAAATAAGGAGCAGACTGGCTATCAACACAGCCGTAGAAACCATGTACTGTAATTCCACAAGGCTGCTTTGAGTACGCATATGTACACAGTCGTGAAGTGTATGTTTCGCTTTACTGTTATGGTCGATAGGCCAACATCTAAGAGCATGGGCCTGTCTGTTCTCTTCTTTGTGAGCCCTGTCTGTTCCCCCCTTTTTCTTTGTGAGCCCTGTCTGTTCCCCCCTTTTTCTTTGTGAGCCCTGTCTGTTCCCCCCTTTTTCTTTGTGAGCCTTGTCTGTTCCCCCCTTTTTCTTTGTGAGCCGTGTCTGTTCCCCCCTTTTTCTTTGTGAGCCGTGTCTGTTCCCTTCTTTGTGAGCCCTGTCCGTTCCCTCCTTTGTGAGCCCCGTCTGTTCCCTCATCTGTGAGTCCAGTCTGTTCCCTTCTTTGTGAGACCTGTCTGTTCCCTTCTTTGCGAGACCAGTCTGTTCCCTTCTTTGTGAGCCCTGTCTGTTCCCTCCTTTGTGAGCCCCGTCTGTTCTCTTCTTTGTGAGCCCTGTCTGTTCCCTGCTTTGTGTGCCCTGTCTGTTCCCTCCTTTGTGAGTCCTGTCTGTTCTCTTCTTTGTGAGTCCTGTCTGTTCTCTTCTTTGTGAGACCTGTCTGTTCACTTCTTTCTCTTTGTGAGCCCTGTCTGTTCCCTCCTTTGTGAACCCTGTCTGTTCCGTCCTTTGTGAGCCCTGTCTGTTCCCCCTTTTTCTTTGTGAGCCGTGTCCCCTTCTTTGTGAGCCCTGTCTGTTCCCTTCTTTCTCTTTGTGAGTCCTGTCTGTTCCATCCTTTGTGAACCCTGTCCGTTCCCTCCTTTGTGAGCCCTGTCTGTTCCCCCTTTTTCTTTGTGAGCTGTGTCCCCTTCTTTGTGAGCCCTGTCTGTTCCCTCCTTTGTGAACCATGTCTGTTCCGTCCTTTGTGAGCCCTGTCTGTTCCCCCTTTTTCTTTGTGAGCCGTGTCCCCTTCTTTGTGAGCCCTGTCTGTTCCCTTCTTTCTCTTTGTGAGTCCTGTCTGTTCCATCCTTTGTGAACCCTGTCCGTTCCCTCCTTTGTGAGCCCTGTCTGTTCCCCCTTTTTCTTTGTGAGCTGTGTTCCCTTCTTTGTGAGCCCTGTCTGTTCCCTCCTTTGTGAACCATGTCTGTTCCGTCCTTTGTGAGCCCTGTCTGTTCCCCCTTTTTCTTTGTGAGCCGTGTCCCCTTCTTTGTGAGCCCTGTCTGTTCCCTTCTTTCTCTTTGTGAGTCCTGTCTGTTCCATCCTTTGTGAACCCTGTCCGTTCCCTTCTTTCTCTTTGTGAGCCCTGTCTGTACCCTCTTTCGCTTTGTGAGTCCTGTCTGTTCCCTCCTTTGTGAGCCCTGTCTGTTCCCTTCTTTCTCTTTGTGAGTCCTGTCTGTTCCCTGCTTTGTGAGCCCTGTCTGTTCCCTTCTTTCTCTTTGTGAGCCCTGTCTGTACCCTCCTTTGTGAGCCCTGTCTGTTCCCTTCTTTCTCTTTGTGAGCCCTGTCTGTACCCTCCTTTGTGAGCCCTGTCTGTACCCTCCTTTGTGAGCTCTGTCTGTACCCTCGTTTGTGAGCCCTGTCTGTACCCTCCTTTGTGAGCTCTGTCTGTACCCTCCTTTGTGAGCCCTGTCTGTACCCTCCTTTGTGAGCCCTGTCTGTTCCCTCCTTTCTCTTTGTGAGTCCTGTCTGTACCCTCTTTCGCTTTGTGAGTCCTGTCTGTTCCCTCCTTTCTCTTTGCGAGTCCTGTCTGTTCCCTCTTTCGCTTTGTGAGCCCTGTCTGTTCCCTCTTTCTCTTTATGAGCCCTGTCTATGTGTGAATTGATGCATGTTCTTATCCTGTCTAGTTCCTCTCTTAGTTTGTTCACACAAGGTTTTGCAGAAGGAAAAAGTGAAGACGCAGTGTTGATTTCTCTGTGGCTGGCTACGAGTTTGGCTGCACATTAAAACTCAATTGCAAAATAAATTAAAATTAAAATTAAAGAACCTTTGGTAAATGAAAAACACAAAACACACAGACAAGGAAAAACAACACAGTTGGATAAGAAGTTGGAACAGTGTTCCGCGGCACATAGATTCAGAGACTTCTGCTCGTCCTGCGAATTACTAACAGAAAACTGACAAGGTGCAGTTCTGTTCCAAACACCAGTCTTCAGTTCACCACTGGTTGGCAACACGATCGCACTTAATATCTCACGAGACTCTCAGCATCAAATCAAATCAAAACAAAACAAAACAGAACAAGGATATACCCAGCACAAGAAGCTGGAACGATTGTGAACAATGATGCAAGTCAGGGATTGTGAAATAAAAGCACTTTTGTGGAAGGAGGGTGGTTTACTTCTTCCCTCGCCAAGGATATACCCAGCAAAGAAGCTGGAACGATTGTGAACAATGATGCAAGTCAGGGATTGTGAAATAAAAGCACTTTTGTAGAATGAGAGTGGTTATTTCTTCCCTCGCCTTTCGAGCAGTGAAATTCAGCACACCTAACAGTAAGCTCTGTGCCTGATTAAGTATGGTGAATAGCTCAATAGCAAGCACGATGACAAAAGAAATGATGACATCACTAATTCCCATGCCAGCGGGTATATATATGCTAAGTGCATGACGTCATCTCAGTTTTTGGTGTCGTCAGTGATGTCGAGCTCAGCGGCGCTAGCGATGTCACAGATCTGACGACAGTGGAAGTTGGCGACAATTTCCTGGCGGCCCGCGCGCCTCGCTTTCAAAGTCACTGTTTCCCGGCATTCCTCACCGGGTCCTATGGGCTTCCTGTTGAAAGAACAGGTGTAACAGGTGATGCGAGTGAAACTTAAAAATATACAAAGGATGAAACGGGAAAACAGAAAATACAAAAACGAAAAACAAACTCAAAAACACAGAAAGGGTAAAACCCGAAAAAAGAAAGTGGGTAGTGTTCACATTTTACCTCTCGCAATCTTTATTTTGTCCTACAAGTCCATTTACCAATACTCACAGACACACAATATGTAGACACACACACGCACGCGCGCGCACTAATTTATGCAACAGAAATATACAAACCTGAGTGAGAGCGAATGTGTGTGTGTGTGTGTGTGTGTGTGTGTGTGTGTGTGTGTGTGTGTGTGTGTGTGTATCTGTGAGCTTGTTTGCTCTCTCTCTCTCTCTCTCTCTCTCTCTCTCTCTCTCTCTCTCTCTCTCTCTCTCTCCTCTCCTCTCTCCTCCTCCCTCCCCCCCGCTGCCACCTCCTCCCCCCCCCCAACCCATCTCTCACATCTCAGAGACTCACCCACACCGACCCCGACCCCGCCCCACTTCCCCACCCTCCACTTTTTTTCTTCTTCCAAGACGGAGTTCAAACCCACTTGAGCTTGACGCCCATGACCCGCTGAATGCCGGGCCCCTCCACGTTGAACACTCCCCCCGTCAGCGGCACGCTCAGCGAGTTGACCACCTTCAGCACCACCTGGAACGGCTGCGACAGGCTCGTCCGGCCCTCCGTCTGGGGGACAGAAAGACAGGCGTGCTGGTCACACGAGGAACCTCGCCACAACCGCTGTGGTTGATCCTGTCGTCGTGAACGTGCCATCATTTTGGAACTCGTCATAATGAGGGTTATCCCCGAAGTCGGAATGCAGCGGCCTGAGTGGCGGGTGACACTGTACTTGTAGGTGCGACAGATGTAGGTCTCAAAGGAGGCCGAAGCGGAAAACTAGGAAAAAGAGTCTGTCTTTTGTGGTTAAAGTCTTCACACAGTCGTTGTCGTTGTCACCATCATCACCACATGTGTCGGT
>JABMCL010000629.1:1075000-1090000 GCA_018857735.1 Alviniconcha marisindica
GCAGAATAGATTTACAAAGTTCTCAAGCTGCGCACACACGTGTGAGCTAGGTGAACTCGGAAGAGGTGTGGCAAAGGCTGAGAGGCAAGACAAGAGGCTTAAGTGACAGACCTTCATTGCACTCCTGGGGTGTGGGGTCGAACGCCTGCCACCCATCGTAGCCATGCGGCAGGTCCGGTCTCTTGAACCAACTCTCTCCCCACACGTGGTAATCCCTGCCACGACCATTCGCACAAGTTCACGTCAACACCGTCAGCCAAGACCAGTCCAGTCAAATCAAGTCCAGCCCAGTCCAGTCCAGTCAAATGAGGTCAAGTCATGTCCAGTCAAGTCAAATCAAGTCCAGTCCAGTCCAGTCCAGTCCAGTCAGGTCCAATCAAATCAAGTCCAGTCCAGTCCAGTCCAGTCCAGTCAGGTCCAGTCAAGTCCAGTCCAGTCCAATCCAATCAAGCCAAGTGCTTCTTTTTTCCATGCAAAGTAAAAACGTGGGTAAGTAACTAGGTAGGTATATTGGTGTTTTACGCCCAGTCAACTAGTGCGGTTATATCAGGGCGATACACATTTTGTCATCATATATTACTTTTTAAAAGTTGGTGCCACACATGAGCAACGAAACACAAACTGTAGATGTATAAAAGATTCACAGTTTAAGAATGCACAACATTCATCAGCCTGACATCTGAGAACGTTAAGCCCCACGTCATCATCAGAATGCACAACGACAGACATGCAAGATTAATACCGGAAACATAACTCAATACAAAATGCGCTGTAAAATAAACAGTACCACACACGTTGATATGACTGACATATTATAACAGGCGCAAGCACAATTATTGCTATTCTCATCTTATCCCTTCACAACCAGTTGCCATATCTAACTCCCAGCTGCAGAACAGAATACAGGAAAAAGTCATTCTTCCCAAAGACAGTTGTTGACTGGAACAGCCTTCTTTGAAAAGTTAAGTGGCCTCTTTTGCGATCCTGGTATCCTTCCAGTCCCTGCTACCCTAATTACCAGTTTGGTCAGTTTTCTGTACACAACTCAGTTCACAATGCCCCCGTCAGTTTTTTGTCCCAATTCTGTTCGCAATACCTCTGTCAGTTTCTGTACACAACGCTTTTCACAATGCCTCGGTCAGTTTTCTGTACAGAATTCTGTTCACAATGCCTCTGTCAGTTTTCTGTACGCAACGCTATTCACGATGCTTCGGTCTGTGTTCTGTACACAATTCTGTTCATAATGCCTCGGTCAGTTTTTTATCCCAATTCTGTTCACGATGCTTTGGTCAGTTTTCTGTATACAACTGTTCACAATGCCTCCATCAGTTTTCTGTACACAACGCTGTTCACAATGCCTCCGTCAGTTTTCTGTAAACAATTCTGTTCACAATACCTTGGTCAGTTTTTTATACATATTTTATACAACGCTGTTCACGATGCCTCGGTCAGTTTTAATTTTATTTTTATACAACGCTGTTCACAACGACTTGGGCAGCTTTCTGTGCACACATGCGACTGCTGGTACAAACGGAACAGATATTGCCCAAAGCTAAGCAGCAGTCTGGCGATCATCTCCGAGGTCCGGCAACGACCCACAGGTCTGTTGAGGTAAGTCGTTGACCCATCAGACCCCGGTACTAAGCCCAAGGTGACAGTGTCAACACAAGTCCCTTTAATCTCAATGTCGCGTGTAAACGCAAACGTTATCATGTGCAAGCCAGAAAAGACTACAAACTGTCAACTATCTGTCCCAACGTTTTGTTATGACTTATCTCCTGCCTGTCTCTCTCACGGATACTTCGTATTTTCCATGCTAAAACAAAAACTTTGCCAAACACTGTTTCTCTTAAGGTGCTCTAAAGCAGTAGGATTCTCTCCCTTGTCACATCAGTCACAGTCAATCCTCCCATGCCTTCAAATTTGCGTGAAAGCTTATCTCTACAAACAATACAGCAAGAAGTGATTTCAAATTTTAGTCTTCTTCCTTTTGCCTACCCCCCCCCCCCTCCCCCCCCCACCCACCTCCTTCATTTGCGCGCGCGCGCGCGTCTGTGTGTGTGTGTGTGTGTGTGTGTGTGTGTGTGTGTGTGTGTGTGCGTGCGTGCGTGCGTGCGTGCGTGCGTGCGTGCGTGCGTGCGTGCGTGCGTGCGCGCCCCCCCCCCTCTCTCTCTCTCTTCGTTTTCCATTCTTTGACGTATCAAAGTGATGCAACCTAATTATCTTTCTAGACTTGTAGCCAGAGTTTTAAGTTTTAAACTGTAACTGATCACCCGTTTCAAATCTTGCTTTCCGCTCACCAGATGGCGTCGTCCATGCTTTTTCGCGGTCTGTTGTCTGCTGACCAATGAGCATTGATGGGACTGCTGAAGTCACTGTCGTGTGATGACCGGAAACACGTGACACAACGTGTGGGTATTCCTAGAGCACGGAGCACTGGAGACAGGAAATGACGACAACGGTTTGTACACAGAAGGGAAGAAAAGATGACAGAGGTTTGTGCATACAAAAAACAACAAAGGTTTGTATGCAGATAAGAAAGGACACCGTCTTTTTACACAGGAAAAGACGACACAGTTTTTCACACATAAAACTCGTGTCACGGGTTGGACACAGCTTGCATTGAATCAAGACATGCATGAAAATGTGACTGCATGAAACAGTCTGAAATCCTCTACGCTCCATTTTAACACACCAAGAAAATCGCATTTTGTTTTCTCTCTCTGAAAAAGAAGAAGAAGAAGAAAGATTATAAACCATTGGCTGAAAAATCCGACAGCTGCCAACAATGCTGACACAGCCACTAAACGTACAAACGCATATGAGATTTTCATTGTTAGGCGCCTGTGGTTGCAACAGATATTTATAAACGAGTGATTCATTGATTGGAAAGCGACAAAATGAATCTCTACAGAACAAAAACTCACACGTCGTCGCTACGGCAGCAAATGTCCAGCACTGGCCGAACTTGACCCCTTTGCGCTTCTTTAAGAACTCTTCCAAGATGGCCGAACTTCCGTTCCAAGCGTAGGGGGCGACACCGTCGTCGTACTTTCCTGACCAGTTGCCACAAAGCACGCCGCTGTCTCGTTCCGTGCTGTTCATCTGGGTAAACAGAGCAGCGAGGCACGTTAACCCCTTCACTGCCATGGTGTCACTTGAAAACGACCAGTAAAAGTGTGAAATTTGAAGATCCAAACACAAAAAAGTTCAAACGAACGCTTATTAATTTTGACACGGACACACAGTATGCAAATTTTCGAGGAAATCCCCTTTGTCAAGCCACAAAACGACACTTAAACAACAGATAAACGGTTAAAAACGATGAAAAGTGTGTGTGAGAGAGAGAGAGAGAGAGAGAGAGAGAGAGAGAGAGAGAGAGAGAGAGAGAGAGAGAGAGAGAGAAACAGCTTGTCTTGTTTTGGTCGAGTTTTTGTCGCTTGTTCAAACCTTGAAAGATTGTTGGCTAGCAGTCATTCTGTTTCAGATTTTTGTGAAATTTGAAATCCTTAAACCTTTTTTTATTTGTTTTTTCGCACTGGCATGTGAAAGGATTTTCATCACAACACATAGCAGTGAAAGCAGATGTGCTAAAGAACCGCAAAATGTACTGTTTACAGGCGCATCCGTGCATCTTTCAGCCCGGAAATGTTACAGGCTGTGGCAAGTGAAGGGGTCAGAAAAGCCACTGCCATCGGAAGCAATATAAGAACAGGCCAGACAGATAGCACGAAAATCAGTTCCCCCTATCTGACGGAGCAGTAGAAATCCCAGTCTATCGGAGACTAAGCTCTAAATCCTGCATCCAGAAGCACTTATAGTGGGCAGAAAGCGGGCAGAAGTAATTTCACGCTCCTGTCAATAACTGATGAATAAAAGCTTGAAGATTTTGAAAACTGGAATTTAAAATGTTTTGGGGTCATTCTCTCTTCCGATAACGTGGGACAACTTCATGGACGAAAAAGGAATGAAAGTAATGATAAAATAATGAAGGTAATAATTTTTCAAGGCACAAAAGTGGCCATTTAATTTATATCTGACTTCTAAAAAAATGTCGACAATAACAGAAGGATGTCGAACTTGAATACACAACAAAAATAAAACAAAAACTTGAATGCATGTGAAGTGGGATTATACACAACAAAATAAGTTTGAACAAATTAAAAATGGAGGGTGAGGGTGGCAGCAGCGGTATGGGTGGCGGGGTGGGGGGGGGGGGGGGGGGGGGGGGGGGGGTTCGAACGTACTCGAAACAGTGCAACTGGATTCGACCAACTGACCAACGTGCAGACAGGCAGAAGGAGATAAAAATGGACACACGTCCATACAGACCGGACACGTAAGCCCTCAGACAAGCATCGACTGGAGGTAGTCAGAACTCCACAACAGGTACGTACTCAATGTATGCACCTGTGGTGCAGTTTATGCACTTTGAATTTACTCGCACCCCAGGTGACTGTTACCGTAGGCGACTCGGGTCTTTGTTGCTGTGTTTGTGTGATGTCTTTCAAGATTCAAGATTACTTTATCATCTCATCAGAGAAACGAAAAGGTGGCTGAACATTAACTACATCACAGTACACAATAACATATACTGTATATTTTAAAACTCAAAGTGCTAATTAACTCTCTTGTTTGTTGGTTCTGCACAGGCGCTCTGGGTCTCGTTGTTTCCGACTGCAAACCAACGAACCGACTGACAGAAGGAAGTGAGAGAGAGCAAGGTAAGGGAGAGAACTGACGAGAGTGCAAGGGAAGGGACAGAACTGACTCACCACCCGGCAGATGGCTCTGACGACTTGCACGGGATTGTTGCGGGCTTGATCTCCCAGCTCCGACTTCTCCACCAGCGCCAGAGCGGCGAACAGGCACACGTCATCAAACTGTCAACACGTAAACAGGCACACGTCATCAAACTGTCAACACGTAAACAGGCACACGTCATCAAACTGTCAACACGTAAACAGGCACATGTCATCAAACTGTCAACACGTAAACAGGCACACGTCATCAAACTGTCAACACGTAAACAGGCACATGTCGTCAAACTGTCAACACGTAAACAGGCACACGTCATCAAACTGTCAACACGTAAACATGCACAACGTCCCAACAGCTGGTCACATAATTATGTAGGTCTGCACACTATGGCAAACCCATATTGTTCATGTACAGTAACGGTTTGTTTCTCTCTTCGTTGCTATTAAAAGGACTGGTACGCTTTGTCCGACATTCATTTACGAGTGATCACGTAACGGCTTTCGTTCTTTCGTCCTCGCTCCGACAGTGTAATAGTAATGCTATCAACGTTGTGGTTTCTTTGTCGCTGGTGTCGGCCATTTTGTAGTGACAGACACCCACACTCGTCTGTCCGTCAACCAGTGCACGAACGTGTGGCATAGCATGCATGACATCTGCTGGTGACATGCCATAGTCATAATTATGACAATGCTTGAACGTGGATTGTGGACTTTAGTTAGTAATGATTGTGTAAAATATGCCATAGTCATATGACACCGCTTGAAAGGGGGTCGTGGCATTTAGTCAGTAATATACAAATATGGATACGGTAAAAATCGTGACAGTAGAATTAAAGATTAAAAGAGTCAGTGCACGATTCCACATGTGCGGACAATCTGATGGCAACGGATCCTGATACGGAAACGTTGATTTCGATGGGACCATATAGCGGCCTATACCGGGCCGTAAAGCCCGTTCTTAATTGGGCGAATGTTTCTTCGCGAACCTAGTTGGAAGTATTCAGCGAAGCTAGTTGGTTCTTAATTGGGCCAACTTTTCTTCGCGAACCTAGTTGGAAGTATTCGTCGAAGCTATACTCGGGGTCCAAAAAGCTTCGCTCAGCATGTTCTGGGAACATTCGCCCTATTCGACGATCATTGCCTCTGATTGGCTGAGAGCAGAGCTCTCCTGTGAATGAAGAAAAAATAAAATGGATGACGGTGTCGCTAGGTTCTCCACTCGCTTCGGAGGGAATTTGTTTATTTGTTGACTTGTGGGAGGCGCAGCCTTGTCTCGGAGACCCAGAATGAGATAGCAGTTAGTTGAATTACCCTGTGAGGGATGATGAAAGTATACTGACTTGACATGACTTGACTTTAGCCTACATTTTCGATCATGCTGTCTGCTGCGCGTCTGCCGCAAGTTCGGGCCGAAGCTGGCATCTCATTACGAGCCAGTTGAGAACGAAGTAAAGTTTGGACTGTCCGAACCATGTTCGGCGAACTAAAAGTTCAATTAAGAAACGAATCATAGTTCGTCGAAGTGTCCGAAGTATGTTCGGCGAACAAACATTCGCCCAGTTAAGAACGGGCTTAAAGGTTGATGCATATACCCACACTCCGAGCATCGCTTTCCGGCACCTTCCTCCAAACTCTGCCAGATTTGGTTACGTCACTGAAGGGGCACTCTTCAGTTACCTCCGCGCAGCTGTCCACCGACGCGGTCAGCGCCCTCCGAAAAGTTCGGGTACTGATAAGACTGTGGAAGCAACCTAGCGCCCAAGCACGCATGTAAACATGAGACGCATCCACCCCGGGTAAAGAAAAGAGCTCCGTCTCGATTCAAACGATTTTGGTTTTATTTGAGCTGGCGTAAGCAACATGGCAACGTAAAACAAACGTCTAATATAATTTGAGTTGTTTATAACAAACTTACTACTGTTTGAGTACCAACAAAAAACTGTTCGTTAGCTGACAGTTTTCTGGGACCTATGGCGTAACTAAATACGGCAGTGGTTGAAAGAAGGATGTCGTAAACCAGTGCTTGGAGTTTGGCATATACCCTGTCCGTATCCACGCGCATGGCCTCCCGTCCTACCCACCTGTCCAAAGTTCCAGGGTCGGACGCAGAACTTGCCGACGGTGCCCAGCCAGATTCTGCCCGTCTCGCGCAGCACGTGCTCCTCTCGCTCTGTGCTGTTCTCCATGTACACCTCGTCAGCTGAAACACGTACAACGTCCACGTCAGTCTTGGGATGACAGGTGTTTACCTCTGTGCTTGTCAGCACATCGCTAGCTTCTTCTTCTTCTTCTCCGTCTCTGTCTGACTGTCTGTCTGTCTGTCTGTCTCTCCTTCTTCTTCTCTCTCTCTCTCTCTCTCTTCTCTCTCTCTCTCTCTCTCTCGTCTCTCTTCTTCTCCTCTCTCTCTCTCTCTCTCTCTCTCTCCTTCTCTCTCTCTCTCTCTCTCTCCCTCTCTCTCTCTCTCTCTTTACCATAATAGGCTTCGAGTGGTTCATTTGTCTGCTTAGAAACCTGCGTTTGAAAAACCGTTTGGTCTGCATGCAGAATGATGCTATTCTGCTCGAAAAACCACACACACACACACACACACACACACACACACACACACACACACACACACACACACATACACACACACACAAGTGCAAGCGCGCACGCACGCACACACACCACATACACACACTCACACATACACACACGCACGCACACACACACACACACACACGCGCACACACGCACGCACACACACACGCGCACACACACACACACACACACACACACACACACACACACACACACACACACACACACACACACTGAGTTCAGCCTCGCCTTCATTCCAGGGATTGAAGACGATGTAAATATCATCCGGGTGCTTGTAGCGGTGTTTCTCAGTCTCGCCACCAGGGAGCACGTGAATGGAGTCGATAAACATTTCGTATCGTCCCACGATGGCGTCAGAAGCTGACGTCACTTTCAACGTCACTGCTCGGTCCACGACGCTGCTGATTTCATAGCTCCACTCGCCCGGAAGTGAGTCCTTGCTCTTGCGCACTGACACCACGCTGCCTTTGCTCTGAAGGGGTCTGCTGCCTGTCCAGACCAAAATAATGATGATGCGGCAATGTCCACTTTTAGCCCCGTCGGTTCTCGGTTCTCAAATGGTATGAGAATGTGTGTATGTGTGTGTGTGTGTGGTGTGTGTGTGTGTGTGTGTGTGTGTGTGTGTGTGTGTGTGTGGACGCAATGAACTTGAAGTATGCACTATGATGTTGGCATATCCACATATCAGTTTATTCCGTACTATGCCAGTGTTATACACGCACAAACGCTCACACGCATCCTCAAACCATTTGAGGATAGCGAACTGGCGGGGCTAAAAGTGGATCTCTCTCTCTCTCTCTCTCTCTCTCGAAAAGATCCCTTTTCTTGTTCACAGGCATAATTATAGTATGTACTGTGAGGTGGTAGGTCATCCACCTGCACCCCTTCATGAGGGGCAATGGCCTAAATGAAAAACATCATCCGTATCCGTATCTCTAAGAAGATCGGCACAGTGGGAAGGTGGGTGTCATGCAGATATGATTGGTTATGAGGTGGTAGGTCATCCACATGCACCCATTCATGAGGGGCAATGGCCTAAATGAATAAATCTTCCGTATCCATATCCGTATCTTCAAAAATATCGGCACAGTGGGAAGGTGGGTGCCATGCAGGCATGACTGCCATCTGCAGGTAAAGCAAATTGTTACTCCGAGCTGGTATTTACAGTTTCTGTGAAAGAACGGCTCCGTCAAGCAATCAGAAAGGGTTGAGTGAAAAGGAAACATGTACATCATCAGTTACCTTCTCGCTTTACGTCCCGCTTCCACTCCCCTCCACCCCTAGCGATAGTCTCACGCACAAGTATGTACATCATCAGTTACCCTCTCGCTTTACGCTACCGCCTGCACCCCCACCCCCCTCCACCCCATCCCCATCCACCCACAACGTTAGCCTCACGCATAATCATGTACATCGTTAGTTGTCCTCTCGCTTTCCGCTACTTGAACTTGAATACGATGGAGTCCTGACTTTAAGGACGAAAAGAAGATGACCTGTGACGAACTTGAATACGATGGAGTCCTGACTTTAAGAACAAAAAAGAGCTGACCTGTGACGAACCTGAGTACGATGGAGTCCTGACTTTTTAAGGATGAAAAGGAGCTGACCTGTGACGAACTTGAATACGATGGAGTCCTGACTTTAAGGACGAAAAGGAGTTGACCAGTGACGAACTTGAGAGTCCTGACTTTAAGGACGAAAAAGAGCTCACCTGTGACGAGCCTGAGGACGATGAAGTCCTGACTTTAAGGACGAAAAGGAGCTGCCCTGTGACGAACCTAAGGACGATGGAGTCCCGACTTTAAGGACGAAATGAAGCTGACCTATGACGAAACTGAGAGTTCTGACTTTAAGGAAGAAAAGGAGATGACCTGTGACGAACTTGAGGACGATACAGTCCTGACTTTAAGGAAGGAAATGAGCTGACCTGTAATGAACTTGAGGACGAGGCAGTCCTGACTTTAAGGAAGAAAAGCTGACCTGTGGCGAAGTTGAGGATGGTAGTGTCCTGAATTTAAGGAAGAAAAGGAGCTGAGCTGTGATCAGTTTGAAGAAGATGGAGTCCTGACTTTAAGGAAGGAAAAGAGCTGACCTGTGACGAACCTGACAGTCCTGAGTCCTGAGAGTCCTGACTTCAAGGAAGGAAAAGAGCTGACCTGTGACGAACTTGAGAGTCCAGACTTTAAGGACGAAAAGGAGCTGACCTGTGACGAACTCGAGGACGATGGAGTAAGAGCTGACCTGTGACGAACTTGACAGTCCTGACTTTCAGGATGAAAAAGAGCTGACCTGTGACAAACTTGAGAGTCCTGACTTTAAGGGCGAAAAGGAGCTGACCTTTGACGAACTTGAGAGTCCTGACTTTAAGGACGAAAAGTAGCTGACCTGTAACGAACTTGATAGTTCTGACTTTAAGGAGGAAAAGGGGCTGACCTGCGACGAACTTGAGAGTCCTGACTTTAAAGGCGAAAAGGAGCTGACCTGTGACGAACTTGAGAGTCCTGACTTTAAGGACGAAAAGGAGCTGACCTATGACGAACTTGACAGTCCTGACTTTAAGGGCGAAATGGAGCTGACCTGCGATGAACTTGAGAGTTCTGACTTTAAGGACGAAAAGGGGCTGACCTGTGACGAACTTGAGGACGATGGAGTCCTCGTTGGGACTGAAGGCCCTCTCGAAGGTGATGACCATCTCGAAGGCCTGGCCACGCCGCAGCACCAGGTTGGGGATCTCATAGTTGCTGGTGTGGTGAGCGTGACGGTTCACGGTCCGGCTCAGGTCCACCTGCTTCGGCTTCAGCTGACCTTCTGCAAGCAACAACACAGTGGGCAAGGCGGTTAGACAGAGAACGCGGAGTCAGTGAGGTAATGAAGTTTTCTTCTTACTGTTCTGTTTTTCTTGTTGTTTGTGTTTGTATGTTTTTAGGCCCGTGTGGGTTGGGGTGTGGTGGGGATGAGGTGGGCGCTCTGTCTGTCTGTCTGTCTGTCTGTCTCTGTCTTTGTCTCTGTTCCCCCCCCCCTCTCTCTCTCTCTCTCTGTCTGTCCCCCCCCCCCCTCTCTGTCTGTCTGTCTGTCTGTCTCTGTCTGTCTGTCTGTCTGTCTCTGTCTGTCTGTCTGTCTGTCTCTCTCTCTCTCTCTCTCTCTCTCTCCTCTCTCTCTCTCTCTCTCTCTCTCTCTCTCTCTCTCTCTCTCTCTCTCTCTCTCTCCTTCAAATTATGGAAAACAACTCTTGCAAAATCAGATCGAAAAATTTCTAATTCCATTTCCAGACGGCCCTTCTCTGTTATCTGCCATGATCACAGGGCTGCAGAATCCGTTGAACATACGCCGTGAGTCTTCTCGAAGACTTAATGGTCTGAAGATGAATACAGACAAGATCCAAAAACGGGGATTTCGCAGAGGAGGTCATCTGTCATGAAAAAAATAGATATTTGGGACACCTGACTATCGGCGTCGTTGGCAAGTGTAAATAATTCAGTGTAAGTTCATTTTTGGATTTCCGAGTCTCGTCAACCGCACAGGGTCACATCAGGACGATTTCGGCTGATACCTTCTTCTTTTTTTACCTTCGGCTCTGTCAGTTTTTAATGAAAATTATACCAGTCATTAACTGAGTGTGCGCATGCGTCAAGACGTCTGTTTCTAACGGAGGGTTGCGGATGTGTCAACCTAATGATTTTTATTTAATTTGAGAGTTTTTACGTTTTGGTTTGACACAGAGAAAGCATTATTCCAGGTAATTTTGGGTTTGCTATACTAAGTATTAGTGTATGCAGATTGAGAGAAAGGGGGCGTATGTCTAAGAGCGTGTATGTGCGTGTGGTTCATGATTTAGAATTATTGAGATATGTTCTTCGTTGTGCGATCGAACGACAGCTTTAATTTCCCACTGGGATTAATAAAGTATATTGTTATTGTTACAATGCTCATAGCTTTAATGTAGGGACAAGGCGGCTTCCTCTAGGGCAAAAAGACTGGTGCAAAATAAAATGATAACGACTCCAATAACTTGCAAGTGTCCCTTCTGCTCCATGTTTTTAAAACTGTTTGGTGCTCAGATGTGTCCAATCGATGGCTGAGTATATGTGGTTGAGCAGAATTAATACTGGTGTGTGTATGCGTGTGTGTGTGTGTGTGTGTGTGTGTGTGTGTGTGTGTGTGTGTGTGTGTGTATAGTGTGTGTGTGTGCGTGCGTGTGCATGTGTGTGTGCGTGTGTGTGTGTGTGTGTGTGTGTGTGTGTGTGTGTGTGTGTGTGTGCTGATGTGACATGAGTACACACCCGTTTATAATGTATGTGATTTTATATTCGCATTATAGATGTTTGTGCAGCATAACTTGTCTATGTTGTTGTAAACGCAAATGTTTTGGTGTCCCTTTACATGTTCTTAAATTAATGAGCCTTATATTAGTTAAGCTGAATTGCCCTGTGAGGGATGATTACAGTTTTTTGACTTGACTTGACTTGACTTGAGATGGCACCGTCTCTGTTGCACGCCGTAGAACTCTGGAAAAACGAAACTAATTAAACGAGTACATCTGTATGCAATCACTGCTTCAACACTCACTGACTCCGAACGATATATGTATAATATAGTAAGCTGGGTAGTTATGCACTAAACATCGACGCTACTGCAAAATGTGGCAGTTATAATACTGGACTCGTGTGAAAAAGCAACACTGTTCGTGGTATTCAAAGAAGGCCTACTATCAATCGCTAGTAACTTTGCACGAGAAAGGACAGAGCAACTGGCTAACACATGTCAATTGTCTTTATACTAATAAGGCTGTTGGTTTAAGTGCTTGTTTCAGGGGAGTCGATAATAATAATAATGGAAATGTGTAAAGCGCCTACCCCGCTGCAGCTCAAAACGCTGAACAAGCATAATATAACATATTTAAACATAATGTAATCAAAAATATTTCTTGACAATTGCTAACTTTTTGAAAGAAATTAATATGTTTGGAAAAAATTAAATTTGAGATCGTTTTAGTTATATTTGTGTTTTCACCTTTTAAGCATGGTTTTAAAACTGTATATAGACACATTTTAAGACATACACATTATTAAAAATTAAATATACAATATGAGATGTGTATCGCCCTGATATAACCGCACCGGTTGACTGGGCGTAAAACACCAACTTACTTACTTACTTACTCTTGACAATTGCAAAGAACGCTCAACAAAAAGTTTTCCCACCTAACATAAAGCGCACACACTAACACTTTGGAGCCAGGCAGGGTTACCTGTACACAAGTAACAGCCAAACACCTGCTACGGCCTGGTTACCTGTATACAAGTAACAGCCAAACACCTGCAGTGGTCGGGTTACCTGTATACAAGTAACAGCCGAACACCTGCTGTGGCAGGGTTACCTGTACACAAGTAACAGCCGAACACGTGCTGTGCTTGGTTACCTGTATACAAGTAACAGTCGAACACCTGCTGTGGCAGGGCTACCTGTACATAAGTAACAGCTAGACACCTGCTACGGCCTGGTTACCTGTATACAAGTAACAGTCGAACACCTGCTGTGGCAGGGTTACCTGTACACAAGTAACAGCCAAACACCTGCTACGGCCTGGTTACCTGTATACAAGTAACAGCCAACCACCTGCAGTGGCCGGGTTACCTGTATACAAGTAACAACCAAACACCTGCAGTGGCCGGGTTACCTGTATACAAGTAACAGCCGAACACCTGCTGTGGCAGGGTTACCTGTATACAAGTAACAGCCAAACACCTGCTGTGGCCTCGTTACCTGGATACAAGTAACAGCCGAACACCTGCTGTGGCCGGTTACCTGCATACAAATAACAACCGAACACAGCCGAACACCTGCTGTGGTCGGGTTACCAGTATAGAAACCGAACACCTGCTATGACTGGGTTACCTGTATACAAATAACAGCCGAACGCTTGCCGTGTTTGTATACAAGTAACGACCGGTTACGGGTGTTATAACTCCCGCTTTTTCTTGTCTCTTTGTCTTTAAGCAGTCGGAGTTGTTTAGTTTGCTTCTCGCAATTTCCGGCGATTTTTCTCCGCAGTTCCTAGAGCGCTTTTTGTTTTGTGTTGTTTGTTTGTCTACGATAGCTGAGCGAAGGTGCGGACAGATAGCCTGTTTCCTGACACCAATGTGGTAAGCTTGGGCCAAAAGGGCATCACAGCAGTGGCGAGTCCAGGCATGTGGATTCCCCATCCACAGTCGTCAGTGTGTGTTTATATAGTCTGCTCTTGCGGACTTTCAGTCATGCTAGCGCGGCGATAAGTGGATTTTTGTTCTCTCTCTCTCTCTCTCTCTCTCTCTCTCTCTCTCTCTCTCTCTCTCTCTCTCTCTCTCTCTCTTCTCTCTCTTCTTCTTCTTCTTCTTCTTCTTCTTCTTTTTTCTTTTTTTTCTTTCTTTTCTTTCTTTCTTTCTTTCTTTCTTTTGTTTGTTTGTTCTTGTTGTTTTACTTACTCTTCTGCCCGCCCGTTCATTCTGTTCCTCTTTTTTTGTGTGTGTGTGTGCGTTTTTTTCGTTTTTCTTTCGTTTTTTTTTCTTTCGTTTTTTCTCTTTGACAATTTTGATCCATAACTCCGTTTTCAATTTGTTATTCTGCCTGATGGGTAACAAGCCTGAAAGCATACTGAAATAAATTTTGCACAGAGCAGTGCAGTTAGCCACTGGATATATATAAATATCTCCGATTGGCGAAAATATTAACCAAACTGCGTATCGTAGGACTCTAGCCAACCGGGCAGGCCTTAACAAAGCCCTCCGATGGGCGAAAATTTGGAATAAAAGTTTTAAAACCAAGACATCCTTCGACTTTTGTTATACGTTCTCTCTCTCTCTCTCTCTCTCTCTCTCTCTCTCTCTCTCTCTCTCTCTCTCTCTCTCTCTCTAGCGACTTCAAAAGCATTATGATTTATAATAACTTGATAAACATATTTACTGGATAAAACTGCATAATATAAATTATATCACATGTGAAAACGTGTCCCTCATACCTCCCCACCCCCCCGAAACACTGACACAGACACACACAGACACAGACACCACACACACACACACACACAGACACAGACACAGACACACACACACACACACACACACACACACACACACACACACACACACACACACACACAAACACACACACACACGCATGTACACGCACGCACGCACACACACACACACCACACACACACACACACACACACACACACACACACACACACACACACACAACGCACACACGCATACACACACCACGCACGCACACACACACACACACACACACACACACACACACACACACACACACACACACACACACACACACACGCACTTATGCACGCACATACATATACGCACACACAGTACACACACAGTACACACACGCGCACGCACGCACGCACGCACGCACGCACGCACACACACACACCACACACACACACACACACACTCCTCACCCGACCTACACAAACACGACGTTGCTATCACATCAGACACTGACACACACATCGCCGGACCCACACACACCGCTCAGACCTAATCAACCAGACACTAAAACCATACGGAATGGTGAACAGACACCTACTCAGTGATAGAGAGGGCTGCATGATCATGTCCTGCTGAGGAGCCGAACT
>JABMCL010000629.1:1095000-1117500 GCA_018857735.1 Alviniconcha marisindica
TGTAATACCTGAGAGAGACAAGCTATAGACACAAAGACGTACCCTGGAAACGTGTACACTTGTAGCGCTGTAAGGGGGGGATGACGCGGGAAGGGTAACTGTAATACCTGCGAGAGACAAGCTATAGACACAAAGACGTACCCTGGAAACGTGTACACTTGTAGCGCTGTAAATGGGGGATGACGCGGGAAGGGTAACTGTAATACCTGCGAGAGACAAGCTATAGACACAAAGACGTACCGTGGAAACGTGTACACTTGTAGCGCTGTAAATGGGGGATGACGCGGGAAGGGTAACTGTAATACCTGAGAGAGACAAGCTATAGACACAAAGACGTACCGTGGAAACGTGTACACTTGTAGCGCTGTAAATGGGGGGTGACGGGGAAAGGTGGGATGTAATACTGATCAGAGACAAGCTATACCAAAGACGTACCCTGGAAACGTGTACACTTGTAGCGCTGTAAATGGGGGGTGACGCGGGAAGGGTAACTGTAATACCTGAGAGAGACAAGCTATGAACAAAGACGTACCCTGGAAACGTGTACACTTGTAGCGCTGTAATGGGGGATGACGCGGGAAGGGTAACTGTAATACCTGAGAGAGACAAGCTATAGACACAAAGACGTACCCTGGAAACGTGTACACTTGTAGCGCTGTAAGGGGGGTCCGACGCGGGAAGGGTAACTGTAATACCTGAGAGAGACAAGCTATAGACACAAAGACGTACCGTGGAAACGTGTACACTTGTAGCGCTGTAAAGGGGGTCCGACGCGGGAAGGGTAACTGTAATACCTGAGAGAGACAAGCTATAGACACAAAGACGTACCGTGGAAACGTGTACACTTGTAGCGCTGTAAGGGGGGGTCCGACGCGGGAAGGGTAACTGTAATACCTGCGAGAGACAAGCTATAGACACAAAGACGTACCCTGGAAACGTGTACACTTGTAGCGCTGTAAATGGGGGATGACGCGGGAAGGGTAACTGTAATACCTGAGAGAGACAAGCTATAGACACAAAGACGTACCCTGGAAACGTGTACACTTGTAGCGCTGTAAGGGGGGGTCCGACGCGGGAAGGGTAACTGTAATACCTGAGAGAGACAAGCTATAGACACAAAGACGTACCCTGGAAACGTGTACACTTGTAGCGCTGTAAATGGGGGATGACGCGGGAAGGGTAACTGTAATACCTGCGAGAGACAAGCTATAGACACAAAGACGTACCCTGGAAACGTGTACACTTGTAGCGCTGTAAATGGGGGATGACGCGGGAAGGGTAACTGTAATACCTGCGAGAGACAAGCTATAGACACAAAGACGTACCCTGGAAACGTGTACACTTGTAGCGCTGTAAATGGGGGATGACGCGGGAAGGGTAACTGTAATACCTGCGAGAGACAAGCTATAGACACAAAGACGTACCCTGGAAACGTGTACACTTGTAGCGCTGTAAATGGGGGATGACGCGGGAAGGGTAACTGTAATACCTGCGAGAGACAAGCTATAGACACAAAGACGTACCGTGGAAACGTGTACACTTGTAGCGCTGTAAGGGGGGGTCCGACGCGGGAAGGGTAACTGTAATACCTGAGAGAGACAAGCTATAGACACAAAGACGTACCGTGGAAACGTGTACACTTGTAGCGCTGTAAGGGGGGGTCCGACGCGGGAAGGGTAACTGTAATACCTGAGAGAGACAAGCTATAGACACAAAGACGTACCGTGGAAACGTGTACACTTGTAGCGCTGTAAGGGGGGGTCCGACGATCCCGGTACTCCTGATGCACTTGGTGAGAAGGACGACGACGAAAACGACAACAACGACATCGTTGTATTCGTCTCCTTCTCTTTTTTCTCTCTCTCTTTTTTTTTTTTTTTTTCTTCTCTTTTTTTTTCACCCGAGAAATCTTAGTAATCTTTCGTTGGGCAGGAGGATAGAATCTCCGTTGGTTTATCTCAGCAAAACACCAGAACTCGGCCAACACAGCAACACTTGCTTGTTTTGTTCATCCAGCTAAATGGAATGTTCGGAAATGAATAACAAGGGCATTCCTCAAGTCACTCACTCACTCCCTTTCGGTCTGCAGCGCAGAAGGGAAAGAGACGCAAAAAGCGATCAAAGCTGAAGGGTTATTATTCAGCCGAGCACGTCCAGTTATTTTAACTCTGTGCTTCCGCATTCTCAGTCGTGGAAAATGTGCAAACAACAGGTATTTGAACTACTTACGTCTTTAGTCATCATTAATGTTTTTCTACTATTAAAAAGCATTTGAGTGCTGAGTCATATTTCAACTGAAAATACACGAGAGGTGTGTCTGTCCAGAAGCAGGCCTATTTGAACTAAATTAATGTCGTGCATAAGACGAAATTCTAAGAGAATGGCAGTTATTGATTGATGAATAATAAAATAAACTGTAACACAAAGAATTATCGACTGATGAATCAGAAAAATACACTCAAACACTAAGAATTTTTCACTGGTGAATCATACAAACACACTGAAACACTAAGCGCTTTTGACTGATGAATCAGACAAATACACTGAAACACGGCAAACTTTTGTTGACTGATGAAGCAGACAAATAAACTGAAACACTAAAAGTTTTTGACTGGTGAATCATACAAATACACAGAAGCACTAAGAATGTTTGACTGATGAATCATACAAATACACTGAAACACTAAGTGCTTTTGACTGATGAATCTGACAAATACACTGAAGCACAAAGAGTGAGTTAGTTATTGGATGTTATCGCCCCGTCTGCGCGCGGGGTCAACTCGGGATGAAGACATACTAAGAAGCAGGTGAACAGGTCTACTTCAAAATGGCATACTAAGAAGCAGGTGAACAGGTCTACTTCAAAATGACATACTAAGAAGCAGGTGAACAGGTCTACTTCAAAATGGCATACTAAGAAGCAGGTGAACAGGTCTACTTCAAAATGACATACTAAGAAGCAGATGAACAGGTCTACTTCAAAATGACATACTAAGAAGCAGGTGAACAGGTCTACTTCAAAATGACATACTAAGAAACAGGTGAACGGGTCTACTTCAAAATGACATACTAAGAAACAGGTGAACAGGTCTACTTCAAAATGACATACTAAGAAGCAGGTGGTCAGGTCTACTTCAAACAGTGACAGACTAAGAAGCAGATCGACAGGTCTGCTTCAAACAAACTGTAGGGCACTTCACGCCCACGCTAACTTGCTGCAGATTTCAAGAGAACATCCAAAATAGTTCAGTAACAATGCTTGCAACAGTAAAACATTCTGTCACTTCCACAGCTACAAACTGCTTGCACACCTTCTCGTGTACACATTCTCCTACTTCTGCATGTACATTTCCGATGTTCGCCCTGTCACTAAATGGGCAACAATCAACAAGCTGTCACTGAAATGGGCCCACAATCAACAAGCTGTCACTGAAATGGGCCCTCAATCAAAAGGTTGTCACTGAATGGACTCACAATCAACAAGCTGTCACTGAAATGGGCCCTCAATCAAAAGGTTGTCACTGAATGGACTCACAATCAACAAGCTGTCACTGAAATGGGCCCACAATCAACAAGCTGTCACTGAAATGGGCCCTCAATCGAAAGGTTGTCACTGAATGGACTCACAATCAACAAGTTGTCACTGAAATGGGCTCACGATCAACAAGCTGTTATTGAAATGGGTCAAAATCCACAAGCTGTCACTCAATGGGCCCACACCACAATCAACAAGCTGTCACTAAATGCATGGGACCACAATCAACAACCTATCACTGACGAGTGAAATGGACCCACAATCAACAAGCTGTCATTGACAAATGAAATGGACCCACAATCAACAAGTTGTCACTGACATGAAATGGGCCCACAATCAACAAGCTGTCACTGAATGGGCCCACAATTTAACAACCTCTCACTGAAATGGGCCCAAAATCAACAAACTGTTACTGAAAGGCCAACAATCCACAAGCTGTCACTGAATGGGCCCACAGTCAAGAAGCTGCCACTGAAATGAAACACAATCAACAAGCTGTCACTGAAATGAAACACAATCAACAAGCTGTCACTGAAATGAAACACAATCAACAAGCTGTCACTGAAATGAAACACAATCAACTATCCATCACTCACAACTGGGCCCGAAGTTGTCCCTGTGCACAAACTGTTATGTAACTGTATGCAAACTCGGTCTCACACGCTGAACTTTCACGAACACACGCGGCCGGGGAGTTATTTTCACCCAACAGCCGACTCATTTGACCCTAGAAACCGCCGACCTGACATTTGTCTTCCCTTGCAGTTTCAACAGTGCATCACGCCTCGTACTCATATATACACTGGATCACATCAGCGTGTTTGGAGTACGAGATAAAACAAATCAAAAATGTTCTCTGGAAGATCATAAAATTAATTTAACACCCCAGCTCTAGCCGTGCAACTGCGATAGAAACCAGCAAGGCGTTGGCTGTAAACTGTATGGGGCCAGGCGGGTTTGTACTGCTGTGTAGGGCCCAGTCTGAGTAGAAACAGCTCCTAAACCGGAAGCCTCCCGGTACGGCGCCCGCCGTTCTCTATCCGGAATGCACGCATTAATTCCCTTTGGTTTTGCTCTGCGGGACGACTTTCAACTGCAGCTAACTCTCTCTCTCTCTCTCTCTCTCTCTCTCTCTCTCTCTCTCTCTCTCTCTCTCTCTCTCTCGTTAGTAAACGTCTCTCTCTCTCTCTCTCTCTCTCTCTCCTTCTCTCTCTCTCTCTCTCTCTCTCTCTCTCTCTCGTGAATAAAACCTCTCTCTCTATTGAATAAAACCTCTCTCTCTCTCTCTCTCTCTCTCTCTCTCTCTCTCTCTCTTGAATTAAAAACAACTCTCTCTCTCTCTCTCTCGAATAAAAACAACAACCTCTCTCTCTCTCTTGAATAAAACCTCTCTCTCTCTCTCTCTCTCTCTCTCTCTCTCCCTCTCTCTCTCTCCCCTCTCCTCTCTCTCTCTCTCGCTATCTCTCTTGAATTAAAAACAAACTCTCTCTCTCTCTCTCCTCTCTCTCTTCTCTCTCTCTCTCTCTCTCTCTCGAATAAAAACAACAACCCTCTCTCTCTCTTGAATAACATCTCTCTCTCTCTCTCTCTCTCTCTCTCTCTCTCTCTCTCTCTCTCTCTCTCTCTCTCTCTCTCTCTCTCTAACACCTTCCACTCCCCCTTCCCCCCACCCGGCCCTGCAAAACACAAACACAGCAAGAAGCCCATGCCAAGCACCCACTCGAGCCAAATGACGTGCTTATGGCTACATGATTGTTTTTACCTGGGTATTTAACATTGCATATTTTTACGTTGCATATTTAAAAATAAAATAAAAAAAACGTGAATATTTAACACTACGTATTTTTACGCGAATATTTAATACCGCAATAACAGAAATTAGTCATTTCTTTCTCAGGATTTTTTTTTTTTTTGGGGGGGGGGGGGGGATTATAAAAAAAAAGAGGCCTATACAGCCGCGGGATCCTTGTACGTCCGACAAGCTAGATTTCCCCCCCCCCCCCCCCCCCAAAAAAAAAAAACAAAAAAAAACAAAAAACGTAAACAACATTTGGACTCATATTACAGATAATACTTCGTCGGAATGTGTTGGCATGCGGGCGTGGCATTATTTGTGTGCATATTGTTCTGTGTGCCGGTTTATGTATACACATTGTATGGCGAAAGTCCCAGTGAGCAGTGTAGAGCGGTAAGTGGACGGCAGGAACGGTAACTGCTGCCCTTGCAGACGCATTGTCGATCTATGTAAATATCGCAGACCACGTGGTCGCTCCCCGCACTTCCCCTCCCCGAGTAACAAGCACTACTGAAACGGCAGAGTGTAAATACCGGCAACCTTCGCACGGGCTAATGTGGCGGAAAGCGAGTATAAAACGTGACCAGAGAGGGGGGAGAGAGAGAGAGAGACACACACACACACTGCACACACACACACACACACACACACACACACACACACACACACACACACACACACTCACGCACGCACGCGCGCGCACGCACGCACGCACGCACACGCACGCACGCACGCACGCACGCACGCACACGCACCACGCGCGCGCGCGCACACACACACACACACACACACTGCACGCGCGCGCACACACACACACACACACACACACACACACACACACACACACACACACACCGGGCACACACACACACACTCACGCACGCACGCACGCACGCACACCACGCACGCACCACGACACACACACACACACACACACACACACACACACACACCACACACACACACACACACACTGGGCACACACACACACACACTTACGCACGCACGCACGCAAACACACACACGCACGCACGCGCACACACACACACACTGCACGCACATACACACAACACACACACACACACACACACACACACACACACACCGCCAAGCACTATCAAACACACGCAAGCACGCTGTCTTTGTCTGTCTGTCTGTCTGTCTGTCTGTCTGTCTCTCTCTCTCTCTCTCTCTCTCTCTGACTGGCTGTTAAATACGTCCAAATGGACCTAACGCTACTATCCTTGAATACTAAGGTTTCCGAGTTCTAGTTCTCTCTCTCTCTCTCTCTCTCTCTCTCTCTCTCTCTCTCTCTCTCTCTCTGGGGGTCACGTGATCTGCCGTGACCGAGCGGGACGCACATTTCAGAGCTGCTGCAGATTTTTTCAAAAAACTGCGCAAATTCCAAAAAACATGCCTGTAAGTGGACTGCCAGTTGCAGCAGAAATCACTCTTGATGCCCTGCTACAGAAAAACGTCGTCTCTTCGTGGAAAATCACCGGAGACCGCAACAACAGCACCGTGTTCATTCTCCGGTTGACAGCCCAGAGCTCCGACATTAACAGTCAGCCATTAAGCCTACGTACCGTCCACTACAGAAAGAAGCCCCCGAGTCAAGTGTTGCGAGACAAGAGGAGAGCAGAGGAGAGGAGAGCAGCAATGAAGCACCAACAACCCCAAACGAATAATGATCAACAACAAGGACATAAACAGGCAAGTGAATTTCGAGAAAATTATGTTGAATTTTTGCCTACTGCTGACAAAGTGAGTCAACAAAGCAAGAACACAGAGAGTTCACAACACAGCCTGTTGGAAGACAGACAAGCACGTGCAAAGAGTGGGGATGTCAGTGACTTTTGTTGACATGACAAGCAAATGCGAGTCTGTTTCTGTTCCCACTGAAAGCGTGCTTGGCTTGAGTGACACACAGACAGGACCGATAAAATCCAGTGAAAAGTTTGATTATTTGTCTGAGGCAAGTGTGACTGAGCTTTCATTAGCAGAAAACAAATCGCCCGATACAAGTGTCAGTTTTAGTGATGAATATTGTAACCATACAAATGACAGGGGATACGCAGCGTTTCACGAAGAGCTACATCCTGATGTGATCAGAGGCAAGTTGAATGGTCTGAGTGACAAGTCTGTTCAGCGACGCATCACAAACCTATCAAGAAACAAAACGATCGAGAAAGTAGCACTTCATAGATGTTGGAACCGAGAAACTTTGGTGTGTGAGTCTGATGATTTCATTTTCCAGTTCGACTTGAAGAAACGCATTTTGCAACACTGGTTCGTCAAACAGGATTGGAGAAAGATGACTGCCCTTGAAAATGAGGCAGTGTTCGTCGTCACAAACTGGGCTTTGGAGGATACATCCAAGTATACAGAAGAGTTGGAATTCCTCTCGTGATGTCTTCTTACCGTCACCACAGTTGCTCGGCAATATTTTCACGCTGTTTGAAACTTTGACTTTTGTACACACTCAGTGATGAAATTAATGCGGAGTGGCATCTCGCTACTGAAGTGACTGGTGTTGTTTTTGTGACGTGGTCTCTATGGCACATGTGAACTATTGTACCCTGGATTCGTTTTTTTAAATTTTTATGATTGAATAACTGTTGCATAACTATTTTGTGTAACCCCCTCCCCCTTCCCCCATATTGTAATGGGTCTGTGGCCTAAACAATTAAACTTTCGTATTCGTATCTCTCTCTCTCTCTCTCTCTCTCTCTCTCTCTCTCTCTCTCTCTCTCTCTCTCTCTCTCTCTCTCTCTCTCTCTCTCTCTGTGTGATGTTTCTGCACATTTGTAGGATTGTAGGAACTGTGAAACTGCATTAATCAATTGCTTAACCGTGCTTATAATATTTGTTTGTGGCATTGTTGTGTTTATTTGTGTTTGTAGTATAGCAAGGACTGGCTATTAGATGGACCTAACGCTACTATCCTTGAGTATTAAGATTTCCGAGTTCGAATTCTCTCTCTCTCTTTTTTCTTTCTTTTTTTCTTAAATGATTTTTATTGAAGGTGCTATGTTGCACTGTTGTTTAAAGTTTGATCTCACCTTACTCCCTCCTCCCCCATTCCCTCTGTCTCTCTTACTTCAGAGACATATATATGTTAAACTATGTATTCCCTAATTGTGAAAGCTTAATTAGCTACTTCCATCTGGCTCCCGTTTTGTAATCTGTTTCTTTTGTACTCTCCCCCCCCCCCCCCCCCGCCCCCCCAACTCCCCCCCCCCCCCCCCCTCCCGCACCCCTCTTGTTGTTCGCTTTTTTCCTTTCTTATAGTGTCAATGTTTTATTATTGTTCAGTTTATTATTTTAGTTCTAAGTTACTATTAGAATGTTTTATTATTATTCTAAGTTTTGTTGTACGACTTGGTTGTGTTGTAATTGTACCAAGGACAGGTTGCCCGAAAGGCATTCGTGCCTAAACCTTTATCCTTGCGTAATAAAGTTGTCAGTCAGTCAGTCAGTCTCTCTCTCTCTCTCTCTCTCTCTCTCTCTCTCTCTCTCTCTCTCTCCTTCTGGGCGTAAGTAAGTAAATTGGTGTTTTACGCCCAGTCAACCAGTGCGGTTATATCGGGGCGACTCACAGGGCGTGGAACACTAACAGGAAACCAAAATACAAAATGTGGGACGAGCACGTTCGAGTCTGTCTTTCTTTCTTTGTCACCAGTACGCGCTAAAAAAGAAACGGGTTTCTAAACCTACGTGTCTGTACCCCCCCCCCCCCCCCCCCCTCACCTGCCCACAACCACCACCCTTCCCAGTCCACCTTCGCTTCAACTGTTTCCCTAAACCCGTCGTGACAACAGAACACAATAAAGAACTTTTTTTCGTGTGTGTGTGTGTGTGTGTGTGTGGGGGGGGGGGGGGGGGGGGGGGGTGCGTGTCGTGTGTTGTGTGTGTGTGTGTGTGAGCGTGCGTGCGTGTGTGCGTGCGTGCGTGTGTGTGTGTGTGTGTGTGTGTGTGTGTGTGTGTGTGTGTGTGTGTGTGTTCTTTTTCTTTACTCACCTGGGTGTTAAGTATCGTAGTTTTCTTACCCATTCTTGCGTAAGCTCAGATATCCATCTCGCCTCCATATGTGTTATCGTCATCATCTATACTCAGCACATATTTCTCAGAACCTATCCAGTTTTAGCTTTTAGCTACCGTTATCGTAACTTATAACTGCAGTTGTAACCCATTCATCAAAAAAAGAGGCGAAGGTTGGGGTAGGGTTCGAGAAATAGTTTATTACGCCTACATGACAGCGTAGAAAAACGGCGTAGGCAAAAGTAGAGAAACGTAGGCAAACGTAGAGAAACGTAGGCAAACGCAGAGAAACGTAGGCAAAACTTCGTGCGTGGAACAAGGGCACGTTACATCTTAACACGCATGCACCTTAGGTATGTGGCTTTTGCATGAAGTGACATGGTGAATGGTTGTATGGTGTACACAGAACGCGCCGAGACGGCAGCAGTTTCATGTGGCACCAGTCATGCCATTGCTGTAAGTACACCACTTCGGTGGATATTCAAAACTGCGCTATAAAAAAGAAGAAGCTATTTACTCATGTAGAATCACATGCGAGCTCTGTGAGTCTATTCGAGAGCGGAGAATAGCGCTACAGAAAAGCGATCAACAACAACAACAGCAAAGTTGATATAATTATATCTCAGTCGCACACTGCTGGCTCCGCGGCTGACAGCATCCTCATCCAAAACTGGTTACAGGGCATCGACTGAGTGGCATCCAGCACTAACACACACTGAGAAGGTGTTTCCTCTTTGACAGTCAACTTGAAAAGAAAACTCAATTTGCAATGGACAGTGGTCAACACTGATGCGAGCTCTTGTCAAAAAGAGAACTACCCAGAACTTCTAAGCCACTGCTAAATCACAGTCCTGTAAGATTGCCCTAACAATAAACTAAGACAATCAAAATTTTGAAACAGAACGAGGCCCAGAGCGCTCGTTCAGTATCAACACACAAGCATGCAAGCCAGGTGAGATTTACCGTAGGCGACTCAGGTCTTTGTTGTTGTACTTGTGTGACGTATTCGACCGCTAACTAACGCCCTTGTGTGCTGGTTAGGACAATCAAATCATAATATACACTGACTACCACGCAATGCTAGACTAGAATGATTGAAGCAGACTTCAAGGTGCGGGTTAGCTGACAGTTTTCAGAGGCCTAAGGCGTAACCAATGATGGCAGTGGTTGGAGACGAAGAATGTCGTAAACCAGTGCTTGGAGCGTGGTACCCGCCGCGTTCACCCCCACCCCCTCCTCCCCCTCCCTCCCAACCGTCTTTCTTCCATTTCTCCTCCGTCCACGTACAAACATTAAACCGACTTCAAAGATGTTAACTGGCTCTCTCTGTATAACAGAGGTGGCGCGCGCTCTTCCTTGAAATAGATCTGATGTACAGCGGTCGCTAACGGTACAGGTGCTTGTGTTTCAAACGAGCACCTGTCGAATATATGCTGTTTTATTAGGCTTCCAGTCACTGGTATAAAAATTACTAGCAGTAGTTTATATGTTTGGTGTGACCTTTATTGACCTTTTGTGTGTGCGCGTGTGGGTCTCTGGATTTCTTTGGTGTTGGTCTCTCTGTCTGTCTGTTTCTGTCTGTCTGCCTGCCTGCCTGCCTGCCTGCCTGTCTGTCTGTCTGTTTGCCTGCCTGTCTGTCTGTCTGTCTGTCTCGCTCTCTCTCTCTCTGGCATTAAAAGGACTGAACTCCATTAAGAAGGTCTGGTGAAAGCTTTTCACGAAGAGTAGCTGTCGTTATTTACTTTTCGTTTAAAGCAGCCACTGCATGTGTCACAGTAGATTTACAACTCTTTGTGCGAACTTTCAATGGCAACATCGGACAGCTCTGGTGTGAAATTCACTGACAGTACCGGTGTAAATCGCACCGACCGTAGACTGGCGTGACAACTGTCTACTGATGTGGTGTCAGTGTCAGTGAGTGTAGCCTTGCTGTTGCAACTTTGCAGAATTCGACAGAACTGCTGTCGTGACTTCAACTACCAAAAAGGGGCGTAACTTTAATCAATGAAACCCGCGACAACACACACACACACACACACACACACACACACACACACACACACACACACACACACAAACACACAGAGATAGTGGTTCGAAACGCATTATTGTTTGTTGGTGTTGGTGTTGTTGTTAACGTACAGATAAATTAGAATAAAACAACAACAAAGCAAAACAAAAATCAAATCAGCCAAAAGAAACAAAAACGAAACAAAGATAAAATCTAACTAACACGACTCACTAAACTGATTGAACTGAACTGAATTAACAAAACGAAGGAGGAAACTGTTGAACTCAGTTTCTAAACTCAACATTTAAAGCCTGGATATTATCAAGGATACAGGACACATCGTCTGGTGCGCTGCTGAAAGCGTTACCGTTACTTGTGTTACGTAATTCGAGCGCTGATTAACTCCCTTGTGTGTTCATTCTGCACGAGCGCTCTGGGCCTCGTTCTATTTCAGATTAGTTCTAGATTCCTTTCACTGTTTTGAATTCAGTCTGTCCAAGTGCGAGACAAAAACAATCACCGACGCGACTGAAAGGAGCGAGCTTTGACAGAAAAGACAGCAACATGACAATGCAGACTAACTGGGACACATCGAGAGACGAGATTCTTTGAGAGCCCGGAGTGTCACGTTACTGTCTCCGCTGAGCCAATGGAATCCCTCTTCAAAAACCGCCCTAGAAATCAACAACAGCAAGACTTCCGGTCCACACAAAATGACGGGCGGCCGCACACGCTTCTACAAGGTTTTCCAAATTGTCGAGTTCAGGGTGCCGAAAAGAGATCTGAGAAACTAGGGCGATGTTTTTATGGTAGAATGTGATACTTTAGGTACTGGTTGTTGAAAATAATAAACGTAAAAAAAAACATATAAAAAAAACCGTCACGATTTCTGTGTACAGCGCTGTGAGTTTAACTTCGGTTAGAGAATGGCGCTTTGTAAGGATGGTTTATTATTAGTATTAGTATCATTACCTAAACTCTGTAAACATCTGCCGCTTTGTAAGCATGATCTATTATTCGTAATAGTATCATTACCTAAACTCTGTAAACATCTGCCGCTTTGTAAGAATGATCTATTATTAATATTAGTATCATTACCTAAACTCTGTAAACATCTGCCGCTTTGTAAGAATGATCGATTATTAGTAATAGTATCATTACCTAAACTCTGTAAACATCTGCCGCTTTGTAAGAATGATCGATTATTAGTATTAGTATCATTACCTAAACTCTGTAAACATCTGCCGCTTTGTAAGAATGATCGATTATTAGTATTAGTATCATTACCTAAACTCTGTAAACATCTGCCGCTTTGTAAGAATGATCGATTATTAGTAATAGTATCATTACCTAAACTCTGTAAACATCTGCCGTCCAAAATGGACTCGAGCAACAGGAAGAATCGGAATCTGTCGACGGGAGGAGAGGAAGGGAAAACTAAGGATATTTCAGAGACATAGAGGTGAACGATGTACAGACACTTTCCGCGCTGTTCGGGCAGTCGCAGAGCACAACAAATGCGCGCATAACCCCGATCCCCGGCCTTTAGAACGTGGCGATAATTCGGCCTGTCCCGAGCACAGTGATTCCTATATGCGCGTATGTCACGTGCGTCCTAGCTTAGTCCTTAGTCGCCCTGATATAACCGTACTGGTTGACTTGGCGTAAATCATCAAGTTACCTACTTACTATGTCCCGCTTGGAGCATGAATTTGCGTGGAGGATGAATTTTCATCGTTGTAGGCTGGAGCATGCTTCTCAAAATGATTGTTTCTAGTTCGCTTCACCTCTTTTCGACATTGTAATTTTGGAGAGAAATTTCATCTGCAGTTCAAAAAGCAACGACACAGAGGCTAAAATATACCACATACAGTAGCAGGAATGGGTGGTGCTGTTCTAGCGATAACGCATATGCTAAAATAACACACACACACACACACACACACACACACACACACACACACACACACACACACACACACACACACACACACTGGCAGGAATGGGTGGTGTAGTTCTAGCGATAACGCATATGCTAAAATAACACACACACACACACACACACACACACACACACACACACACACACACACACACACACACACACACACACACACACACACACACACACACGCAGGACTGGGTGGAGCTGCTCTAATCGTGGCTGCTGCCAACAACTTGACGAGGTAAAGGGCCCTAATTTCTGACAAGGGATTAATAAAATCCAAACACACAAATGGTTAAAACGAACGCTAATTTTAAAGGGACAATACAACATTTCTGCAAATCTTCAGGGTAAGCCCCCCTTTCAAAGCGACAAATCGACAGTTAGAGGATGGTAAATGAAAATAATACACTTATCCGGTTACTGTTTGTAGAATGCCTTGAGTTTCTGGGAGAATGTTGGCATGGCAGTGACGGGTAAGAGAAATAGGGATTAATGATGTTTGGAAGTGTTCCTCGACGATAAAACCGTGAGGCACACTCTAACCCTCGCTTTCCGGCATCCTCCCTCCAAACTCGGCCATAAACTGGTTTCACTGTTGAAGGGCCACTGCTTGCGTCTGTTTACCGAAATCGCCCCTAAGTCTCACTGTTGCCAAAAGGTTTGTGTACTAAGACTGTGGAATCAACACAGCGTCGAAATATCCTACGCGTGTAATCATCCAGCGCGTCGGCTCTGGTAAAAGAATCAGTTCCGTTTCCATTCGAACGACTGTGGTTTTACAACAACTTTAGAGAAATGTACTCACCTATACGACACATAAAGAACAATTAAAAACACAAGCGCTTTCGACACATAGTCTTCGTCCGGAGTCAGAACAGAGATAGAAAATAATAAATGAAGAAGGAAGTATGGTTTTATTTATTTATGCTGGCACACGCATTGTGGGCGGTTTTAAGCGAAACACCTGATATTATCTGAGCTGTCTGTTGCAAATGTCGTCCATATGAGCACCAACAAAAAGACGTCTGTTAGGTAACAGTTTTCGGAGACGTATGGCGTAACCCGTAATGACAGCGACTGGAGGAAGGATGGTGTAGACCGCTGCAGGAGCTGGATTCTGTCTTCAGCTTCATCGAAAGTACAACCGTTTCCCCACACCTGTACATACTGACATACACACACACACACACACACACACACACACACACACACACACACACACACACACACACACACACACACACTCACACACAGCCGTTTCCCCCACATTTATATACACTGTCATACATGCAGCCGTTCCCCCACACCTGTACATACTGACGTACACACACACACACACACACACACACACACACACACACACACACACACACACACACACACACACACACACACACCACACAGCCGTTTCCCCCACATTTATACACACTGTCATACATGCAGCCGTTCCCCCACACCTGCACATACTGACGTACACACACACTGACACACACACACACACACATACACACACACACACACACACACACACACACACACACACACACACACACACACACACACACACACACACACACACACCCCTTTCCCCCACATTGATGCACACTGTCATACATACAGCCGTTTCTCCACACCTGTACATATTGTCATGCTTACATACACATATACATACATTTCCCCCACACCAGTACATACTGTCATGAATGCATACATCCATTTCCCCCACACCTGTACACACTGTCATACATCAGTTTCCCGCACATCTGTACATACCGTCATACATACATACACCCATTTTCCCCACACCTGTACATGCTGTCACGCATACATACATCCATTTCCCCACACCTGTACATAATGTCATGCATACATACATCCATTTCCCCATTCACCTGTACACACTGTCATACATCAGTTTCCCCCACACCTGTACATATTGTCATGCATACATACATCCATTTCCCCCACACCTGTACATACTGTCATGCATACATACAGCCATTTCCCCATTCACCTGTACACACTGTCATACATCAGTTTCCACCACACCTGTATATACCATCATGCATGCAGCCTTTTCACCCACACCTGTACATACTGTCATACATACATACACACATACATACATCCATACAGCAGTTTCCCCACATCTGTACACACATTCATACACGCATACATCCATTTCCGCCACAACCTGTACACACTGTCATACATATACATGTACATACTGTTATAAATATGCATACATCCATTTCCCCCACACCTGTACATACTGTATGCATAGATGCAGCCGTTTCCTCACACCTGTACACACTGCAGTGTATACAAGCATACATCCATTTCCCCCACATCTGTACACACTGCCATACATACACATGTACATACTGTCATACATATACATACATCCATTTCCCCACACCTGTACACACTACATACATACATACATACATACATACATACATACATACATACATACATACATACATACATACATACATACATACATACATACATACATACATACATACATACATACATACAGCTGTTTTTCCACACAGGAGTAAGCCCCCTTTTCAAAGCTACAAAACTAGAGTTAAATGCAATGATAGATGAAAATAATATCCGGTTACTGTTTGTAGAATGCCAATTTCCTGCTGCTGGAAATTAATTCTGAGTGTGGACACTGACTTACCGGTTATCAGACAGTTTGCATGCCCATACATCAGAAACCAATCCGCAGGTTTTGTTACTGCTCTCTCTGTCTCTGTCTCTGTCTCTGTCTCTGTCTCTCTCTCTCTCTCTCTCTCTCTTCTCTCTCTCTCTCTCTCTCTCTCTCTCTCTCAGTGTCTCTGTCTCCGTCTCAAATCAATCAGTCAGTTCTATTCAGCGTAGAACACATTCTTTTACTCCAGAGACACATGATCTGAGCCGTACGGTTGAAACAGCTCAGTGCATCGGATTTCAACCTGTCCAAATACAGCATGTGACTAGAACAGATCGACTGCATCCGTCGGCCAATGAGTGCCCGCCTTTTAAAGGGAACGACGGATGTATACGGATAGTAACCCTCGAGCAGTAACAAGATTGAATACATCGACCTTTAGTTTGCTTTAACCCGTCAGTTTCCAAACACATAAAAGGTTCAAAAGAACGCTATTTATTCCCCCACACCTTTACACACCGTCATACATACATACATACGGCCGTTTTCCCCATACCTGTACATATTGTCATGCATACATACACCCGTTTCCCCACACCTAGCATTATTTTCCCCACACCTGTACATATTGTCATACATACATACAGCAGTTTCCCGACATGTGTACACACTGTCATACATACATACAGCATTTTTCCAACACCTAGTATTATTTTCCCCACACCAGGGTACATATAGTCATGCATACAGCCGTTTCCCCACACCTAGTATTATTTCCCCCACACCTGTACATAATTATTTTCATTCATACATACATACAGCCGTTTCCCCACACCTAGTATTACAGGAGCTCAGGAGCTGTGTGAAAGTCGAAGTGGACGTCCTGGGCTCCAGTCCCTAATAAACCTATGGTCTCTGTGGACGTAAAGCAACACTTCAACAACTAGTATTATTTACCCCACACCTGTACACACTGCCATTCCGTCAGCATCGGCTGTATCACGTAGTGGTCAGCAGGCTACGCTGAAGACGGACGGGTCCGCATGAGGTTCGAACTGTCCTCCTCAATTATACGGCCCAAAGGCTCTTGTATCCGTGCCTACCAACGCCTTAACACCGACGTGGATTGTTTAGTCCCTGCCCACGGGACATGAGCCGGTTTGGCCTAGCAGTAAGGTGTTAGGCTGGTAAGCGGAAGGACCTCGGTTCGATACCGCTTCGGCTCTCCTTTCTCTTCAAAAAGGTAGTGATTTGTGGACACTGTCTTGCGACTTTGTCCATCACTTCCTACTGAAACATTAAAATAGCTCTCATCGCTGCCCATGTTAATGCAGGAATCATTCTGGTGGTGACGGTGTAGCGATAGGTATATAATCTCCCTCTCCCCCCAACTCCATACCCCCTTCCCCCCATCTCCCCGCCCATAATACGCCTTGTGGTTTCTGTGAACGTTAAGCACCATGTTTACTTACTTACCTACCTACGGTGCAACAGCGCTTTTCTGATGATGTCACAGTCTCATCGAATCTCGCCACGTACGCGATTCTGTCATCACTAGTAGGTCCACAATATCCCGCTGACTTCTTGCACGTCTACGCCCCTTCTCATCAACTGCGCTCTTCTTCACATGACGAAAGTTTCAGACTCCCAACGTTCAAACTTAACCCCAAAACAGCAAACAATTAACTGTCTCTTTTCAAGGCCCCTATACAGGAACAAACTCCTTCACAGCATTCTACATCGGCCACTTTCACATCCCTTCGAAAATGTCATTTTTGTAAGCAATAAAACCCTTCTACTGTACTTCTAAATACCTAAGCCAGATTTCCATGTGTACGCTGTGTGTGTGTGTGTGTGTGTGTGTGTGTGTTGTGTGTGTGTGTGTGTGTGTGTGTGTGTGTGTGTGTGTGTGTGTGTGTGTGTGTGTGTGTGTGTGTGTGTGTGTGTGTGTGAGAGAGAGAGAGAGAGAGAGAGAGAGAGAGAGTTGGTGGGTGGTGGATGCGTGCGTGCGCGTGCGCACGTGTGTGCATGAAAGAGAGAGAGCGGCAGTAGTTTTTATCTCATTTATTTCCAGTGTCACTGTAAGCGCTTTTCGCTCGCTACAAAAAGGGCACAGTTACAATGCCGTTCAGTTCCCGCCCCCCCCCCCCCCCCCCCCCGCTCCCCCCCCCCCCCCCCCCCCCAACACACACCCACCCTCCCCCCACCCTTCGACATAAAAATGCGTAACCCACACCTCCGGGATTCCCAGTGCAGACGGAGTAATGGCGAACATATGGTGATGTACGATCTGCGTGTCCACACAGAATTTGGGTCTTTATTCGCTTTCCGCTTATTCTCGCGGAGTTCTCCAGCGACAGCGATGTATGGTTTGCATTAATTAACGGCGTCCTTGGATTCCAGCCATTTTTCCCGTCGGTGCAAGTGTTTCTTTGCTGTTGTCGAATAATTCTGTCTTGTCTTTCACGGCAGGAGCGGGGCGGGGGGGGGGGGGGGGGGGGGAGGATGGGAGAGGGGGAGGATTTGGCAGAGCGCCGGGCGAAAAAGCCAGAGATGTAATAATAATAATAATAATAGGGAATTTATAGACAGCTTTCGGAGACTCAAAGAGCTTTACAAATCACCCCCCCCAAAAAAAAGCAATCAATGTGCAAATACCCATACACAAATCAATGGCATATAAACAAGCAAACAAGTGTGTGTGTGTGTGTGTGTGTGTGTGTGTGTGTGTGTGTGTGTGTGTGTGTGTGTGTGTGTGTGTGTGTGTGTGTGTGTAGGTGTGTGTGTGTGTGTGTGAGAGAGCGAGTGAGTGAGTGAGAATGACGAGCGAGCGTGTGTGTGTGTGTGTGTGTGTGTGTGTGTGTGTGTGTGTGTGTGTGTGTGTGTGTGTGTGTGTGTGTGTGTGTGTGTGTGTGTATGTGTGCTCTAGCGCGCGCGTGCGCGCACGTGTTCGTATATGTGTGGGAAGAAGAGAGCGAGAAAGAGCAAGAGTGAAAAAGAGAAATACACCGGAAGTGTGTGCGGAATTGGGGGGGGGGGGGGGGGGGGGGTGAGCGATGAAAAATAAATTATAAGACTGAAACAGTAAAAAGCATCGTTTCCCCCCCCCCCCCCCAACCCCCACCTCATCCACTCCCACCCTTCCGAACACACTTCCGGTGTATTTCTCTTGTTCACTCTCGCTCGCCTTACCACACATATACGAACACGCACGTACGCACGCAGACACTCACGCACGCGCACGCACACATGCGCACGTACATACACACAGACACACACACATACACATACACACACACACACACACACCACACACCACGCCACTCACGACGCACGCACGCACCCCACCTCACGCACACACACACACGTACGCACGCACGCACACACGCACCACGAACGCACGCACGCACGCACGCTCACAACACATACCACACACACACACACACACATACACACACACACACACACACACACATACACACACACACACACACACACACACACAACACACACACACACACACACACACACGCGCGCGCGCGCGCGCGCACTCACGAACGCACTCACCCACGCACGCACGCACACACACACACACACGTACGCACGCGCGCACACACGCACACACGAACGCACGCACGCACGCCACATACACACACACACACACACACACACACACACACACACACACACACACACACACACACACACACACAGCATCCGCACGCACATATTGCCCAGCTATTATAAGAGCAGTTTAAAAAATAAAAATAACATCGTTTTCTCTTCTTAGGTCGGAGTAACCTCACTTAAACAGATTTCTATTACAACGCTTTATTGCTGTCTTTTCGGAGACGGTTAATCTTGTCAATAGATCCATTTTCAAACAAAGAGACGTTCCACAACCCCAGCGGTAAGCGAAACCTAATTAGCGGACGATATCGGTTCGATTCCCTGCTTTGGCTGTGCTTTCTCTTCAAAACGTCCTAGCTTGCGGACACGGTCATGTTGCTTTGTCCTCAATATCAACGAAACACGAAACGGCCCTGGTCGCTGTCCATCATAATGTAGAACCCATTCTGGTGGTGACGGTGTGGAGCACACTCCGAGCATCGCTTTCCGGCACCTTCCTCCAAACTATGCCAGGTTTAGTTATGCCACTGAAGGGCACTCTTTATCTCCGCGCAGCTGTCCACCGACGCGGTCAGCGCGCTCCGAAAATGTTTGGGTACACTCCAAACACTGGTTTACGACAGCCTTCCTTCAGGTGCCGGAAAGCGGTGCTCAGAGTGTGGGTACTAATATGACTGTGGAAGCAACCTAGCGCCCAAGCACACACGTAAACATGAGGCGCATCCACTCCGGGTTAAAAAAGAAAAAGAAAAAGAAGTTCCGTCTCAATTGAAACGAATTTGGTTTTATTTGAGCTGGCGTAAGCAACATGGTCAGTTACAAAACAAACGTCTGATATAATCTGAGTGGTTTGTAGCAAACTTAATTACTACTGTTTAAGCACCAACAAAAAACTGCTCGTTAGCTAAAAAAAATTCTGGACCCTACGGCGTAACTAAATACGGCAGTGGTTGAAGGAAGGATGTCGTAAACCAGTGCTTGGAGTTTGAGTGATGAATTGGTAAAGTTCCCCGTCTCTCCACCTCCTGGACTCCAGTCACCGCCAGTATCTCTCCAGAGACAACCGAGCGTGTAAACATGTCTAAAGAACCAGGCGGCCAAAGCGAAACAACAATAAAACGTTAAACAAAGTTTAAGTGTTCAGGGTGCAGTTTTCCTCCGGTTTTTCCCCGAGTCGGCATAACAAATTTTCATCGTCTCCGTACATCTCCCGCCGTTATTATGGTGGGGTGCTGGGACAGCTCAGTGGTTAGAGCGCCGGACGTAATCTATGTATACATGGGACTCTTAACACAAGTCATGGAGATGACTGTTACTGACAGTAATCCATACGCACATGGGACTCTTAACACAAGTCATGGATATTACTACTGCTGACAGTAATCCATACACACATGGGACTCTTAACACAAGTCATGGAGATTACTGTTGCTGACAGTATCCACACATGGGACTCTTAACACAAGTCATGGATATTACTACTGCTGACAGTAATCCATACACATATGGGACTCTTAACACAAATCATGGACGTAATCTATGTATACATGGGACTCTTAACACAAGTCATGGAGATGACTGTTACTGACAGTAATCCATACGCACATGGGACTCTTAACACAAATCATGGATATTACTACTGCTGACAGTATCCACACATGGGACTCTTAACACAAGTCATGGATATTACTACTGCTGACAGTAATCCATACACACATGGGACTCTTAACACAAGTCATGGAGATTACTGTTGCTGACAGTATCCACACATGGGACTCTTAACACAAGTCATGGATATTACTACTGCTGACAGTAATCCATACACATATGGGACTCTTAACACAAATCATGGATATTACTACTGCTGACAGTATCCACACATGGGACTCTTAACACAAGTCATGGATATTACTACTGCTGACAGTAATCCATACACACATGGGACTCTTAACACAAGTCATGGAGATTACTGTTGCTGACAGTATCCACACATGGGACTCTTAACACAAGTCATGGATATTACTACTGCTGACAGTAATCCATACACATATGGGACTCTTAACACAAGTCATGGAGGTGACTACTGCTGACAGTATCCACACATGGGACTCTTAACACAAGTCATGAATATTACTACTGCTGACAGTAATCCATACACACATGGGACTCTTAACACAAGTCATGGGGATTACTACTGCTGACAGTAACACACACATGGGAGTCTTAACACAAGTCATTGATATTACTACTGCTGACAGTAATCCATACACACATGGGACTCTTAACACAAGTCATAGAGATAACTATTGCTGTCAGTATACATACATGGGAGTCGTAACACAAGTCATGGAGATTACTACTGCTGACAACCATACATACATACATGGGGCACTTAACACAAGTCATGGAGATTACTACTGCTGACAGTATTCCATACATACATGGGAATCGTAACACAAGTCATGGAGATTACTACTGCTGACAACCATACATACATACATGGGACTCTTAACACAAGTCATGTGGATGACTATTGCTAACAGCATCCCATACATACATGGGACACTTAACACAAGTCATGGACATTACTACTGTTGACAATCATACAGACATACATCATACATGGGACACTTAACACAAGTCATGGAGATTACTACTGCTGACAGTATCCACACATGGAACTCTTAACACAATAAACAGTTTGCTTAGACCCCAGCCTTGTGTCGAGAGACAACAAGATGCCGTAATGATGATTTATGTCGAGAGACAACAAGACGCCGTAATGACAAATTCTGATCGGGGCTGAGAAAAAGCTATAAAGCTCTGAGTGCAAATTCGGTTAAACAGCTTCGAAACTAATACTCGCTGGTTTATGCTG
>JABMCL010000629.1:1120000-1122500 GCA_018857735.1 Alviniconcha marisindica
GTTTTCTCGCGTCCCGTTCAAGAAGCAAAGAGAGAGAGAGAGAGAGAGTTCAGTGTTGCTTTACGTCCACAGAGACTGTACGGACTATTAGGAATGGGGAGCCCAGGACGTCCACCTCGACTTTCACACAGCTCCTGAGCTCTGATATACGTATCAAATTGTTTATGTATACATACGTATCTTCTTCTTCTTCTTCTTTATGGTGCTTTACGTCCCCAGAAACCACAAGGCTTATTAGGAATGGGGAAGGGAAGGGGGGAGATCTGGCAGAAATGAACAGCTCGTCCAAGCACTCCAACCCGTAAAGACCGAAGAGACCATCAGCCACTGCCAGAACAACAACGCTAAGGAGGTGGGGACCCGGCCAGTGCAAGGCAACTGATGTTCTTCGCTAATTGCTGTTTCAACAGCTGTCCGGAGCAAAGTCACAGACAGTGTCCGGAAACCAACTGTTGAAACCTGAAGCAAAAAATAGTCCAAGTCACTATGAGAGCCCAGCTCCATCTCCTTCCTCTTGATTTTGCCTGGGCTTATGTTTGTGTATAACCAAAAATAGATTGTATATACCCTCCATTTCAGGCACACTCGTCGACATGGGTGTAAACAGCATGCCACTGTACCCATTTTTATTCAAGATCGGATATAGTCCGTTGATCTCACAACAGTCTCAGCATATAAACGCACAGACACGCGCGCACGCACACACACACACACACACACACACACACACACACACACACACACACACACACACACACACACACACACACACACACACACACACACACGCACACACACACACACACACACACACACACACACACACACACACACACACACACACACACACACACACACACACACACACACACACACACACACACACACACACACACACACACACACACACACACACACACACACGTGCGCGCACATTTACATGTTAGCCCCAGAGTGATTTTCTTTTTATAACCCCTAAAAAATGAGGCCTGGATCGTTTGCACAAACTCAACAAAGGGAGTTAACTACAAAAATCAACAAACAAAGGGAGTTAATCACAGCGCTTGGCAGACGTCAGACGAACACAACAAAGACCCGAATCGCCTACGGTAATTACTTTTCGTGTAGTTTGGTCTTCTTTCTTCTTCTTGTTCTTCTGATCTCACTCTTTTAATAGTCCTGTTCCGGACACAGTGTCGGAACTTCTCCGTCTGGTTTCCCTCCGTCGCGAATGCAACGTTAAATGCCAGCTACGTGTAAGATTTCACTCACCGTCTTTCTCCTTCTCCTTCCTGAAAGCCGTGAGTGACGCCTCTTCGACAAATGAGTCTTCCTGGAAAGTCGCCCGTCGTCCTGTCAGGTTGGAACCAAGCAGAAGTGATCGTAGGTTGCCATAGTAACTGGCAAACCGCTCCGACAGCGTCGCCCTGACAACGAGAAAAGAAAGACAGCGATGTTGGTGATAGGCGGGCGATCATTATGTTTGTACTTTTAAAAAAAAAAAAATTTTTTTAAATTCTTATTGTTCATACTATATAAAACATTTTTAAAAAAAATACAAAAAAGAAACTTTCAGAGTAGTTGTTTCTTCCTCCTCCTCTTCGTCGTCGTCCTCCTCCTCCTCCTCCTCCTCCTCCTCCTCCTCAACCACCATCACCACCAACAACAACCAAAACCTCCTCCCGTCACTATAGTATCCCCGTTACAGCAAAGGCGCATGTGTAGGCTAGGTAAGAAAAAAGCGAAGTGTCGTGGAGGAGACAGAAAGAGACGACGAAGAAAAAAAGAGCCTTTACTCTCTTTCTATCGTGTCTGTCTACTGTCTGTGGTTTGTAGGCCGTAGTGTCTATTTCTATCGTGTCTGTCTACTGTCTGTGGTTTGTAGGCCGTAGTGTCTATTCACCTCTTCACCCTCAACCTATTACCCGGTACATAATAACACGCTACAGTCACCTGACACGCTATAGAATAATAAAACAGGGCAGAATGTCGTTTGATTAATCTTGGGAACCTAGCCCCCCCCCCCCCCCCCCCCCCTCCCCCGCGCCCCCCCCCCCCCCCCCCCCCCACCCCTCTCCCACCATCCCTACCCCCTTTATATAAAAAAATGTTTAAATTTTATTCCCGCAAATCAAGTCTGGAGTGAAATGGAGCTGGGTCTCTCTAAAACCGAAATTTTTTTTTTTTTTTTTTTTTAGTCGCCATACTTTATAACTTGTGTGTGTGTGCTGATTACACCGACGTCCATAGAAATATTTAGCAACGCAACCAGCTTACGAAAATTGATACTTGACTTTGATGTGATTTTTGAAACGAGTGGCATGTATCCAAACACATAAAAGGTTCAGAAGAACGCTATTTATTAGGGGAAAAAACGTGTGAATTTCCTCAAGCTACAAAACACCTAAACAACAGTTAAATGGCGAAAAACGATGAAAAATGAGACGGAGTGCTAAGCCAATTATCTGTTTTTGTCTTGTCCAGTGCTTGGAAGAATCAT
>JABMCL010000629.1:1127500-1130000 GCA_018857735.1 Alviniconcha marisindica
AATCAATCAGTCCCTCCCTCCCTGCACGAGAGACGATGTTGATGATGAAGTGATGCTTAATGTCCTCAGATGTCAGTTGACATATTAGGGACAAGCCGTGACCAATGCCGAAGCATGGTTCAATATAGCTTTACGTCCACGGAAACCAGAAGGTTCGTTAGGACGGACAGCCCAGGACGGCCACCTCGATTCTCACACAGCTCCTGAACTATATCTATGAGCACGAGAGACGGTCGATACTCTTTATCTATACTTTCTCCGACTCAACGCACGGGTGGTGTGTGCATGCGTGCTGAGCCAGTACCTTATCCATCGGGCGCATGGCCTCTGGAGTGCCGTTAGCAACAAGCGCAGATTTCGGCGAATCGTGCACCAGGTAGCAACCCAGTGTCTGGCGGATCTCCGCGCCGTAGCAACAGATATCCCCTTTAACAGTCCTAGACTGCCATCTGGTGGATCTCCGCGCCATGGCAACAGATGTCCCCTTTAACAGTCCTAGACTGCCGTCTGGTGGATCGCCGAGCCATGGCAACATGAGTCCCCTTTAACAGTTCTAGACTGCCGTCTGGTGGATCGCCGAGCCATGGCAACATGAGTCCCCTTTAACAGTTCTAGACTGCCGTCTGGTGGATCCCCGCAATGGGAACAGGTGTCCCCTTTAACAGCCCTAGACTGCCAGGTCTGTTGAGCGGTACTCACTTCCATTATTATTAAATATGATTATATTATTGAGCACTTGAGGTTTCTTCAGGGTGCAATGCAACAGGTGATATGTGCCTACTTTATATATTGTGTACATCTAGTCACGCATTTGATTTGCCATTTCAAATAATGTACTGTTTGTCCCGTGTGGTCCAGCACCACAGTAGCTGTTGGATGACCTTGTAGTCTTACAGCTTAACAGTCCCACTGTCCTGTAGCATGACAACCTAGTAGTCCGATTGTCCTTTAGTCTGATAGCCCAATAGTCTAACAGCCCTTTAGTCTGAAAGCCCAGTAGTCCAACAGCCCTTTAGTCTGAAAGCCCAGTAGTCCAACAGCCCTTTAGTCTGACAGCCCAGTAGTCCAACAGTCCTTTAGTCTGACAGCCCAGTAGTCCAACACCCTTTAGTCTGAAAGCCCAGTAGTCAAACAGTCCTTTAGTCTGACAGCCCAGTAGTCCAACAGCCCTTTAGTCTGAAAGCCCAGTAGTCAAACAGTCCTTTAGTCTGAAAGCCCAGTAGTCCAACAGTCCTTTAGTCTGACAGCCCAGTAGTCCAACAGCCCTTTAGTCTGAAAGCCCAGTAGTCCAACAGCCCTTTAGTCTGACAGTCCAGTAGTCCAACAGTCCTTTAGTCTGACAGCCCAGTAGTTCAACACCCTTTAGTCAGACAGCCCAGTAGTCAAACAGTCCTTTAGTCTGACAGCCCAGTAGTCCAACAGTCCTTTAGTCTGACAGCCCAGTACTCCAACAGCCCTTTAGTCGAACAGCCCAACAGTCAAACAGTCCTTTAGTCTGAAAGCCCAGTAATCCAACAGCCCTTTAGTCTGACAGCCCAGTAGTTCAACAGTCCTTTAGTCTGAAAGCCCAGTAGTCCAACAGCCCTTTAGTCTGACAGCCCAGTAGTCAAACAGTCCTTTAGTCTGACAGCCCAGTAGTCCAACAGCCCTTTAGTCTGAAAGCCCAGTAGTCAAACAGTCCTTTAGTCTGAAAGCCCAGTAGTCCAACAGCCCTTTAGTCTGACAGCCCAGTAGTCCAGCAGCCCTTTAGTCTGAAAGCCCAGTAGTTCAACACCCTTTAGTCTGACAGCCCAGTAGTCAAACAGTCCTTTAGTCTGACAGCCCAGTAGTCCAACAGTCCTTTAGTCTGACAGCCCAGTACTCCAACATTCCTTTAGTCGAAAGGCCCAACAGTCAAACAGTCCTTTAGTCTGAAAGCCCAGTAATCCAACAGCCCTTTAGTCTGACAGCCCAGTAGTCCAACAGTCCTTTAGTCTGACAGCCCAGTAGTCCAACAGCCCTTTAGTCTGAAAGCCCAGTAGTCAAACAGTCCTTTAGTCTAACAGCCCAGTAGTCCAACAGCCCTTTAGTCTGATAGCCCAGTAATCAAACAGTTCTTTAGTCTGACAGCCCAGTAACCAAACAGTCCTTTAGTCTGAAAGCCCAGTAATCCAACAGCCCTTTAGTCTGACAGCCCAGTAGTCCAACAGTCCTTTAGTCTGAAAGCCCAGTAGTCCAACAGTCCTTTAGTCTGAAAGCCCAGTAGTCCAACAGTCATTTAGTCTGACAGCCCTGTAGTCCAACAGTCATTTAGTCTGACAGCCCAATAGTCAAACAGTCCTTTAGTCTGAAAGCCCAGTAGTCCAACAGCCCTTTAGTCTAAAAGCCCAGTAATCAAACAGTCCTTTAGTGTGACAGCCCGGTAGTCCAACAGCCCTTTAGTCTGACAGCCCAGTAGTCCAACAGCCCTTTAGTCTGAAAGCCCAGGAATCAAACAGTCCTTTAGTCTGAAAGCCCAGTA
>JABMCL010000629.1:1135000-1140000 GCA_018857735.1 Alviniconcha marisindica
ACGAGGTGGTTAGCATTCCAAATTATTCAATCTTAGAAGGGACGCGGATGAACCTGGGCATACAGGGATCGCGGTGTATGTTATAATTCATCCGGGATTTCACTCATAGGGCTATGATTTGGAATCTACGTAGTCGAAAGCATTTGGCTTCAGGTCAAAACAGGGAAAAGGCCCTCCATTCCTCATAGCCTTCATTTATAGAAGTCCCTCGTCCACTTTGGTCTGGTTTGATGAATTTGTTGTCATGATGGACAAATGAAAACATCACAATGAAATTTTGCTTCTTGGTGATTTTAACATTGATATGTTCAAACCCAATCCAGCATGGGTATCAACTCTGTCCCTGTTTAACTTACACCAATGTGTACAATCCCCGACAAGAGTGACTTCGACAACTTCAACTCTTATTGATCATATATTGTGAGCAATCCGGACAGACTAATACGTACACATGTACCAATAACCAGCATGAGCGATCATTATCCGGTCTGTTGCACACTTTCTTGTCAGATTCCAAAGGCAAAGGCTGGGAAACACACCACTGTAACGTATAGGTCTTACAAACATTTTGATGCAGGTTCTTTTCTCTGTGATTTAAGTACACTTCATTTGATGCAATATATGGACTTAGTGACCCAGATGAAGCCCTGGGCCCCTTTCTATAAATTGTTCTTACTGGTCTACGACAAGATGTCCCTATTCGGAGACAGCGGGGGGTTCCCCCCTGGCTCACAGTTGACATTCGACAGGCTATGAAACAAAGGGAGATTTAAGAAGCAGAAAAAATACCCTGAATTTAAAAAGCAAAGAAGACATGTGAAATATTTATCAGGCGGCAAAAAGACATATTTTGAAAAATTGTGTCCAACCAAACTGACAACACTTGCTTGGTTTGGAAAGCTCTGAATGCTCTTACCAAGAATTTCTCTTGTAAACAGAATATACCAAGTACTTTAACTGCGGAGGTATTTAATGATCACTTTTTGTCTCTAGCGAAAACATTAACTAAAACGCGTCGAGGGGGGGTGAAGAGTATCAATGTTCCGATGAACTGAAGAATTTTTGCACAAAAAGGCTTAAATTTGATGACACTTTCATCATCCCTGAAATTACAGCTTATGAAGTTGGTAAATATGTTTCCAGTTTTGGGTAGCAAAAATACCTCTGGTTGTGATGGAATTAGTAATAAAATTATTATGCTTTCTTTACCATACATTGTTCAACACCTAGCATATGTTTATAATTTATGTATCAACCACAACTGTTTTCCTTCAGACTTGAAAACGGCAAAAGTAGTTCCTCTCCCAAAAGCGAAAGATTTAACTGACATCAATAATTATCGTCCCATTTCTGTTTTGTCTTCAATCTCTAAACCCTTGGAGAAGCACGTGCACAAGCACCTGCTCAAATATCTTGACAGATTCAACCTAATCCATACACATCAGTCAGGATTTCGACCACAACACTCATGTCAGTCAGCACTTACCTGTCTTGTTGACAGGCTACTATCCTCCATAAATGACTCAAAGTTGAATGGTGTTGTCTTTTTAGATCTCAAAAAAGCCTTTGACCTTATAGACCATCAGATTTTATTGAAAAAGATGAAAACATATCAGTTAAGCGACAATGCCATTCAGTTTTTTAATCATATATTAGCCAAAGAAAACATAAAGTATTTGTTGCTGGACATTATTCACCTGAGGGCTCTGTCAAAGTTGGAGTTCCACAGGGGTCTGTTCTTGGACCTCTTCTCTTCAGTATTTATATAAATGATCTCCCGTTGAATATTTCATCTACTGAAGTTGATTGTGACATGTTTGCTGATGATTCGTCTCTTTCTGCTTCTGGAAATAACATAGCTGCTATAAATGCTAAGCTGCAGCCAAGTATCCAAGAAGTAACTGAATGGTGTTCTGCGAATGCAATGTTGCTCAACCCAGAGGAAACCAAAAGTATGGTAGTAGCCACGCGTCAAAAGCATCAGCGTGGTATACCTCCTCTTTGTCTCATGTTGAATTCACAGGTAATAGAGCAAGTTTCAGAACATCGTCACCTTGGCGTTATTCTTGATGACCAACTTAAATGGCAAGTTCATATTAACAGTATTACTAACGCTGTTGCTAAAAATGTGTATCTGCTCTCTCGCCTCAGACACTTTTGTAACAGTGAAGCTTGTAATACGTTTTTTCACGCTCACATTATGTCCAGAATTAATTATGTCTCTAATGTATGGGATGGCTGCAGTGATGTACATATCAAAAAACTTAAAGCTGTAACAAACGTGCAGTCAAAGTTCTTTGTGCTGCTTCGCCAATGCTAACTGGAAGAGGGCACATTTCATATGGTCCATTGCCTTTAAAAGAGCATCTTCAGTGTAATAAATGTATCTTAGTGCATAAAGTTATCGATAACAAATCTGTCTGTCTGTCTGTCTGTCTGTCTGTCTCTGTCTGTCTGTCTGTCTGTCTCTGTCTCTCTGTCTGTCTGTCTGTCTCTCTCTCTCTCTCTCTCTCTCTCTCTCTCTCTCTCTCTCTCTCTCTCTCTCTCTCTCTCTCCACCACCCCTCTGTCTTTCCCCACCTCTATCACCCCCACCCCCCCCCCCCCTCTCTCTCTCTCTCTGGTACCCTCTAGATCCACCCACTACGGAGCACAGCTGGGTCAGGTACGCATCAGCACGGAGCCTGGGACTGCAAATCAATAATGAACACCTCACCACGTCCCCACGCCCACTTTCACCTTTCATTAGCCCCAGTTAATTAATAACTGCCGCACTGGTTTCCACGGGAAGTGCCATCAACGGGAGGCAGGTATGTAGATGGGGTCTCTGCGGATGAGACTGTGAAGTGCCATTAGACAGTGCAGTAAAGAGTATGGCACAGGTGTCAGTAGAGTAAAGATGATGGCAGAGATGGCAGAACAGAAAAGATGATGGCAGAGATGGCAGAATAGTAAAGATGAGATCAGTGAATATGATGGCAGAGGTGTCAGTATAGTAAAGATGATGGCAGAGGTGTCAGAGCAGTGAAGACGAGGGCAGAGGTGTCAGGAAAGTAAAGATGATGGCAGAGATGTCAGAGCAGTGAAGACGAGGGCAGAGGTGTCAGGAAAGTAAAGATGATGGCAGAGGTGTCAACACAGTAAAGATCCTTGCGGAGATTCACAAAAGTAAAGACGAGGGCAGAGATGTCAGTACAGTAACGATGAATGTAGAGGTGTCATTTTAGGGAAGATTATGGCAGAGATGTCACAAAAGTAAAGACGAGGGCAGAGGTGTCAGTAGAGTAACGATGAGGTCAGAGGTGTCATGTCAGTGAAGATGATGGCAGAGGTGTCATTTCAGTGAAGATTATGGCAGAGATGTCAGTACATAACGATGATGGCAGAGATAGCAGTACAGTGGCATTGAGGTCAGAGGTGTCAGTACCATGAATCTAATGGCGGAGATGTCAGTACAGTGAAACTGAGGGCAGAGACGTCAGTACAGTGACACTGACAGCAGAGATCTCACTACAATGCATCTAAGGGCGGAGATGTCAGCAAAATGAATCTGTCTAACGATGAGAGGTCAGTACAATGAATCTAAGGGCGGAGATGTCAGCAAAATGAATCTGTCTAACGATGAGAGGTCAGTACAATGAATCTAAGGGCGGAGATGTCAGCAAAATGAATCTATTTAAGGCAGAGAGGTCAATACAATAAATCTAAGGGCGGAGATGTCCGCAAAATGAATCTGTCTAAGGTTGAGAGGTCAGTACAGTGAAACCGGCGGCAGAGATGTCAGTCGAATCTCCGACGAGGCCATAGGCAGTACAATGAAGAAGAGGGCTGAGATAGCAGTAGAATGTCTGACGAAGCCAAATGACAAACAGTGCAGAGGTGCTGAGGCGGGCCCAAGATTAATTGCAGGCTAAAAGGCAGGCAGGGAACAAACCATCGGAGGGCTTCCAGACAGGCTCCGCCGAGTCCACAGTTCGCACTCTGCACACGGCCAACTCAGCTATCAAAATAATGACTCGCGGCAAAATCAACAACCTCTCTCGAGGTACCCACGGGCTACATGTAGAACTAGACGCACGTGCACTGAGGCAGTTCTGCTTGTCAGTGAATGGGTCCTGGACACCTCTGGCGTACACGTAACTGTGACCATGCATGCAAACTGCCCGATAGCATCCCCACAGTCCATGGGCTGTGTACAGGGGGAGGGGGGGGGGGGGGTAGAAACTGAGAGCTATGTCCAGCATCCCTGCTTCCAAAGCTAGGAGTTTGCCCCCCGCTTTGGTCACATCACTGCACGATGTTCGGCGTACCGACTGTGAGGAGGTGAATTCTGGCATTAATCTGTTTTAATTGGCCCGCCGTTTGGCACGAACTTCCGCTATGGGTCAGTGTGTGCGTGTTGCGAGACGTGGAGGAGGGGGGAGGGGAGGGGGGGGGGTGATAACGCGAAGATGGTGGTGAGGGGGGATGGGGGGAGGCGTGGTTATCATGATAGTGTGATGCGTGTGCTGGGATGGAGGTGGGGTGGGGGGGAGGGGGGGGGGCAATTATGATATCGTGTATGTGTCTGTGTGTGAAGGGGGTATGATAGCATGTGTGTGTGTGTGTGTGTGTGTGTGTGTGTGTGTGTGTGTGTGTGTGTGTGTGTGTGTGTGGGAGGGGGTATGATAGCGTCACATGTGTGTGAAGGGGTGTCATATCGTATGTGTATGTGTGTAGGGGGAAGGGGGTTTGGTTTCGTGTGTGCTTGCGCCGTGCGTGCGTGTGTGTGCATGCGTGCGCGCGTGTGTGTGTGTGTGTGTGTGTGTGTGTGTGTGTGTGTGTGTGTGTGTGTGTGTGTGTGTGTGTGTGCTGCGTGCGTGCGTGACTGTGTGTGTGTGCGTGCGTGCGTGCGTGCGTATGTGTGTGTGTGTGTGTGTGTGTGTGTGTGTGTGTGTGTGTGTGTGTGTGTGTGTCTGTCTGTATGTCTAGGACAGTATGTGTTGTTCTTGAAGTACTCAA
>JABMCL010000629.1:1145000-1157500 GCA_018857735.1 Alviniconcha marisindica
GTGGTGCATATCAACAATCAACCAATCGTTGACTGAGCAGAGCAGAACAACAATCAACCAAACACTGACTGAGCACAGCAGAACAACAATCAGCCAATCAGTGAGCTGGCCGACATACAGCACGTCATCCAAAACGACGCATTAACTGTCGTTTTGTAAGCCTGTCTAGTGCAGACGAAGGCAACAATAAACTTACATCGGGAGGCTCTGATCACTTTATGCAGCTAAAACTGATTTCCATGGACGTTTGGCCGAAACACACGTTGCGTTTGTGTATTTATTGTCCGGCTGTGCCTGTTATTTTGTATCCAGCGGTACAGACGAAAGTAATAACATGACATCAGCATGCCATTCCATGCAGCTAGATTTGATTCCCGTGAATGTTCAGCCAGATCACACGCTGCGTTTTTGTCTGGCTAAACAGGTTTTCGTTTGTTTGTTTCTTGTATCTAGTACAGGACATGCAGCCGAAGATATCAATAATTTGCCATCGGGAGGTCGAAGCCCCACTCCCTCTATAGCCTTTTAGTTATAACCGATGTGCATGGGCATTTTGCAAAAACGCATGCTGTGTTACTGTCTGGCTAAACTGTTATTTTGTATTTAACAGGCTCTGAGCCGAAGGATAGGCGCTTTACAAATTTCCATTCTTAGTAGTAGTAGCACGGATGAAGGTAACAATAAAATGACATCGGGAGGCCCCGTTGACTCCATATAGTTATAGCTGATTTCTGTTGATTGATGATCGCTTATATAGCGCTATTCTCCGCTCTCTTAAGCAGACTCACTGCGCTCGCATGTGGTTCTACATAAGTGACTAGAGTTATAGCGCGTTTTTTTGAATATCCACCGAAGTGGTGTACTTATAGCGCTGGCATGGCTGGTGCCACATGAAACTGCAGCCGTCTCGGCGCAAGTCCTGTGTACACCATACAACCATGCACCATGTCACTTCATGCAAAGCCACATACGTAAGGTGCATGCGTGTTTAGCTGTAACCTGCCACCTGCACTTTTGGCAGAATGACCGGGATCTTTTACGTGCTACTGTGGTAACACGGGAGTGGAACGGATACCGAAATAAGAGTCAGCACAGAAGGTCGACCCTGGAGAAGAAAATTCTCCCGCCGCTCCAGTAGGGATTCGAACCCGCGACCTTTCAATCAGGAGTCCGGCGCTCTAACCATTGAGCTATCCCCGTCATACGCACATGCTGTGTTAGTGTCGGGTGGACGCTAGTCTAAGTCACCCACGGACATTTTTCTCATCTGTGACTGAGTCATGTTTCTTACCTTTGACTGTGCCATGTTTCTTGCCTGTGACTATGCCATGTTTCTTGCCTGTGACGTGACTGTGCCATGAGCTTACTTGTGACTGTTCCGTGTTTCTTGCTTGTGACTGTGCCATGAGCTTATTTGTGACTGCTGAGTGATTCTTGCCTGCGACTGTGTCATGAGCTTACCTGTGACTGTACCATGTTTCTTCTCTGTGGCTGTGCCACGTTTCTTGCCAGTCAGTGATTGTGCCATATTTCTTGCCTGTGACTGTGTCATGTTTCTTACCTGTGACTGTGCCAGCGCGGCCGATGCATATCTGCCAAGTCCAAATGAGAAATCCCGTTCAAGAAGATAAAGTTAGTTCACGTTCTCACACTGAACCAGTCACTGACAAACCATGTCACGCTACTCTAGAAACACTCTGGCTGGCATCACTGACATCACGATAACTTGACTAGCCTACTGCCTACTCAGCAGTGCAGCCAGGCTGTTTCCACAGTTCCTCTTCTTTCAAGTCGCTGCTTGCCAGTGTTTACTTAAAGTAAAAATGTTTAGTAAACCATCTCAAAAGACACAATCAGTAACCCAATTTTTCTGTATCATTTCTTGCAGGAGAAGCTCAAGTGTCCAAAGTGAAGACTGTGACGATAGCTGTTTCTGTCCGGACACCGATTTACAGCGCAAGTAGTCTGACTGAACTAAGCGCCAAAGACTGACCGAGCCTTAGAAAAGAGTTTCCAGCCCTGCACGTGATAACGGTGCAACACAACAAACTTCCCAGATTTCTATTACACAAAACCGCGGAGAAAAATTACTCCATCTGCGTGCATTCATGTGGTCCCGCCAGATTCATGCGCTGAACCCCGACTTCCTATCCATGTTCCCTTTCAGTGTCTGCAGTTTCCTCTCTGCGCGTTGTTCGTACCTTTTCCGGCACCGTGCTCTCACGGTGTGCATGCGGAGGCCGCTTCGCTTCTCCACGCAAGCACGCGCCACATTCTTCGCCAGCGCCGCCGCAGAGAATGAGTGACAGACGGTCTAAACTGACAAGCTGCTGGAGAAGCAGGAAAAGGCGTAGATAGGGATATGAACCCCGTGCGGTCTAGCTCGAGTCTTCAGGACATCAAAGAAAGCGGGCCTTTGGAGCGTGAAATGTAAGTGGCTAGCGCCGGGCCGAGCGGGTCGGCAATCCAGCCCTGGCCGGTACTGAGACAGTGTTGGTGATTAACTGTAGTCCCTGGTCAGCTGTGGTCAAGACTCACCGGCCGTGCTGTACACCACAGTACGATGTCATTTATTGCATGGGGCGATACACGATATCAGTTTTATCATGGTAGTCAGGGCTCACCGGCCGTGCCGTACACCACAGTACAAAAGTAATTTATGCCATGGGGCGGCACACGAAGTTATCCGTGTTATCACATTCCATGGGGCGACACACGTTATCAGTGTTATCATATTCCATGGGGCGGCACACGTTATCAGTGTTATCATATTCCATGGGGCGGCACACGTTATCAGTGTTATATTCCATGGGGCGACACACGTTATCAGTGTTATCATAATCCATGGGGCGGCACTGACTCGACACGTTATCAGTTTTATCATGGTGGTCAAGGCTCACCGGCCGTGCCGACCACCACAGTACAAAGTCATTTATTTCATGGGGCGACACACGTTATCAGTGTTATCATGGTGGTCAGGGCTCACCGGCCGTGCCGACCACCACAGTACATTCATCCCATGGGGCATGACACGTGCCACAGTGGCCAAGGCTCACACTGCCGTGACTTACACCAAAGTACAGTCATCCCATGGAGACGGCACACATATCAATGTTATTACAGTGGCCAAGGCTCACAGGCCGTGACTTACACCAAAGTACAGTCATCCCATGGAGACGGCACACATATCAATGTTATTACAGTGGCAAAGGTTCACAGGCCGTGAAGTACACCAAAGTACAGTCATCCCATGGTGGCGGCATACATGTCACAGTGGCCAAGGTCGTGCTACAGTGGCCAAGGTCGTGCTACAGTGGCCAAGGCCGTGACGTACACCAGAGTACACTCATCCCATGGTGGTGGCATACATGTCACAGTGGCCAAGGTCGAGCTACAGTGGCCAAGGTCGTGCCACAGTGGCCAAGGTCGTGACGTACACCAAAGTACACTCTTCCCATGGTGGTGGCATACATGTCACAGTGGCCAAGGCCAACACGTCCCCTGGCAGGGATCCAGTGACTGGAAAGACTTGCAGTACCTGTGACTGACAAAACTTGAGTACCTGGCGAAATCTCCAGTACCTGTGACTGACAAACCTTAAGTACCTGGCGAATCCTTCAGTACCTGGGACTGACAAAACTTGATTACCTGACAAAACTCCCAGTACCTGTGACTGACGAAGCATCCAGTACCTCCAATACCTGTGACTATACTGACGAAACGTCTAGTAGCTGTTACTAACAAATCCTCCAGTACCTGTGACTGACGAAACTTCCAGTACTTGGGACTGACGAAACCACATGTGTCTGATGAAACTCCAATACCTGTGACTGACGAAACCTTCAGTACCTGTGACTGACGAAGCCATCTGTGACACGAAACCACCTGCGACTGACGAAGCACATGTGACTAACGAATATCCCAGTACCTGTGACTGACGAGACCTCCAGTACTGTGACTGGCGAAACCTCCAGCACCTGTGACTGACGAAACCACGTGTGACTGACGAAAGCACCTGTGACTGACGAAACCTCCAGTACCTGTGACTGACGAAACCACGTGTGACTGACGAAAGCACCTGTGACTGACGAAACCTCCAGTACTTGTGACTGGATAAACCTCCAGTACCTGTGAAATCTCCAGTACCTGTGAAACCTCCAGTACCTGTGACTGACCAAACTCCAGTACCTGTGACTGACAAAACATCCAGTACGTGTGACTGACCAAACCACCTGTGACTGACGAAACCACCTGTGACTGACGAATCCTCCGGTATCTCTGACTGACGAAAATGCATGTGACTGACGAAACTCCAGTACATGTGACCGACGAAAACTCCAGTACCTGTGACTGACGAAATCTTCAGTACCTGTGACTGACGAAACCTCCTGTGACTGATGAAACATCTAGTACCTGTGACTGACAAAACCTCCAGTGACTGACGAAAGCATCTCTGACTGACGAATCATCCAGTACCTGTGACTCACAAAACCTCCAGTACCTGCGACTGACAAAACCACCTGTGACTGTCGAAACCACCTGTGACTAACGAAACCTCCAGTACCTGTGACCGACGAAACCACCTGTGACTGACGAAACTACCAGTGACTGGCAAAACCTCCAGTACCTGTGACTGACGAAAATACCTGTGACTGACGAAACTCCAGTACCTGTGACCGACGAAAACCTCCAGTACCCGTGATTGACGAAACTGCCAGTACCTGTGACTGACGAAACCACCTGTCACTGACGAAAACACCTGTGACTGATGAAAATACCTGTGACTAATAAAAACACCTGTGACTGACCAATCCTCCAGTACCTGTGACTGACGAAACCTCCAGTACCTGTGGCTGACGAAACCTCCAGTACCTGTGACTGACGAAACCTCCAGTACCTGTGACTGACCAAACCCCCAGTACCTGTGACTGACCAAACCTCCAGTACCTGTAACTGACCAACCACCAGTACCTGCAACTGACGAAACATTCTATAACAGGGCCATGGGACTGATGAAACCTCCAATACCTGTGACTGACGAAACCTCCAGTTCCTGTGACTGACGAAACCTTCAATAACTGGGCCATGGGACTGACGAAACCTTCAATAACTGGGCCATGGGACTGACGAAACCTTCAATAACTGGGCCATGGGACTGACGAAACCTTCAATAACTGGGCCATGGGACTGACGAAACCTTCAACAACTGGGCCATGGGACTGACGAAACCTTCATCAACTGGGCCATGCGACTGACGAAACCTTCAATAACTGGGCCATGGGACTGACGAAACCTTCAATAACTGGGCCATGGGACTGACGAAACCTTCAACAACTGGGCCATGGGACTGACGAAACCTTCAATAATTCGGCCATGGGACTGACGAAACCTTCAACAACAGGGCCATGGGACTGACGAAACCTTCAATAACTGGGCCATGGGACTGACGAAACCTTCAATAACTGGGCCATGGGACTGACAAAACCTTCAACAACTGGGCCATGGGACTGACGAAACCTTCAATAATTCGGCCATGGGACTGACGAAACCTTCAACAACAGGGCCATGGGACTGACGAAACCTTCAATAACTGGGCCATGGGACTGACGAAACCTTCAATAACTGGGCCATGGGACTGACGAAATCTTCAATAATTCGGCCATGGGACTGACGAAACCTTCAACAATAGGGCCATGGGACTGACGAAACCTTCAATAACTGGGCCATGGGACTGACGAGACCTTCAACAACTGGGCCATGGGACTGACCAAACCTTCAATAACTGGGCCATGGGACTGACCAAACCTTCAATAACTGGGCCATGGGACTGACGAAACCTTCAATAATTCGGCCATGGGACTGACGAAACCTTCAACAACAGGGCCATGGGACTGACGAAACCTTCAATAACTGGGCCATGGGACTGACGAGACCTTCAACAACTGGGCCATGGGACTGACGAAACCTTCAATACCAGGGCCATGGGACTGACCAAACCTTCAATAACTGGGCCATGGGACTGACCAAACCTTCAATAACTGGGCCATGGGACTGGCGAAACCTTCAATAACTGGGCCATGGGACTGGCGAAACCTTCAATCAGAAGTGAGACAACGATTCTTCCGGAGAGTGGGGAGAAGACAAAAGCAAAGAGGCACTTTCACAAGACTTCAAGATCAATAACAAACAGCATCCATCCAGACACCCAATGTGGGAAGGGGCGGGGGGCACGGGAGAAACGGGGAGGGTGGGTGGGTGGGGGGGGGGGGTCGGGGGCCGTGGGGGCTATAACTGTGGCCCACAGATCGTTGATACAGAGCGCCACGGGGGCGGCCATGCATCACTGTCACTATGATCATAGATTATTTATGACGCCCCGCCTGTAAGTGGTCGGATGGCTTGCACAGGTCTGCATATACCCCATCCATTACGCACACACACACATGCACGCACGCACGTACGCACACACACACACACACACACACACACACACACACACACACACACACACACACACACACACACACACACACACACACACACACCACACACACACACACACACACACACACCACATACGCACACACACACACACACACACACACACACACACACACCACACACACACACGCACGCAGCACGCACGCACGCACGCACGCACGCACAGCACGCGCGCGCGCACACACACACACACCACACACACACACACACACACACACACACACACACACACACACTGACAACAAATACATGTATTATCAATGATGAATTGCAGGAAAAGGAAAGAAAACTTCGGTGGGAACTGTAAGGATCTGGTCTCGATCAAAAACAGGAACCCAGTTGCTGTCATTCCGCTGGAAGGGGGGGGGGAGCGGAGGGGAGGGGGGGGGGGTATTTACATTGGCACCGTCTGCTTGTGTGTGGGCCGAGCCCCCGTGACATCCAGACAGGTACCACTGTGCTGCTGTCAAAGCCAGCAACAGCAGGAACAACATTACAACGCGGCGGGTTCCTTCTGACCCCTTACACCTTTCCCTGGGTTCAAAGCACCAACCAACCAACTAACTAACTAATTTGCTGGGCATTGATGTAACCCTATGTGGTGGACTGGGCATCAAACACCAACTGAATAACTAACTATCTAACCTACTGGGCGTTGATATAATCCCGTGCCGTTGGCTGGGCTCAAAGCACCAACCAACTAATAAACTAACCTTCTGGGCGTTGATATAACCCTATGTGGTTGATTGGGCTCCAAGCACCAACTAACAAACTAACTAACTAACTAACCTACTGGGCATTGATATAACCCTATGTGGAGGACTGGGTTTCAAACACCAACTGAATAACTAACTAACTTGCTGGGCGTTGATGTAATGTTGTGTGGTTGACTGGGCTCAAAGCACCAACCCACTAACTAACTTGCTGGGCCTTGATATAACCCTATGTGGTTGACAGGGCTCAAAGCACCAACCCACTAACTAACTTGCTGGGCCTTGATATAACCCTATGTGGTTGACAGGGCTCAAAGCACCAACTAGCTAGCTAACTAACTAACTAACTAACTAACTAACTAACTAAATAACTAAATAACTGACTGACTAACTAACTAACTAACTAACTAACCTGCTGGGCAGTTGGTACTGCCGGTTCCAGATCCCCTGAAACCCAGTCTGAAAGTGAGTCTTAGCAAATCAGAAACACTGGGACTCTTGTTCCACTTGAGGATGTACAGTATCAAGAATCAAGAATAAATTCGTTTTGTCCAATGTAAACACAGGAAATTAGAATTCCGGCCACGAGCAAAATAAACAAACATAAATAATAAATAGTGTGGGCCTAGTGAATTAACTATCACACACACACACACACACACACACACACACACACACACACACACACACACACACACACACACACACACACACACACACACACACACACACACACACACACACACGCACGCACGCACGCACACGCACGAACGCACAGAGAGAGAGAGAGAGAGAGAGAGAGAGAGAGAGAGAGAGAGAGGGAGATTATATACATACACATTCTGCTAAAATGTGCGGGTGAATTTAGACACGGATTAAAATTGCAACTATTAAGACACACACACCCATACATCTATCTCTCTCACTTACGCACCCACATAACAACCACTGGAGATATACTGGACCTGAAGCAGGCTGCCATTTACAACGTCACAGAAATAAACGGGAAATCTCTGTCAATGACGTCATACAACGTCGGCCTTAGGAGAGGAGGGGCGGGGGCTCGGGGAGGGGGTGGGGGGCTAAATAAGACTTTTTCTCATATTCTGATAAAGTATAACAGACGACGATCGATTTGCGGTCTTATCGTATCTCCCTTTCATGCCTCGTGTGGTTCACTTGCTGGTACTCAGTACTCATGCATATAGACAGTACCCTGAAGGTCCTTCCTGTGCTGTAACACTCTGACCCCAGAATCTACCAGACCGGAGTGGTTTGCCATTACTGTGATAGCTCTTGTGACTCCAGATCTGAGCTGTACCAGACGCAAATTATGGCGTCTCACTAGCGTCAAAAGCACATAACTGCAACTGTTTTTATTTCTTTGATATGAACACTTGTCGAGCACCTCGTCTCGAGATGAGCCCTAAGCGCTTTACAATGTCAACTACGCTAGCTATTCTCTGCTTCCGAGCAGACCCACAGCGCTCTAGTCGTAAGTGACTGAATGAGTGACTGCAGCTTTACACAGCACTATGAATATCCACCGAAATGGTCACACTTACAGCGCTGCCGTTTAGTTGTTACATGGCTGGTGCCACGTGAAACTGTTGCAGTCTCGGCGCACGTTATGTGTAGACCAACAATTATGCACCAGTTTACAGTGTCACATTTTCGAAGCCACGTACGTAGGATGCATGTGTGTTTAGCTGTAACCTGCCACCTGAGTGCACCGTTTTGGCAGAATGGCCGGGATCTTTTAAGTGCTACTGCTGTAACACGGGGGTAGAAGGAATACCGAAATAAGAGTTAGCACAGAAAGTTGACCCCGCAGAAGAAAATTCTCCCGCTGTTCCTGCAGGGACTCGAACCCGGGACCTTTCAATCACGAGTCCGTCGCTCTACCATTGAGCCATCCCCAGCTCCTCAATTGTAATTATTTGCACATAACTGTAATTATATCTCTCACATAACTGTAATTACGTACTTTTGACGCAGGTAACCCTTTGAAAACAGCACGAAAGGTACATAATTACAATTACGTGCTTTTGACCCTAGCAAGCTATTCGAACAGATCGTCAAAGGACATAATCATTAGTAAATATTAGGGCTAGTAATTATGTTCGTAATCACTGTGTGAGTCAAAAGCACATCACTGTAATTATTTCAACATAATTACTAATTACTTGCACATAATTAACATTAACTACAATTATGTACTTTTGACGCTAGTAACCCACCATACAAATTGCGATGCTATTTGGAGCCCAGAATCTAGCAGACGGGAGTAGTCTGCCTTTACTCCAAATCAGTTGTGCCAGACCAGAGCGGTATGTGGCTACTGTGCCACTCTCTGGCTTCAGGTTAAAGGCGCGCTGTCTCTGAGTTAGGAGAAAGGCGGACTCCGCGACTTAACGTTTTTTGCTAGATCCGTCCACCCAAGACACTGATTTACTGTAGCAGTCGACAGCGATGCCACTACATCATGATTTGCTAGTACTGAGTCTACGACGATGACAAGGTCCTTATTTTAGTGGCAAAATCTTGTTTACCGCGACGACATGATCTTGATTTGGAAACATACTGCTATGACCCTATTTTTATTTTGGTGGTAGTAACCTGTCTACAGCCATGTCGTGATCTTGATTTTGTAGCAGTCCACAGCGATGGCTCGATCTTACTTTTGGTGGTAGTAGGGGATTAACAGTAACCAAGTGTCTACAGCAATGACGTGATCTTACTTTAAGTGGTAGCAGGGTACTAACAGTAACCAGTTGTCTACAGCGATGACGTGATCTTACTTTAAGTGGTAGCAGGGTACTAACAGTAACCAGTTGTCTACAGCGATGACGTGATCTTACTTTAAGTGGTAGCAGGGTACTAACAATAACCAGTTGTCTACAGCGATGACGTGATCTTACTTTAAGTGGTAGCAGGGTACTAACAGTAACCCATTGTCTACAGCGATGACGTGATCTTACTTTAAGCGGTAGTAGGGGACTAACAATAACCAATTGTCTACAGCGATGATGATCTTACTTTAAGTGTAAGGACTAACAGTAACCAATTGTCTACAGCGATGACGTGATCTTACTTTAAGTAGTAGTAGTGTACTAACAGTAACCAATTGTCTACAGCGATGATGTGATCTTACTTTAAGTAGTAGTAGTGTACTAACAGTAACCAATTGTCTACAGCGATGACGTGATCTTACTTTAAGTAGTAGTAGTGTACTAACAGTAACCAATTGTCTACAGCGATGACGTGATCTTACTTTAAGTAGTAGTAGTGTACTAACAGTAACCAATTGTCTACAGCGATGACGTGATCTTACTTTAAGTAGTAGTAGTGTACTAACAGTAACCAATTGTCTACAGCGATGACGTGATCTTACTTTAGAGTAGTACAAGAAAGTAGTGTACTAACAGTAAACAAAGTACCTACAGCGATGACGTGATCTTACTTTAGTGGTAGTAGTGTACTAACAGTAACCAGTCTACAGCGATGACGTGATCTTACTTTAAGTGTAGTAGTGTACTAACAGTAACCAGTCTACAGCGATGACGTGATCTTACTTTAAGTAGTAGTAGTGTACTAACAGTAACCAGTCTACAGCGATGACGTGATCTTACTTTTAAGTGGTAGTAGTGTACTAACAGTAACCAGTCTACAGCGATGACGTGATCTTACTTTTAGTGGTAGTAGTGTACTAACAGTAACCAGTCTACAGCGATGACGTGATCTTACTTTAAGTGGTAGTAGTGTACTAACAGTAACCAGTCTACAGAAATGACGTGATCTTACTTTAAGTAGTAGCAGGGTACTAACAGTAACCAATTGTCTACAGCGATGACGTGATCTTACTTTAGGTAGTAGCAGGGTACTAACAGTAACCAGTCACCAGCGATGACGTGATCTTACTTTTAGTGGTAGTAGTGTACTAACAGTAACCAGTCTACAGCGATGACGTGATCTTACTTTAAGTAGTAGTAGTGTACTAACAGTAACCAGTCTACAGCGATGGCGTGATCTTACTTTTAAGTGGTAGTAGTGTACTAACAGTAACCAGTCTACAGCGATGACGTGATCTTACTTTAAGTAGTAGTAGTGTACTAACAGTAACCAGTCTACAGCGATGACGTGATCTTACTTTAAGTAGTAGTAGTGTACTAACAGTAACCAACTGTCTACAGCGATGACGTGATCTTACTTTTAGTGGTAGTAGTGTACTAACAGTAACCAGTCTACAGCGATGACGTGATCTTACTTTTAGTGGTAGTAGTGTACTAACAGTAACCAGTCTACAGAAATGACGTGATCTTACTTTAAGTAGTAGTAGTGTACTAACAGTAACCAATTGTCTACAGCGATGACGTGATCTTACTTTAAGTAGTAGTAGTGTACTAACAGTAACCAGTCTACAGCGATGACGTGATCTTACTTTTAGTGGTAGTAGTGTACTAACAGTAACCAGTGTACAGCGATGACGTGATCTTACTTTAAGTGGTAGTAGTGTACTAACAGTAACCAGTCTACAGCGATGACGTGATCTTACTTTAAGTAGTAGTAGTGTACTAACAGTAACCAGTCTACAGCGATGACGTGATCTTACTTTAAGTGTAGTAGTGTACTAACAGTAACCAATTGTCTACAGCGATGACGTGATCTTACTTTAAGAGTAATAGTGTACTAACAGTAACCAGTCTACAGCGATGACGTGATCTTACTTTAAGTAGTAGTAGTGTACTAACAGTAACCAATTGTCTACAGCGATGACGTGATCTTACTTTAAGTAGTAGTAGTGTACTAACAGTAACCAGTCTACAGCGATGACGTGATCTTACTTTAGTAGTATAGTGTACTAACGTCCAGTCTACAGCGATGACGTGATCTTACTTTAAGTAGTAGTAGTGTACTAACAGTAACCAGTCTACAGCGATGACGTGATCTTACTTTTAGTGGTATTAATGTAACTCTGTTATAAGCACATGTATATTTCAAAACTCTTCACAAGATATGTAGACCCTTTCTCGAGTCAAATCGCTACCAAATCATTATATATCGATGCATAATGGCAAATACCAGTGCCATCATTATGGCAGCATGTTGCACATGTCACCTACCAACTGTCATCTCCCAGCTGCTGAACAACAACCATAAACCGCCGATGACTCTTAACGAAAAACATCGGAGAATGTTCCGGAGACAAAAAAGTCAGGAGAATGGACCATTAGCAGAACTATGACAACACAGCAAGAGCAATAGGACTAGGCAGAAAAGAAGAAA
>JABMCL010000629.1:1162500-1175000 GCA_018857735.1 Alviniconcha marisindica
AATGAATGACTTAATGAATGAGTAATGAATAAATAAACGAATGAGTAATGAATGAATTACTGAGTAAATCAATGAATAAATGATCAATCAGCCAATCAACAAAATCACTCGATCAATCAGTCACCAGTAGATGTCCCCGAGGCCAAAGGTGTACGCTACGTGGTATTCTACTGATACACATCAAGCAGATAATGACAACGATCTCTCATAAGAGGATAAGCTTCAGTGGTCGGCGACAAGCGAGAAACAACGACGTCAACAGAAGAACTGAGTGTACCGACAGAGGCCCATCAGCGGACCAAGACTAAATACAGAACTCTTCAGTGAATTCACTGGCGCAATGACGATCACCCATAAGCGCTATTCGGCACAGTTTGTGATACAAGATACAAGATGAGTTTATTAATCCACTGCGGAAATTACATGGTCAGCCATAAAATTTGCCTCAAACACTCCGCCATTCTGATTCTACCTCCTCTTTCAAAGCCGCCCTCAAGACGCACCTGTTTAATAATTATTTCTAAACTTTTTTTCTCACAGCCCTGCCCATCCCCTCGTTCGACGCAGTGTGTGTGTGTGTGTGTGTGTGTGTGTGTGTGTGTGTGTGTGTGTGTGTGTGTGTGTGTGTGTGTGTGGTTAGTGTTATTGTAAAGCGCCCTGTGCTGCCACCTTGTGTGGCAGATGGGCGCTCTAGAAATCCTCTTTATTATTATTATTATACGATAAAACATTGCACCAACAACACATCCAGTTCTCACTCTTTCAAATCAGTTACAATCCATTCGCACAAACAGCTGTCAGTCCTATTTACTCCCAAACAAACACGTACACAGATGAAGCAAACGAAGGAAACACGTACATAACTTGGCATACGGATGGATTTAAACAAAAATACCGAGCGCGAGAAGAACAAGTGCACATGGCGGCAGTGCACACTAGAAAGATTTGGACAGAACTCTCATTTCTGTGGCACTAATAGACAGATTTGGACAGAACTCTCATTTCTGTGGAACTAATAGAACGATTTGGACAGAACTCTCAGTTCTGGGGAACTAATAGACATATTTGGACAGAACTCTCACTTCTGTGGAACTAATAGACAGATTTGGACAGAACTCTCATTTCTGTGGAACTAACAGAAAGATTTGGACAGAACTCTCATTTCTGTGGAACTAATAGACAGATTTGGACAGAACTCTCATTTCTGTGGAACTAATAGACAGATTTGGACAGACTCTCATTTCTGTGGAACTAATAGAAAATTTGGACAGAACTCTCATTCTGTGGAACTAATAGACAGATTTGGACAGAACTCTCATTTCTGTGGAACTAATGACAGATTTGGACAGAACTCTCACTTCTGTGGAACTAATAGACAGATTGGGACAGAACCTCACTTCTGTGAACTAAAGACGATTGACAGACTCTCATTCTGTGGAACCATAGATTTGGACAGAACTCTCATTTCTGTGGAACTAATAGAATTTGGACAGAACTCTCATTCTGTGGAACTAATAGACAGATTGGGACAGAACTCTCATTCTGTGGAACTAAAGACAGATTGGGACAGAACTCTCATTTCTGTGGAACTAATAGACAGATTTGGACAGAACTCTCATTTCTAATAGACAGATTTGGACAACTCTCATTTCTGTGAACTAAAGAAAGTTTTGAAAAGAACTCTCATTCTAGAACTAAAGAAGTTTGGACAGAACTCTCATTTCTGTGGAACTAATAGACAGATTTGGACAGAACTTCATTTCTGTGAAACTAATAGACCGATTTGGACAGAACTCTCATTTCTGTGGAACTAATAGACGATTTGGACAGAACTCTCATTTCTGTGGAACTAAAGAAAGTTTGGACAGAACTCTCATTTCTGTGGAACTAATGACAGATTTGCGAACTATTTCGTGGACAAAATTTGGACGAACTCATTCTTGGACAAACAATTTGGGAACTTCATTTCTGTGGACCAATGATTTGGGAACCTATTTCTTGGAATAATACATTTGGAAAATCATTTTGGACAATCAATTGGGAAAATCATTTGGACAAAACATTGGGACAAATCATTTGGGACAATACAATTTGGACAAACATTTTGGGAACTAATAGACAGATTTGGACTCAACTCTCATTTCTGTAGAACTAACAGAAAGTTTTGAAAAGAACTCTCAGTTCTATGAAACTAATAGACAGATTTGGACAGAACTCTCATTTCTGTGGAACTAATAGACAGATTTGGACAGAACTATCATTTCTGTGAAACTAATAGACCGATTTGGACAGAACTCTCATTTCTGTGGAACTAATAAAACAGATTGTGGAACTAAAGACAGATTTGGACAGAACTCTCATTTCTGTGGAACTAATAGACAGATTTGACAGAACTCTCACTTCTGTGGAACTAATGAAGATTGGACAGAACTCTCATTCTGTGGAACTAATAGACAGATTTGGACAGAACTCTCATTCTGTGGAACTAATAGACAGATTTGGACAGAACTCTCATTTCTGTGGAACTAAAGAAGATTTGGACAGAACTCTCATTTCTGTGGAACTAATAGACAGATTTGGACAGAACTCTCATTTCTGTGGAACTAAAGAAAGTTTGGAAGAACTCTCATTCTGTGGAACTAATAGACAGATTTGGACAGAACTCTCATTTCTGGGGAACTAAAGAAAGATTTGGACAGAACTTCATTTCTGTGGAACTAATAGACAGATTTGGACAGAACTCTCATTTCTGGGAACTAAAGAAAACAAATTTGGACAGAACTCTCATTTCTGGGAACTAATAGACAGATTTGGACAGAACTTCATTTCTGTGGAACTAATAGACAGATTTGGACAGAACTCTCATTTCTGGGAACTAATAGAAATTTGGACAGAACTCTCATTTACTGTGGAAACTAATAGACAGATTTGGACAGAACTCTCATTTCTGTGGAACTAAAGAAGATTTGGACAGAACTCTCATTCTGTGGAACTAATAGACAGATTTGGACAGAACTCTCATTTCTGTGGAACTAATAGACAATTTGGACAGAACTCTCATTTCTGGGAACTAATAGACAGATTTGGACAGAACTCTCATTTCTGTGGAACTAAAGAAGATTTGGACAGAACTCTCATTCTGTGGAACTAAAGACAGATTTGGACAGAACTCTCATTCTGTGGAACTAATAGAAGTTGGACAGAACTCTCATTCTGTGGAACTAATAAAGATTTGGACAGAACTCTCATTTCTGTGGAACTAATAGACAGTTTGGACAGAACTCTCATTCTGTGGAACTAATAGACAGATTTGGACAGAACTCTCATTCTGTGGAACTAATAGACAGATTTGGCAGAACTCTCATTTCTGTGGAACTAATAGACAGATTTGGACAGAACTCTCATTTCTGTGGAACTAATAGACAGATTTGGACAGAACTCTCATTTCTGTGGAACTAAAGAAGATTTGGACAGAACTCTCATTTCTGTGGAACTAATAGACAGATTTGGACAGAACTCTCATTTCTGTGGAACTAAAGAAGATTTGGACAGAACTCTCAATTCTGTGGAACTAATAACAATTTGGACAGAACTCTCATTTCTGGGGAACTAATAGAATTTGGACAGACCTCATTTCTGGGAACAAAGAAATTTGGAAGAATTATTTCTGTGGATAATAGACAGATTGACAGACTCTCATTGTGGAACAATGCATTGGACAGATTAATAACATTGTTTTTGTGGAACTATTAGAAGTTGGACAGACCCTTTCTGTGATAAAGACAGATTTGGAAAACCTATTTCTTAACTAAAGAAATTTGGAAGAACTCTCATTCTGTGGACTAATAGACAGTTTGGACAGTCTCTTTTGTGAACTATGACAGATTTGGAAGAACTTCATTCTGTGGACAAAGACGTTGGGCAGACCTCTTCTGTGGAACTAAGACGATTTGGACAGAACTCTCATTTCTGTGGAACTAATAAGATTTGGACAGAACTCTCATTTCTGTGGAACTAATAGACAGATTTGGACAGAACTCTCATTTCTGTGGAACTAAAGAAATTTGGACAGAACTCTCATTCTGTGGAACTAAAGACAGATTTGGACAGAACTCTCATTCTGTGGAACTAAAGAAGATTTGGACAGAACTCTCATTTCTGTGGAACTAATAGACGATTTGGACAACTCTCATTTCTGTGGAACTAAAGAAAGTTTGGAAGAACTCTCATTTTGAACTAAAGACAGTTTGGACAGAACTCTCATTTCTGTGGAACTAATAGACAGATTTGGACAGAACTTCATTTCTGTGGAACTAAAGACAGATTTGGACAGAACTCTCATTTCTGTGGAACTAAAGAGATTTGGACAGAACTCTATTTCTGTGGAACTAAAGAAGTTTGGACAGAACTCTCATTTCTGTGGAACTAAGACAATTTGGACAGAACTCTCATTCTGTGGAACTAATAGAAGATTTGGACAGAACTCTCATTTCTGTGGAACTAAAGAAGATTTGGACAAACTCTCATTTCTGTGGAACTAATAGAAATTTGGACAGAACTCTCATTTCTGTGAACTAAAGAAAGTTTGAAAAGAACTCTCATTCTGTGGAACTAATAGACAGATTTGAACAGAACTCTCATTTTGGAACTAATAGACAGATTTGAACAGAACTTCATTCTGTGGAACTAATAGACAGATTTGGACAGAACTCTCAATTCTGGGAACTAATAGACAGATTTGGACAGAACTCTCATTTCTGTGGAACTAAAGAAGATTTGGACAGAACTCTCATTTCTGTGGAACTAATAGACAGATTTGGACAGAACTCTCATTTCGTGGAACTAAAGAAAGATTTGGACAGAACTCTCATTCTGTGGAACTAATAGACAGATTTGGACAGAACTCTCATTTCTGGGAACTAAAGAAGATTTGGACAGAACTTCATTCTGTGGAACTAATAGACAGATTTGGACAGAACTCTCAATTCTGGGGAACTAATAGACAGATTTGGACAGAACTCTCATTTCTGTGGAACTAATAGACAGATTTGGACAGAACTCTCAATTCTGTGGAACTAATAAAATTTGGACAGAACTCTCATTCTGTGGAACTAAAGAAATTTGGCAGAACTCTCATTCTGTGGAACTAATAGACAGATTTGGACAGAACTCTCATTCTGTGGAACTAATAGACAGATTTGGACAGAACTCTCATTTCTGTGGAACTAATAGACAGATTTGGACAGAACTCTCATTCTGTGGAACTAATAGACAGATTTGGACAGAACTCTCAATTCTGTGGAACTAATAGACAGATTTGGACAGAACTCTCATTTCTGTGGAACTAATAGAAGTTTGGACAGAACTCTCATTCTGTGGAACTAATAGACAGATTTGGACAGAACTCTCATTTCTGTGGAACTAATAGACAGATTTGGACAGAACTCTCAATTCTGTGGAACTAAAACAGATTTGGACAGAACTCTCATTCTGGGGACTCAGATTTGGAAGATCCTCGTGAACTACGCAGATTTGGCAGCTTCATTCGGGAACCAAAGAAAGATGAAAAGAATATATCTGTGGAAATAAAAGACAGATTTGGAGAACCTCATTCGTGGAATAATAAACAGTTTGGGCGAACCATCATCTTGAACTAAAGCCGTTTGGCAGAACCATATGAGGAATAAAAACAATTTGAAAGACTCCAATCTGGGAAAATAGCGTTTGGACGAACTCCTGTCTGTGGACTAATGACAGTTTGGCGAACTCTATCTTGGAACAAAGTTTGAAAAAAAAAAAAAAAAAAAAAAAAAAAAAAAAAAAAAAAAAAAAAAAAAAAAAAAAAAAAAAAAAAAAAAAAAAAAAAAAAAAAAAAAAAAAAAAAAAAAAAAAAAAAAAAAAAAAAAAAAAAAAAAAAAAAAAAAAAAAAAAAAAAAAAAAAAAAAAAAAAAAAAAAAAAAAAAAAAAAAAAAAAAAAAAAAAAAAAAAAAAAAAAAAAAAAAAAAAAAAAAAAAAAAAAAAAAAAAAAAAAAAAAAAAAAAAAAAAAAAAAAAAAAAAAAAAAAAAAAAAAAAAAAAAAAAAAAAAAAAAAAAAAAAAAAAAAAAAAAAAAAAAAAAAAAAAAAAAAAAAAAAAACTCTCATTTCTGTGGAACTAATAGACAGATTTGGACAGAACTCTCATTTCTGTGGAACTAATAGACAGATTTGGACAGAACTCTCATTCTGTGGAACTAATAGACAGATTTGGACAGAACTCTCATTTCTGTGGAACTAACAGAAAGATTTGGACAGAACTCTCATTTCTGTGGAACTAATAGACAGATTTGGACAGGACTCTCAGTTCTGTGGAACTAATAGACAGATTTGGGCAGAACTCTCAGTTCTGTGGAACTAATAGACAGATTTGGACAGAACTCTCATTTCTGTGGAACTAATAGACAGATTTGGACAGAACTCTCAATTCTGTGGAACTAATACACAGATTTGGACAGAACTCTCAGTTCTGGGGACTCTCAGTATTATTCCCGTGATAGTGATCGCTCAGTGAACTCAGCCGCCAGTCAATTTAAGGCAGCTTGCAAACAGGCGAAGCCAAAGAAACTAACGAATGAAGTAAGTATATAAATACTGCTTGTAGGATAGATAAACAAAGTTCCCACAGACTCTTGATGTGAGTATACCATGGCATTCAGTGGACAGATTAATTAAACAGCTTGTTTCCTGGCGCTGAATGCCATCACTCATTAGAAGCTGAACGAGGCCGCTTTCGCGCGTTGATGAAGCCACTGAATGAAGGAAGTAAACAAACATATTTCTCTAAAGTGCTGGCACAGAGAATCTGGGAAGAAAGGTAGGCTGTGCCTTGGCATTCCGCCGACCGTGGCCTGGTCTGGAATAGGCCCTACAGTGCTGCGGGTGAGCAGTGCTCGCTGTAAAGCTCTTCACCGAGGGATGCTATGGAAGCAACTTTGCCAGTTTTAACCATCGACGGACAGAAAACGTTTGTGTCCGTCCGCTCTGTTGTTTGTCACTGCTGTATGCCAGTGACCTTGCCCTATAACATTGTTGTATACCACTTACCGGTGACTTTGTCCGGTTTAACACTGCTGTATACCAGTGACTTTGTCCGGTTTAACACTGCTGTATTCCAGTGACTTTGTCCGGTTTAACACTACTGTATACCAGCGACTTTGTCATGTTTAACACTGCTGTGTTCCAGTGACTTTCCCAGGTTTAATACCGCTGTAAACTAGTGCCTTTACCCGGTTTACGCTACTGTATACCAGTGACTTGTCCGGTTTAACACAGCTGTATACCAGTGACTTTGTTGGGTTTAACACTGCTGTATGCTAGTAACTTTGTTGGCGGGTTTAACACTGCTGTATGCCAGTGACATTGTCCGTTTTAACACTGCTGTATGCCAGTGCCTTTGTCCGGTTTAACACTGCTGTATACCAGTGACTTTGTTAGGTTTAACACTGCTGTATGCTAGTAACTTTGTCCAGTTTAACACTGCTGTATGCCAGTGACTTTGTCCGGTTTAACACTGCTGTACACCAGTGACTTTGCCCGAGTTAACACTGCTGTATGCCAATGACTTTGTCCGATATAACACTGCTGTATGCCAATGACTTTATCCGGTTTAACACTGCTGTATGCCAGTGACTTTGTCCGGTTTAACACTGCTGTATACCAGTGACTTTGTTCGGTTTAACACTGCTGTATGCTAGTAACTTTGTCCAGTTTAACACTGCTGTATGCCAGTGACTTTGTCCGGTTTAACACTGCTGTACACCAGTGACTTTCCCGAGTTAACACTGCTGTATGCCAATGACTTTGTCCGATATAACACTGCTGTATGCCAATGACTTTATCCGGTTTAACACTGCTGTATGCCAATGACTTTGCCCAGTTTAACACAGCTGTATACCAATGACGTTTCCCAGTTTAACACTGCTGTATACCATTGATTTTATCAGTTTAACACTGATGTATACCAGTGACTGGCAGGTCTAGCCTGACTGAAGAAGGCGGCGCTTCATTTAAACAGTCTTTGGTCACATATTCCGAGACAGGTCCCACGGGTCAATACTACAAACAGCTCTGACAGTCCATTTCCAGATGATAGGACTGAACTCCGGACAATGCTTTCCAGACAATGGATACAGCTTTCAAGTCTATGGATGTAGCTTTCAAGCCTATGGCTACAGCTTTCAAGTCTATGGCTACAGCTTTCAAATCTAAGGATACAGCTTTCCAGACTATGGATACAGCTTTCAAGTCTATGGATATAGTTTTCAAATTTAATGATACAGCTTTCTAGACTGAGGATACAGATTTCTAGTCTGTGGATACAGCTTTCAAGTTTAAGAATACAGCTTTCCAGACTCAGTATAGAGCTTTCAAGTCTATGAATGCAGCTTTCAAATCTAAGGATACAGCTTTCCAGACTGAGGATAAAGATTTCAAGTCTATGGATACAGCTTTCAAATCTAAGGATACAGCTTTCAAGTCTATGGATACAGCTTTCAAGTCTATGGATACAGCTTTCAAATTTAAGCATACAGCTTTCCAGACTAAGGATACAGCTTTCACGACTATGGATACCGCTTTCAAATGTAAGGATACGGCTTTCCAGACTAAGGATACAGCTTTCAAGTCAGTCTGTGGATACAGCTTTCAAGTCTAAGGATACAGCTTTCCAGACAACAGATACAGCTAATGGTTCCTAAATGTACACCGATATAATCCAGGTCTGTTTTGTTCAAGTGGTTGTTGTAAGGATAGCGGCCCTATTGATGCTGTGTAAACCACTGACCACGACTGACTCGGGGACTGAATGCACACAGCAAAGCACAGGTTGTACTTCCGGTCGACCTTTCCAGTTCTGGGTGGCACCAATACTACTGAATGAACCTAACCTGGGCGGTACCAATACTACTGAATGGGCCTAACTTGGGCGGCATCAATACCACTGAATGGGCCTAACCTGGGCGGCACCAATACTACTGAATGGGCCTAACTTGGGCGGCATCAATACTACTGAATGGGCCTAACCTTGGCGGCATCAGTACTACTGAATGGGCCTAACCTGGGCGGAACCAATACTACTGAATGGGCCTAACCTGGGCGACACAAATACTACTAAATGGGCCTAACCTGGGCGGAACCAATACTACTGAATGGGCCTAACCTGGGTGAGACCAATACTACTGAATGGGCCTTGCCTGTCATGACTGTCAGCGTATGTAACGCGGGCAGAAATAGACAGAACTTTGGATTCAGAACTACACAACTCGTACACAGTGATGAAACGTATGCGTACAGTTACACCATCCAAAGACACACGCATTCAAATAGCTACAACCTTCGAAACGTTTGCTTAAAATTATGTTGTTTTGGTGTAACTTCAAGTATTGAAATGTTTTGTTACTATCTTGATAATTGTAAGATCCGTCTAATATTAGTTACTTAATGAATAATAATAATGTTAGTAAGTTAGTTGATACTTTGAACCCAGTCAGTTACATGGGGTTATATCAGAGCTAAATCAATGTAATATCACTTACTCGAAAAGACTGACTTTAAATGACTAGGAAGAAGAATGTTTAATTTTGCATCTAGTCCTAACTCCGCTACAGGAACTGTCAGCTTGCTTACAAGAATTCGTAGTTAATTAAGCGTCACAACCAATCGCTAATTCAGCCACGTGACGGGTGGGACTGAGTAGTAGTAACTAGATTTTAATGTCCTGTCAACCACACTGACAGGGTCACCTCAGGACAGCCAAACTCAGGCCATAAGCAAATACACATTTATAAACTCTTCTCACATATATATTAACCCTCAAGTCAATCTACAAAACCAATCACTTCGCAAACATAAAACATACATACACAAACATCAGACACAAATTTTCGAAGAGTTAGTCCCTTCGGATATTACCGCTGTTAAAAGAGTACATAAGGCTAGGACATGCAGGTATCGTCGACCATTCGTCTAATTTATCGACACCAGGTTAAAGAAAAAAAGATGAAAAAAAAGGAATAGACACAATATAAAATTAAAAAATGTTATATAAATGCATTTGAGAGTTTTTTGGCCGAAAAAAAATTAGCTGAAAAATGACAAGACAGAAAGAGCAAGAGGACTAGGTAGAAAGAAAAAAAACATGAGAGGAGATAGGAAAGGGGTATCAAATGACAGCCCTGAAATTCCAGACAGAAGGATGACATCAGACATCCACGGCCTCCCTTCGGGGGGCGGGACTGGGACAAAGACTGAGACAAAGCGACGAGATCACATGCCCACCGTTGGTCTATCTCAGTGATCAGTGCTGAAATAGACGGTACCGGGCGCACACGTCAATACGGACAGACGATAAACGGGCCCTCCTTCCCAAGGCAAACAGGACCAGCACGGCGGGTCGGTTTGATACGATCAGATGCTAATTGGACTCACCTTGGCTCCTGGGGCTGTATGTCATACTTCTCGCGATGCATTCCGGCTCCTGTCTCTTCGCCTCGCTGTTGCCGGCCGACGCTGAGAGAAAACAGCCTTGTGGTGTGGGAAGCCGGGAGATTGTTGTTGCTGTTGTTGTTGTTGTTGTTGTTGAGGTATTCAACCCTGCATTGAGTGGGGTTTCTTGCCTGCTTACACTGCCGTACGATAGCCGCAAACTATAGCACTGTCCGTTTCGCTGTTACTTCTCTCTCTCTCTCTCTCTCTCTCTCTCTCTCTCTCTCTCTCTCTCTCTCACACACACTTTTAAATATATTTGTTGTTGTTGCTGTTGTTGTTCATTTCATTTTATGTTCAGGTTCCAGCCACAGCGGAGCAGACATCAGAGCCGCACAGGCCAGGTTTAGTCAACAGTGCAAAGGTGAAGGTGACTGATATCACAGCTGCCAACCGAATCGGTGTACGTGTTAGTAAGCCGCTCGTCAGTTTGTCAGTGTGTGTGTTCACAGGTTACCCACACAAAACACTAGGACACACCGAGATACCATACACTGCACACACACACACACACACACACACAGCCCCCTTCCGTCGCGGCGAGAAAGTAGAACAAGCTCAGTTTGTTTCTCTCTTCCACTCTCATCACTGTACCGGCAGCGCATCGGCAGCAGGCACCAAAATACTTCACACTTACGCGCTCGCTTTCCCACCACACGCATCAGCTCTGGGCTCTTGCACCCGATAGCTCGGCCCCGCAGATCATCGGCGCTTCCCAAAATAATGATTCATCTGGGAACGGTCGGTGGAGAGTAGATCTAACGATACACGCCAGCTCCGCTTTGATGAGAGCGGTGCGAGTGACGTGGGGAGGACAGTGATAGGAAAATGTCTCGGTCAAGTCTTCTTGGGAAGTTTCGTCACTGTGTCTACGACGGCTGCTGCATCTTGGTGGAGAGAGGGGGGAAGAGGAACAGTCACCGTTGTTGGTGGGGTAACACACGTTCACTTTTCCCCGCTCCGAGACAAGAAGCCGCCCGCTGCCATTTCGCAGAAGGCTGGCGGTCGGCGTGGGATCGAGAAAAAGCGAGACGATGGTTAAAAAGTAAACACGGTCGCGCTCTGTCTGAGAGCACGTGCCACACGGAAGGAAATACAGACAGAGAAAGACAAGGACGCGTTCAAACAGCCACTGGTCTCAGTCGCTGGGAGTTGGCCCACTGGTGTCTGTTATAGCCTACTGCTTTGCACTGATCTTTCCAGTGCCAAAGAGAGAGGGAGGGAGGGAACTCGAACTCAAAAACTTTAATACCCAAGGATAGTAATTTTAGGTCCATTTGGACCTATCTAACCGGCCAGTCCTTGCTATACTACAAGCCGCAGAGGGAGGTAGAGGGAGAAACATCAGGTGTTTGTGGTGACACCAGTGTCTATACCAGTCTGTATGGATCGTTTCCGGTGTCAAAGAAAGAGAAGGAGGAGGGAGGGAAAGGGAGAGACATCAGGTGTTTGTGGTGACACCGGTGTCTATACCGCCAGTCTGTGTGGATCGTTTCCAGTGTCAAAGAGAAAGAGTAAGTAACTAACTTGGTGTTTTACGCCCAATCAACCAGTACGGTTATATCAGGGCGAGAGAGAGAGGGAGGGAGGAAGGGAGAGGGAGAGACATCAGGCAGGTGTTTGTGATGACACCTGTGTCTATACCATTCTGTATGGATCCTTTCCAGTGTCAAAGAGAGAGGGATGGATGGAGGGAGAGAGGGAGACATCAGGTGTTTATGGTGACACCGGTGTCTATACCACTATGTATAGATCGTTTCCGGTGTCAAAGAAAGAGAGAGGGGTGGAAGGAGAGGGGGAGACATCAGGTGTTTATGATGACACCGGTGTCTATACCAGTCTGTATTGACCGTTTCCGGTGTCAAAAGGATAGGTCGGGGGGGTGGGGGGTGGGGGGGGGGGAGACATCAGGTGTTTGTGGTGACACCGGTGTCTATACCAGTCTGTATCGACCGTTTCCGGTGTCAAAGAGAGTAATTAA
>JABMCL010000629.1:1182500-1187500 GCA_018857735.1 Alviniconcha marisindica
CGGTCATTTGTACAGCGCCCTATCTCACTAGCAACGGTGATGACTCACCGATTGACATGATCAACAAAAAGATCAACATTAAAAGATCAAAAATCACCAATTCTAGAGTCATAATATTCTATTCCTCAAAATGAAAACACACCTGCGCACAGACACACACACAGACACACACACACACACACACACACACACACACACACACACACCACACACACACACACACCACCACGCACACGCACGCACGCACGCACGCACGCACGCACGCACACCACCACACCACGCACACACACACACACACACGACACACAACACACACACACACATACACACAACACACACACACACACACACACACACACACACACACACACACACACACACACACACACACACACACACACACACACACACACACTGACGCCACACACACGCACAAACATACATATTCACACGCCACATAGACACATATGCGCACGCGCCTCGTACCCGCATACTTGTATACTCTCTCTCTCTCTCTCTCTCTCTCTCTCTCTCTCTCTCTCTCTCTCTCTCTCTCTCTCTCTCTCTCTCTCTCTCTCTCTCTCTCTCTCTCCAGCCTTCCATCAGTGATAGACCACGATGAAACGTCTCTCTGTTTTATTATCCATCAGTGGTACACTGCAATGACGATAATAAAAGAGCCAGTGTCTGGAAGCTGAAGTAAGTCTCCCAGAACACAACAGTATCAACGAAACCAATTCAAACGGAACAAACGAGCAGACATCCGGCGACAGAAATGGAGTAAACATACGCAGCAGTTTGGGAGAATTTTTTGTTGTTTTTTGTTTAGTTTTTTGTTTGTTTTTTGCGTTGGCTGTTTCGTCCCCTTTGTTAAAAATTGACGTTTGAAAATCACGAATATACAACAGTTTGTGTTCAGCTGTGATCTGTATCAGTGATTTCATAAACAAGGCCCGGGAGTGTGTGGCAAACATCAATTACGTCATGAGGGTCTCTTTTTCTGCTTTTACTTGGCAAAGAACGAACTATGAAGCATTCGCTCTGCCGAGAGGCTAAAGTTCGAGGCGTAAACGTATTTCTATTCAGTATAACTATTGACAGAACAACCAAAGGAATGTGGAAGTTAGTTAGTTATCGGACTTTAACGCCTGTCACTCACACGGGGTCACCTCAGGACAGTCAGACTCAGGTCATAAGCAAATGCACATTTCAAAACTCCTCATAATTATATAGAGAGAGAGAGAGAGAGAGAGAGAGAGAGAGAGAGAGAGAGAGAGAGAGAGAGAGAGAGAGAGAGAGAGAGAGAGAGAGAGAGAGAGAGAGAGAAAGAGAACCCTTTGTCAAGTCAAGCCACAAAACTAATCACTTCGCAAACATAAAACAAAACATACATACACAAACACCAACACAAATTTTCAAAGAGTTATTCCGTTCAATATAACCCCAGTTAAAAGAGCACATAAGGCTAGGACGTGCTGGTATCGTCGACCATTCCGTCTAATTCCGTCGAAAAGCAGACTCCATGTCTGTGTGAAGCACACAAATCTGTATCCGTCCTAACCAAGCCCTGACTAAAAATCTGGAACCGATAGTCAGCTCTGGCTTCTTAACATGGAGAAGGGTGGGGGCGATGTTTCTGCGTCCATCGTGTCCGGGCCACTGCGAGGTTGGACCCCATGATCGTGCACACAACCTGGCAGGCTCCGTAAACCTTCGCATAACCCATCAACAGCAAGCACAGCGTCGTCTTCAACCCATCAACAGCAAGCACAGCGTCGTCTTCAACCCATCAACAGCAAGCACAGCGTCGTCTTCAACCCATCAACAGCAAGCACAGCTTCGTCTCCAACCCATCAACAGCAAGCACAGCGTCGTCTTCAACCCATCAACAGCAAGCACAGCGTCGTCTTCAGTCTACAGGAGTGCACCAGCCTCTCCTAGGAGTGTGGCAGTCCACGTCATCACATCCGACGTCCTTCCTAGGACACGTCTCGCCGCTGATGACGAAACAAAAGTGTGGCTGTCATCATGACGTGATAATGATCATGACGTAACAGCGATCAATGTTGACAGCGATCATGACGTGACAAGAGTTATGACATCGCAAAGATCATGACGTAACAGTGACCACGACGTGACAGCGATCATGACGTGACAATAGTCATGACATCACAAATAGCATGACGTAACAGTGACCATGGCGTGACCACGGTCGTGATGTGACAATAGTCATGACATCACAAAGGTCATGACGTAACAGTGATCATAGCGTGACAATGATCATGACGGGACAGCGAAAGTGACATCACAGTGATGATGACGTGTGGGCTATAACACATGACCGTCGCCCCGGGAGGGTTGGTAAACAAGTATCAACGTTAATCGCTTACTGACACTGCCAGACACATGATAATGGAACCCAAAGATCCAGCAGATTGGAAAGTCATGAATTTAGAAACGTAGGCTCTTTGATTAGCTGTTGTGCGAATCGTTTATATTCTGCTTGTGTGATCATGATGTGTAGATCTGTCGTTGGGTGAGGCCGTTAGTCTGTGCGTGCCCGCACGGTGCCCGTGTGTGTGTATGAGAGAGAGAGAGAGAGAGAGAGAGAGAGAGAGAGAGAGAGAGAGAGAGAGAGAGAGAGAGAGAGAGAGAGGAGAGAGAGAGAGAGCCCGCGCGAGTGTCAGTGTGTGTATATAGTGGTGTGTGTATATGTGTGTGGAGTGTGTGCGTGTATGTATGGTGGTATGTGTATGTGTGTGTGTGGTGTGTGTAACAATGTGTGTGCGCGCGCGCGTGCATACGTGTGTGTGTGCACGCGCGCGCGCGTACGGAGTGTGTGCGTGCGTGCGTATGTGCCTGCAGCCGTGCGTGCGTGCGTGCAGGAGTGTTTTGGTTTAGTGTTAATCGGTGTACCTACACTAGAAAGATGATGTTCACCTATCTACTTAGGACGTACTTGTTCCTCTGAAACGGGATCCTGCACGAGCGTCAGTTTCACCGACTGTAGCTGACAACAAAATGGACACACGCCAACGCCATTTGACAGTGTACGAAGTATACACACGACTGTAGGCCGTGCAGCTGCATCATCCTGGGAATGCCCTAGCTGGCACCATCAGCTCTCGCGCCGTTCTCTGGAACAGCTAGGGAAGGTGAGCCAGGCGCGTGTTCGGTGACCCCGACACTCCCACAGAACTACGATGGCTGGCAGCACGTTTGGCAACGTCATCTGTTTGATTAACTGTCGGTGTGACGTAGGGCCATCAGTTTGATTCATGCCTATGTTTGACCCAGGATCTGTTCCATTCACAGCACGGAGTCTCGGTTTGACACAGGAGCTGTTCCATTTACAGCACAGAGCCTCGGTTTGACACAGGATCTATTCCATTCACAGCACAGAGCCTCGGTTTGACAGGATCTGTTCCATTCACAACACCGCATAGCTTCGGTTTGACACAGGATCTATTCCATTCACAGCGGCACAGAGCCTCAGTTTGACACAGGGTCGGTTTCACATCACAAAGCCTTAATTTGACACAGGATCTGTTCCATTCAGCACAGAGCCTCAGTTTGACACAAGATCAGTTCCATTCACAGCACAGAGCCTCAGTTTGACGCAGGGTCGGTTTCACGCCACAGAGCCTCACTTTGGTTTAAGCAAAACAAAATTTATTTCGTATGTAACAACAGAATTGTTCAGCCGTTCAACAAGCAAAGTTATTTATATTAGTACGGCGCGTTTTGCCACACACTCCGGTTTCATTCAAGGCGTCACCATAACTACATGATGAGGAACTGCATGCTGGGGACTAAATGACAACACTCACAATAAAATGTTCGCCATTTTCAAACAAAAAGGACAAGAAATCGAGTGGGAAAACTATTGTGTGTCTATTCTCGTTCTATACCTTGCCTGTACGTTGTTGCGAACTTAGCTTAGACTGTGAATCTTTTATACATGTAGATAGTTTCTTTGCTTTTTGTTCGTTTGTGTTTATTTCAGTGTAGCACCCTCTTTTTCCCTTTAACGGAATAACTGTAGCTTGGACGAGGGAAGTGAGGATATGGTTAATTTAAACTGCAGTAAATCTTGTGTTGAAATGGACTTCTCTTTGGAATACAGAACTACTTGAATTATACCCCAATTCTTATTGGAGCGTCTGTGGTTGTTTAGTTCCGTTTGTTCCGCTTGTTTGTTTGTGTGTGTGTGTGTGTGTGTGTGTGTGTGTGTGTGTGTGTGTGTGTGTGTGTGTGTGTGTGTGTGTGTGTGTGTGTGTGTGTGTGTGTGTGTGTGTGTGTGTGTGTGTGTGTGTTGTGTGTGTGTGTGTGTGTGTGTTTGTGTGTTGTTGTGTGTGTGTGTTGTGTTGTGTGTGTGTGTGTGTGTGTGTGTGTGTGTGTTGTGTGTGTTTGTGTGTGTGTGCATGTGTGTGTGCGTGCGAGCGTGCGTGCGTGCGTGCGTGTGTGTGTGTGTGTTTAGTTTCCGCTCCGCTTTAAACCCCCCGAACAGCAGTTCCGAGACGGTACTGAAGTTGGTGTTAGGAGATAACACAAAGACCGCTCTTGGCCCTGAAGGGGTTTTCCTGCGGATCCTTGCTTGGCTTGAGCAGGAAGTCGTTGCCGCTGTGTTCCTCCACGTAGGCCAGCAGCTCCGGGAGGGTATGGCTCAGCGGAATGCGAACCTGCTTACATTCCACCCTCAGCTGGGCGTTCAGGTTCCTCTGCATTTGAATACGTGTCAGCCACCGTTTCATCTTGACCACCGAGAAGTGTTCCTTGGCTGGATCGGCACGACAGAGGGATTCGCCACTTGGAACGAGCACGCGCCAGTGCCCTCCACTCGATACCTACTGTTTCTCACAATCAGAACGGGCAGATGTGTCAATATAAATTTGGTGTCAATATCCGTTGTGTCCCGATGTTCCTCACAGTCAGAGCGGGCAGATGTATCAATAAAGGTTACTGTCACTGAATAACGGTGGTGTCCTCAAGGCAAAGCC
>JABMCL010000629.1:1197500-1200000 GCA_018857735.1 Alviniconcha marisindica
CTGAGACAGATCGGTGTGATAGTCACAGTGAGACAGAATGGGGTGATAGCCACACACAGTGAGACAGAAGGGAGTGATAGCCACACACAGTGAGACAGAAGTGGGTGATAACCAAACACAGTGAGACAGAATGGGGTGATAACCACACACAGTGAGACAGAAGTGGGTGATAGCTACACACAGTGAGACAGAACGTGGGGGGTGGCTTACCCAGGAATTAACGCAGGGGAAGAAGAGGCCCACAAGCAGCAGCCCCAGCAGTGGACCTCCCACCATGCCGAAGATGCTCAAGGAGATCTGCAGCACCGTCTTGCCCATCACACCGGCCAGGTAGGCCAGGCCTATCGTCACCAGGCCGTAGAACACCGCTGTACACACAGTCCAACAGGCACAGCTCGTAACACACTGAATACAGTGCAACAGACACAGCTCAACACACACTGAACACAGTGCAACAGACACAGCTCAACACACACCGAACACAGTGCAAGAGGCACAGCTTAAAATACACTGAACACAGTGCAACAGACACAGCTCAACACACAAAGCTCAACACACAGCGCAACACACAAAGCTCAACACACACTGAGCACAGTGCAACAGGTATAGCTCAACACACACTGAACACAGTGCAACAGCCACAGCTCAACACACATGAACACAAAGCAACAAACACATCTCAACACACACTAGCTCAAAACACACACTGAACACAGTGCAATAGACACAGCTCAACACACACTGAGCACAATACAACAAGCACAGCTCAACACACACTGAACACAATGCAACAAACACAGCTCAACACACACTGAACACAATGCAACAAGCACAGCTCAACACACACGAGCTCAACACACACTGAGCACAATGCAACAGACACAGCTCAACACACACTGAACATACTGCAACAAACACAGCTCAACACACCCCGGACACAGTGCAACACTGCTCAACACACACTGAACACAGTGCAACAAACACAGCTCAACACACATTGAATATAGTGCAACACGCACAGCTCAACACACATTATACTAGCTCAACACACACTGAACACAGTGCAACAAGCACAGCTCAACATACACTGAACACAGTATGGTGTGACACTGACACAAGGTGTGACACTGATACAAGGTGTGACACTAACACACAAGGTGTAACACTAAAACATAACATGTGACATTGACACAAGGTGTGACACTAACACACAACATGTGACACTGACACAAGGCGTGATTTTAACACACAATGTGTGACATTGACACAAGGTGTGGCACTAACACACACGGTGTGACACTAGCACAAACGGTGTGACACTAACACGCAATGTGCAGCAATGACACAAAGAGTGACACTAACATGCAAGGTGTGACACCGACACAAGGAGTGACAATGACACACCGTGTGACACTAACACACAAGGTGTGACACTAACACACAAGCTGTGACACTCACATACAATGTGTGACACTGACACAAGGTGTCACACTACCACAAAAGGTGTGACACTAACACACAAAGTGTAACACTGACACAATGTGTGACACTGACACAAGGTGTAACTCTAGCACACAAGGTGTGACACTAACACACAAGGTGTGACGTACACACATGGTGTGACACTAACATACAACGTGTAACTCTGACACAAGGTGTGACATTGACACAATGTGTGACACTGACACAAGGCGTAACACTAACACACACGGTGTGACACTAACACACACGGTGTGACACTAACACACACGGTGTGACACTAACACACAAGACGTGACACTGCCACAAGACGCGACACAGAGTGTGGCCCGCTGACCCGAGAGCATGGTGACGATGGTATAGAGACGCTGGGAGGCCCGGCCCTCAGTCAGCTTCTTCAGCCACGGCTTCAGGAAGTCCTCCAACGTCACCGCCGCCAGCGAGTTCACTCCCGACGACACCGTGCTGAAACACAGCCACGTTCCCCTCCTTCAATGCTTCATTCGTCCCTTCCTTCATCGCTGCATTAGTTCCTTCATTAGTTCACTCGTTCACTCGTTGGTTCACTCATTCGTTCATTGGTTCATTCGTCCCTTCCTTCATTGCTGCATTAGTTCCTTCATTAGTTCACTCGTTCACTCACTGGTTCACTCATTTTTTCATTAGTTCATTCGTCCCTTCCTTCATCGCTGCATTAGTTCCTTCATTAGTTCACTCGTTCACTCATTGGTTCACTCATTCGTTCACTGGTTCATTCGTCCCTTCCTTCATTGCTGCATTAGTTCCTTCATTAGTTCACTCGTTCACTCACTGGTTCACTCATTTGTTCATTGGTTCATTCGTCCCTTCCTTCATTGCTGCATTAGTTCCTGCATTAGTTCACTCGTTTACTCATCGGTTCACTCACTCGTTCATTGGTTCATTCGTTTAAATCGTTTAATAGCTCATGTTTGTTGTTGTTGGTTGGTTTGTTGTTGTTGTTGTTGTTTTTGTTTCTTTTTTGTTCATTCGTTTGTTTGTT
>JABMCL010000629.1:1205000-1215000 GCA_018857735.1 Alviniconcha marisindica
GCTGCGTGTTGCGTAACGCCACATGGCCTTCTCACAGCCGACCGGCAATAGCCGCCGGTGCGCGCCATTTTCAAATCTGTTTACTCCCTTAATATTTTGACCGCTTGTTTGTTTACCTACTCTTTGTTTACCTAGTCCTTTTTATGCACTAAGCCATGTGTAATATAATTTGGCATCTTAGAATGTTTATTTAGATCTTATTTAAACGCAGGATCGAGCTTAATCAGTAGCCGATGCCTCTCTAGGTCTATTCTTTTTATAGCCGTCGTCTGCATGGCGCGTTCTCTGTTTAGTACTAGTGAATAGTAGTGAATCGTTTTGACTCGATGAAAGTAATTCTGTATCGATCAATGCTTTGTCGTATAGTATTTTGCTTAGCTGACTTCATGTTTAATGTTTATTTTGGGTTGAAATTAACTTATTAAGTATTGTGTACTGTAGAAGTTAAGTCAAGTTGTATTCATAGACTACTTGGTATCACTATCAGCGCTGCTGCGACTAAGATAACGCGCCCCAGGCGAAAGTTCGCACCATTTGTTTTAGTACTAGTCTTTAAGTGTGCCTTGCTTCTCTTATAGAGCGTTGTATTGTAATTGTTATGTACCATTTCAACCGTGGGAGCGTGTTCTTTATTCTGATGTAAGTTTTATTGACAGTTATATTTTGTACATTGTGTTAGTTGTGATTTAGTTGTACGAATCTGCTTATAGATAGACCTGTGCAAGCCACGCTTCCCACTCTTGTTGTAAATAAAATAAGTCATGTGTGTACATTTTGTTTATACGATTTAAAAGGTTGTAATTGTAGCTTTCATTTGATGTTTTTCATGTTTTAATTAGTTTAGTTATTGTAGAGGAAAGTGTATTTGTGCGGGCCAAGGAAACACAATGTCAGCCATTTTGTGGTCCAGAGGGCCGATTTTATTGTAGCGATAGCGTGTGTTCCTTGCGGCCCGCGCCGTTCTCTTATCTATGCGTGCGCGTGAGGATTTTGGGGGTGCTGAGAAATTGTCTGCTGCTGAGCAAATAAAACCTGATTGCTGCCGTACGCCTGCTGAGGTCTCCATTTTACTGACTCGGCTGCCTGGGTCTCTGTCCTGTCCTTCTATGCTCCGCCGCACCATTGCATCAGTAACATAACTACAAATCACAAAGCTGATTTAGTCACTTCAGTAGCATAACAACTACAAATCACAAAGCCGATTCAGTCACTTCAGTAACATAACTACAAAACAAAAAGCTGATTCAGTCACTTCAGTAACATAACAACTACAAATCTTAGAGCTGATTCTGTCACTGCAGAAACATAACAACTACAAATCACAAAGCTGATTCAGTCACTTCAGTAACATAACAACTACAAATCACAAAGCTGATTCAATCACTTCAGTAACATAACAACTACAAATCACAAAGCTGATTCAGTCACTTCAGTAGCATAACAACTACAAATCTCAAAGCTGATTCAACCACTTCAGTAACATAACAACTACAAATCACAAAGCTGATTCAGTCACTTCAGTAACATAACAACTACAAATGACAAAGCTGATTCAGTCACTTCAGTAACATAACAACTACAAATCACAATGCTGGGGTGGGGTGGGGTGGGGTGTGTGTGTGTGTGTGTGGGGGGGGGGGGGTCTGTTTCTCGGACACGATTTTGAAACCGTTCCATAAAACACCTGTCTGTCTGACCATGGCTGTACCAGCTACAAGCTGTGTGTCACGTAGACGACCAAACAGTCAACACAGATGATACGGGCAAAACACGGGCCGTCAATCCTCTGTTTAATTGGTTTTATCATCCCTGTTCACCGTTAGGTTTTAATGGTCTCAAGTCAACAGCCGTCAGCTTGACGATATCAAGTGTGAATGAGCGTTGGCCTTGATCTGCTCAGTCAGTACTCGAGTGTTGGCCTCAATCTGTCAATTCTGTCGTGCACTGGTAGATTCGGGTCTTTTTATTTTATGACTGGCCTGTACGTGCGTGTGAGTGGGCTTAGTACTCAGTAGCAGCCCTCGGCATTATTGCTGTGGCTTGGTTTTGGCAACATAGGTGTATTGTTGTTGTACGGGTGTAATAGTGATGGTGAATGTTTATATGTCCCTCAACATGGTTGTATTGTTGGTGTACGGGTGTAATCGTGATGTTGAATGTTCATATATGTCCCTCAACATAGTTGTATTGTTGTTGTACGGGTGTTTTATTATATATATACCTCAACACAATTGCATTGTTGTACGGGTGACGGTGAATGTTATATAATATATATATATATATATATATATATATATATATATATATATATATATATATTATATATATATATATATATATATATATATATATATCTCCCTGTGCCTTGACTAGAATAAAACCCATCAAAGTAGTAGGGAAAGGAGGTGGCTTTTCAACAATGCTTGAATAGAACTTCCGGAAGTGACTTTTGCACCAATCAACGTTGCGGATAGGAATCTGATTAGGCAAGCGCGGTATTTTTCTTTTCGAAATTCACGGATCTTATTCGGACGAGCGTCTCGGTCACGTTGAAAATGTGTGTGCGTCAACATGACGCACAGGCCTCACGTATGTGCGTCAAAACGGAAATCTGTGCGCAAGAGACCCAAAGCTGTGCGCTACTAGGAACACTGGACCGCTGTTAATATAACGTTAGTTTGTTGTTGGGTTTTTGTTGTTGTTGATACAGTGTTTGTTTGTTGTTGGGCTTTTGTTGTTGTTGATACAGCGTTTGTTTGCTGTTGGACTTTTGTTGTTGTTGATATAGCATTTGTTTGTTGTTGGACATTTGTTGATGCTTTCAAAAACACAATAATAGCCGTTTCCCGAGAAAAGGTTCCGAATTACAAAGTCCAACAAAACAGTCAAAAAAACAACAACAACAAAAACGGCTAATGAATAAACAGAGATATAATACTGCTTGCACGTAGAGGCTAAATACAGTACTGATGCACACACAAAATCTTACCTTGACTAAGCGCCAGAGCCGGAGCGTACATAACCACTGCCATGTAGAGAACCTGCAAGACAATAGCAGTCAGCAAATCTCTGTGGACTGCACGCGATGACAGCAATCACAATTTCAGCCAATCTCTGTGGACTGCACGCGATGACAACAATCACAATTTCAGCCAATCTCTGTGGACTGCACGCGATGACAACAATCACAATTTCAGCCAACCTCTGTGGACTGCATGCGATGACAACAATCACTCTTTCTTCCTTCAAAAATACAAGCACTGGCACCTGACCTACAACAATGTTGCAGACATGTGTTCATAGTCTTTCTTTCTGCCGATGATTTTATACCAGGGCCCTCCCTGGTAGAAAAATGTCTGCAGAGAAAAAGACTATGAACACATGACAGACAAGCAGACAGACAGACATGAGACAGAGAGACGTAGAAACTGAGACACAGAGAGACAGATACAGAGAGAGAGACAGAGAGAGACAGAGACAGAGACAGACAGAGAGACAGACAGAGAGACAGAGAAGTACTAGAGAGAAAGACAGAGACAGACAGAGAAAGACAGAGACAGACACAGACAGAGAGACAGAGAAGTACTTAGTAACTGGATTTTATTGTCCTGTCAACCACACAGGATCACCTCAGGACAGTCAAACAATGTCATAAGCAAATACACATTTCAAAACTCTTCATATATTATAAACCCTTTGTTAAATCAATCCATAAAACCAATCACTTCGCAAGCATAAAACAAAAGATGCATACACAAACATCACACACAAATTTTCAAAGAGTTAGTCCCTTCGATATTACCCCTGTTGAAAGAGCCTATAAGGCTAGGACATGTTGGTATCGTCGACCATTCCCTCTAATTTATCGAGACATCCCCGACCTCCCTTGGTGGAGGGGGTGGGGGAGAGAGAAAGAGAGCGAGAGAGAGAGGGAGAGAGAGAGGGAGAGAGAGAGAGAGAGAGAGAGAGAGAGAGAGAGAGAGAGAGAGAGAGAGAGAAGCAAGACAACACACACACACAGAGACACAGAGAGAGACAGACAGACAGAGACAGAGAGAATTGCATTTTTGTAGATACTTGTGATAGGCATGTTTTGATTCCTACATGCTGTTTGGACAACACACTGACAGCCACTCACTATCCCAACCCCTCCACAAAGCATAGTAAGCTATGCTAGTCTGACGAAATGCAAGCATTGGCATGAAGTGCAGGACACGTTTGTGCTGCCGTGTATAACAATGAATACATACGAGAAAGAGAGGGGGGAGGGAGAGAGAGAGAGAGAGAGAGAGAGAGAGAGAGAGAGAGAGAGAGAGAGAGAGAGAGAGAGAGAGAGAGAGAGAGAAGAGAGAGAGAGAGAGAGAGAGAGAGAGAGAGAGAGAGAGAGAGAGAGAGAACGTAGAACAACAGTCCAAACATATCTTCCCACCCCATGGAATGCAGCTGCCAATGAAATGTTGCTAATAAATATATATACCGAGTGACCCCCAGAGTGTTCAGATGAGGAATGCTACAACAACAACAACAACGTCATTCTCTGGCGCTGAATGTTCAGTGCACACAAAAGACTTTGCTCACCATTTCCAGAGTGAATGTCATGGACCCTAGAATCCGAATGAGACTGTTGAAACGTAGTTCCAGGTACTGAAACAAACACAAACAGACAAGAAATGGGTCTGTTGAAATGAAGTTCCACTGATATTGAAACAAACACAAACAGGCCAGAGATGGGTCTGCTGAACTGTAACTCCCGGTACCGAAACAAACACAAACAGACCAGAAATGGGTCTGTCCAAATGTAGCTTGTACTGAAACAAACACAGACCAGAAATGGGTCTGTCGAAACGTAGCTCCGGGTACTGAAACAAACACAAACAGACCAGAAATGCATCTGTTGAAATGTAGCTCCACTGGTATTGAAACAAACGGAAACAGACCAGAAAAGGGTCTGTTGAAATGTAGCTCCACTGGTATTGAAACAAACACAAACATACCAGAGATGGGCCCGTTCAAACGTAGCTGCAGGTACTGAAACAAACACAAACAGACCAGAAATGCGTCTGTTGACATGTAACTCCACTGGTATTGAAACAAACGGAAACAGACTAAAAAATAGCACCCTGAAGAACGGAAATTCTCTCGGCATTCCCCTGAAGAGCTAAAGATAAAAACGCTGGGTAATCTCTGTGTCCGGATTGGGACTGGAACCTGCAGTCTCTCCATCTCCAGTATACTGCTTTCTCCTCTCGCTTGCACCCACTCCCCCCCAGCATGATATATCTCATGACTGGTTCGGTGCCTCGCTGTGGAAGAAGGCTGCTCTCTCAATATCACTAAAGCAGCAAGCAAAAAAACAAAAAAGGAGGAGAAAAGGCGCTGTATGAGTGCCTTTTGGGCCTCGATCAGAGGCTACTAACGTTGTCCTCACTGGCATTTCTTCGTCTCTAGCCAAAACATCGGGCCTGAAGCAAAATGTTCGCCTCCCATGTCAGGAGCAGTTCCAGGCAGTGAACAGCTAAGGTAATCTTCACGCCATGACCAACTCTATATCAGTATCACTGAAATTCCCGCTACCACGCTACCTTCCCACCTAACACCGGCTGAACCTCGGGGTTCCAGCTGAAGAATGCTATGATCCTCGGGGTTCCAGCTGAGGAACGCTATGAACCTCGGGGTTCCAGCTGAGGAACACTATGAACCTCGGGGTTCCAGCTGAGGAACGCTATGAACCTCGGGGTTCCAGCTGAGGAACGCTTTGATCCTCGGGGGTTTAAGCTGAGGAACACTATGAACCTCGGGGTTCCAGCTGAGGAACGCTATGAACCTCGGGGTTCCAGCTGAGGAACGCTTTGATCCTCGGGGGTTTAAGCTGAGGAACACTATGAACCTCGGGGTTCCAGCTGAGGAACGCTATGATCCTCGGGGTTTCAAGCTGAAGAACGCTATGATCCTCGCGGTTCAAGCTGAGGAACACTATGATCCTCGGGGTTCTAACTGAGGAACACTATGATCCTCGGGGTTCCAGCTGAGGAACGCTATGATCCTCGGGGTTCCAGCTGAGGAACACTATGAACCTCGGGGTTCTAACTGAGGAACGATGTGAACCTCGGGGTTCCAGCTGAGGAACGCTATGAACCTCGGGGTTCAAGCTGAACAACGCTATGATCCTCGGGTTTCCAGCTGAGGAACACTATGATCCTCGGGTTTCCAGCTGAGGAACGCTATGAACCTCGGGGTTCCAGCTGAGGAACGCTATGGACTTCGGGGTTCCAGCTGAGGAACGCTATGAACCTCGGGGTTCCAGCTGAGGAACGCTATGATCCTCGGTGGTTCAAGCTGAGGAACGCTATGATCCTCGGGGTTCCAGCTGAGGAACACTATGAACCTCGGGGTTCAAGCTGAGGAACGCTATGAACCTCGGGGTTCTAACTGAGGAACGCTATGAACCTCGGGGTTCCAGCTGAGGAACGCTATGAACCTCGGGGTTCCAGCTGAGGAACGCTATGATCCTCGGTGGTTCAAGCTGAGGAACGCTATGATCCTCGGGGTTCCAGCTGAGGAACACTATGAACCTCGGGGTTCAAGCTGAGGAACGCTATGAACCTCGGGGTTCTAACTGAGGAACGCTATGAACCTCGGGGTTCCAGCTGAGGAACGCTATGAACCTCGGGGTTCCAGCTGAGGAACACTATGAACCTCGGGGTTCTAATTGAGGAACGCTATGAACCTCGGGTTTCCAGCTGAGGAACACTATGATCCTCGGGGTTCTAACTGAGGAACGCTATGAACCTCGGGGTTCTAACTGAAGAACGCTCTCAAACAACAGACAACTACCTTTTGCAAGCTTTCCTAATACAGCGCATTTTGGTCCTTTTCCGTCGTAAGCAAGGCACACATTATACGAGTGTAGACTACACTGTACCCAGGTCACACTATTCCTTCATGGTGTTCCAATAGCTAATCAACACAAAGGCTACCAAAACTCTAGATTTAGATCTGGTTCTCTAGATTTGCTACCGTTAGTACTGAACTAGCCAGTGAAGTCTTTTACTGTCGTTATTCTAACAACAAAATTCCAACCTGGTATGCGCTTGTGAGCTTCAGCTTATAAAAGACAGGCATGATCAGTAAGCAGGTGATGATCTCGGCAGGAATGTAGCCCAGTCCAATCAACCAGTACTCCGTGCTGTTCAGGTAAGCTTCCGCCGGAACTCCCAGAACAAATATGGCCGACATGAAGCTGGCAGCCAATGACAGCGCCACCGGAAGCAGCGGCAACTTCCTGTTTGCGGTGAGTAGATGCTCGGCAGGGGCATTTCTGTGCTTGATAGCGGCAAAAACACCGATGGAGGCTGAGATGAGGAGCACAGTACTGAAGACCAAGTAGTCCGCCCAGTGGAACCCCACTATGGTGGTCGGTGCTGCCATGGTAACTGCAACAAACAAAAGGCGTTGTTGTTGAAATCTGCCCTCAAGACCAATCTTCTCCGAAACAATCGGTCCTCATGACCTAATCTTCTTTTTGAGCACTGAACAGATCGTTGTATGGCGTACGTGTGCGTGCGTGCGTGCGTGCGCGCGCGTGTGGTGTGTGTGTGTGTGTGTGTGTGTGTGTGTGTGTGTGTGTGTGTGTGTGTGTGTGTGTGTCGTAGTGCGGTGTGCGTTTGTGAGTGTGTGCATGTATGTGTGGGTATTGATATGGGAGGGAGGCGGAGCGGGAATATGGGGGGGGGGGGGGGGGGGGGGCGTTATGAGAAAAAGTTGAACGAAGTGCTGTAATGTTTATTTTTTATTTTTTATATATAATTAGTAGGGTTTCGTCGTTCTGTTGATTCTTCCCACCGTTGTTTACCCATTTGTTTTGTTTTGTACGCCGCGGGCTCACGTTACGTGTTGGCGTATAATAAATATTCTTTTACATTACATGAAATATAAAATACACTACATTACAGTTTTATGCGGTGCCGAGTCCTCCAACTTCGTTTCCTTTGAACTCACACCACACCGTGCCTGAAACTTCGATATAAAATCAGACACAAACAAGAACTCCAGAGTATTAGTGCAAATCTTCCAGATTCTGCCTTTCGCAACCTCGCCCCAATCGTCAAGAATAACTCCCCGTTTCGTTTCCCTCAGACTAACACGTGCACGTGACAAATGGAAAAATCAATACGTTTCCTATTGTCTCGTACTGAGGCAAGTAACTCCGTACGGTCAAGGGGAAGCAGGATTCCAAGAACTAGCTACCCTAACTCTGTTGCTGCACCAGACAGCTAGGTGGTGTTCCTGGTTCAGTTGTTGACGACTTCGGGCACCGTCTGGGGTCTGTGACCGAGACCACGCTGCTAATACATTTAGTGGTTCAGTGTGTGGGGGGGGGGGGGGGGGGGGGGGGGGGGGGATGTGTGTATGTGTGTGTGTGTGTGTGGGGGGGGGCGGGCGGGAGGAAGGTGTGTGTGTGTGTGGGGGAGTGTATGTGAGTGTGTGTGTGTGGGGGGGGGGGGGAGTGTATGTGAGTGTGTGTGTGGGGGTGTGCGTGTGTATGTGTGAGTGTGAGTGTGCGTGTGCGTGTGTGTGCGTGCGTGCGTGCGTGCGTGCGTGTCTATGTGTGCGTGCGTGCGTGCGTGTGCGTGCGTGTGTGTGTGTGTTTGTGTGTGGTGTTTTTGTTTGTGTGTGCCCGCGCGCCAGGGACTGAAAGAGGGGGGGGGGGGGGGGGGGGGGGGGGGAGAGAGAAGGCGAGAGAAGGAAGAGAGGTCAGTGAAGACAAAGCCACGGTTTGTTTACCACTTCTCCAGCTTGAGGAAGCGTGGAGCAGGACGTGTTTATTGGCCACACATGTAAGAACACTGCACGCGATGCGTAACCCTACATAATACAGTCAGTATTTCCAAAAGGAGACCAATGGGTGGGGGCGCGCGGGGGAGGGGGGGGGGGGAGGCAGAAAGGGAGAGAGCAAGCAAAAGATGAGACAGACAGACAGACAGACAGAGACACAAAGAGAGAGAGAGATTGAGACAGATAGACAGACAGACAGAGACACAGACAGAGACACACAGAGAGAGACAGAGAGAGACACACACACACACAGAGACAGAGACAGACAGAGAGAGACAGAGACAGAGAGACAGTGTGTGTGTGTGGTGTGTGTGTGTGTGCGTGCGTGCGTGCGTGCGTGCGTGCGTGCGTGCGTGCGTGCGTGCGTGCGTGCGTGCGCGCGCGCGCGCGTGTGTGTGTATGTTTGTGTGTGAATGAATGTTGTTTTACGCAGGTAGTGGATTAGACACAGGGTCTTTTTACATCCAGTCGTCGTACATGCGGAACAAATCCTACGAGTATCACAAACACATAATTATAAATTATATAGAGATTTGAACCACATTTTAAAATAAAAAGAAGATATCAGTTTACACATCTGTTCAGGGCAAAGAAGCAGAAATGATTTCCTATCCTTATAATTTTATATGCCTTTTTAACAAGTGCAATACTGAGGGGATTAACTCTTCAAAATTTGTGTTTGTTTTTATGTACACATGTATGTTTTGTTTTATATTTGTGCAGGGGCTGATCTTGTGGACTTGAGAAAGGTTCTAAAATGTGCATTTGCTTATGACAGTTTGGTTGTCCAGACTGACCCTGTGTGGTTGACATGACGTTAAAATTTAATAACTAACTTTACAAATTGCCAAATACACAACTTACAACCACCGAAAAAGATGGGAATCAGTCAGTTCACACCTATCTCGGGTTGAAAGAGGAGTGCACACACACACACACACACGCGCACACACACACACACGCGCACACACACACGCGCGCGCGCGCACACACCACACACACACACACACAACACACACACACACACACACACACACACACACACACACACACACACACACACACACACACACACACACACCAATCGGCAGACTTCTCTCAAAAGGAATTTAGCGGCTTCTTTTTCTTCTTCCACTATAATTACTATTACTTATTATCATTAGGA
>JABMCL010003403.1:0-2500 GCA_018857735.1 Alviniconcha marisindica
TCTCCCCTTCCGCCCCCCCTCCCCTCCCCCCTCTCCCCTTCCCCCTCTCCCCTTCCGCCCCTCCCCCCTCTCCCCTTCCGCCCTGTCCCACTCTCCCCTTCCCCCTCCTCCCTTCCGCCCTGCTCCTCACTCTCCCCTTCCCCCCTCTTCCCCTTCCCGCCTCCCCCCTCTCCCTCCCCCCTGTCCCCTTCCGCCCTGTCCCCCTGTCCCCTCTCCCCTTCCGCCCTGTCCCCCTCTCCCCTTCCGCCCCCCACTCTCCCCTTCCCCCCTTCCCCTCCCCCTCCCCGCCTATCCCCTCTCCGCCTGTCCCCTCTCCCCTTCCCCCCTTCCCCTTCCGCCCTGTCCCCCTTGTCCCCCTCTCCCCTCCGCCCTGTCCCCCTCTCCCCTTCCGCCCTGCCCCCCTCTCCCCTTCCGCCCTGTCCCACTCTCCTCTCTCCCCTCCGCCCTGTCCCACTCTCCTCTCTCCCCTTCCGCCCTGTCCCACTCTCCTCTCTCCCCTTCCGCCCTGTCCACCCCTTTTACAGGCAACACAAGGTCAAACGATTATCTGATTATTATAAGGCAAACTATAGGAAGAATGGAAGAAGAAGAAATGAGAGAAAAAATAACAACAAGAAAAACAACAACAAAAAAAAAAACCGAAAACAACACACACACACACACACACACACACACACACACACACACACACACACACACACACACACACACACACACACACACACACACACACACACACACACACACACACACACACACACACACACACACACACACACACACACACACACACGCACAAAAAACAACAACAACAACAAATGCGTTTGAATGAAATCTCCCCTGTTGATGTCCAGAGCCTTGGCATGAGACTCTCAGTAAAGACTGAGCTGTAGCTGCTTGTACGCTTTTGTCACTGCTGCACATACATCGGCAGGCAAGCGCTGGAAACGATTGCTTTACCTCATGCGTATCAAATTTCCGTCGGCAGACACATTGAAGCTGGCATCTGGCGTAACTACAGCGTGTGTGAGAGTTCCGACATTCTTGGACACGAAAACCTTGAGCGACAAGGTCTTTGGTGAAAGTCAAGCCGCGGGGATGTTGAAAAAACATGGCTGCCCTCCCAGCTTCCACCAGCCCGGAAGTCAAGGCGGCCACTGAGGGGGGACCACTGAAATGACTACAGAATTGTCCCGGTCATGGCAGCCCGTCAAGAGACTGCCGATGATGATAGCCATACAAATGATACAAATTGAGTGTCAGAGATGAAAAAGCCACAGGGAAAACCGTATACCCATTTTTTCTTGCAGCCCGCTACAAAGACTAAAAATGACATAACATGTGTGCCGTAAGGTTCTATGATTTTCAAGACTCGAGCGAAGTCAGTCCTGTTGCGACTGAGCCGGAGTACCGACCATTAGGCTGTTCAGTGCCGGATTAAGTGAATAAATTATTGATGGAATTGAACCATATGGTGTCAGTGCTCAGATAACTGAATGAAAGGCTTCTCCCTCCAACTGTATCAAACTAGTGCAGTACCCAAGCAGAGCCGGACTGTCGAGCAAACGCGGCAAGTCACTGAATCTCGTTTTTCTATCTATCTATCTATATGAACACATGCTCCTGGATGTCTTAGCCAATCTCTCTCTCTCAGTTTTTTTTTTTTTTTTTTGGGGGGGGGGGGGGGGGGGGGAGTACTTCATTGTCCCTTGAGGGAAATTCGGGTCCTTACCGGTGTAAGGCACAGCAGCCGCAAGAGCAGCGCTACCTATTCCTACCGGTGTGTGTAGTATTTTCCTGTGCCCAAACACTACGGTATGGCTGTCAGTGGTCGGGATTTTTAACGTGCGTATAGATATTGATGCATGAGATTGCACACGGGAGCTTTACGGACACCGGAAGAGAGTCTGCACTGAAATTTGATTCTACTAGTGGGAGAAAAATCCCTTGCCGCACCGGGGATTCGAACCTGGCTTTTCAGTGGGACGCTCTGCCCACTGAGTTATCCCCGCTCCTACAAACATGCATGGCATTAGCACGTGAGTAGTTCAGCCCAGGTTCCTCTGCACGACCAACAAAAGCCGACACAGGCAGCCGGCAGCGGAACAGCCTGATCATCCCATCTCTGACTATCTCGGCCCGCACAGCACCGCGAACACAATGGCAGCCCGGTGTGACTGAGTCATTGCCGCCATCACTCAGCATAACAACACAAACTCGGCGTTTACACAGAATAACATGAACGACCGACAGAATCCCGGTACCGTCTCCATCTGCCAAATAACGCCACTTTTATTAGTGTGCAGCACCGTTAGCATCAAACTCATTTCTTTTGCACCACAGCCGTGCCTGTAATTCGAAGCTGGCAAAGCCACACTGACTCATGCGTAACTGGGAGACTGATTACCGCATGACATATGTTTGTGATACAGGCTACTGGCGGCACTGTGTGCGCTGCCTGCTGCTCTCTAGCTGCTAAAGTCAGTCGACTCGGCATGGC
>JABMCL010003403.1:10000-70000 GCA_018857735.1 Alviniconcha marisindica
AAATTACCGGCATCATTTGTATGCATATAGACATGAATGAGTGAGTAAAATTTTATACATGAAGAGCGAGTAAGATGTAGAAAAGCAAGTAAGCAAACATGGTACTTTAGTAACGTCCGCAGAAAGCAGAAAGCTGATTAGGCCGGACGGGGACAAGTGGGGGCGGAGGGGGGGGGAAGGGGGGGGGGGGGGGGGGGGGGGGGGAATGGGGGGGGGGGGGGGGGGGGAGGGGTGGGGGGGGGGGGGGGGAGGGGGGGAATGGAGGGGGGGGGGGGGATTATATACCTAAACCACGGACAGAAGTCGAAGTCACGGGTCCGACATGTCACATGTGCCTTTAATTTACGTTTCAAGTCAAGATGACTGAGGGAAAATGAAGTTGAATGAGCGCCGTTACTGACGAGAGCTTCAATTAGAAAGGCAGCGGAATTCCTAGTGAGTAGGTGAAGCACACCGACATGGCCTATGTTCTGACCACTGAGCTAGAAAGTCTTTCTAGCTCAGTGGTTCTGACCTACTTTTGGCTTGACTGAATTTGACTGAAAAGAGCCAGAGAACCTTTGCGGTGCTGTGAGCTGTCAGCCGACAGAGGGGGCGGTGCCACTGAACTGCGGCATATCTCTGTGTGGACGTTGTCCGCCCCGGACCCCGGGACCGTCCGTCCATGCCATGCCGCAACTGATGGAACTAGCGGAGTCCGATGAGTCAGGGCAGACTTACGCAGACCAACAAGAATATCATCGTAGGAAGTAATTATGACTGAAAAATGCCCGGCTTTTTCTCGGTATGCAATGCATAGATAGACTCGGGGAGGGGGGGGGTGGGGGGGGTGGGGGGGGGGGGGGGGGAAAGGGGGGGGGGGGGGGTAAGTAGGGGGGGGGGGGGGAGCTGACCCACTTGATCGGCGTTAAAACTGGGAAATACTAAGCTGAGATGAAATAAAGAATTGCGTTAAGCACTGTTAGGTTGAGACAGAACCACTGCCAGACTGACACGGGCAACGGACAGACAGAAGCCCCCGGCCGACTGTCCGACATCAGTGACACGAGAGACGGTCGACATGACTGAGCAGAGAGAGAGAGAGAGAACAGGGCAGGTTCACCCTCCACAGCAGCTGCCGTCCACAGCGGGGTAATACCGAAGGTGCCGGGGTGTCAGCATCATGGTCACTGCACAGTCTGACACCATCCGCTCTGACAGCGGAGCTTCGTGGCGAGTGTTTATTTCGGACTTGTGTTAACCGATAACACACCTCCACAGCAGCCTCGTCCAGCTTTCTCACCGTGACTCGGCGTCAGCCAGCCTTATCAGATGATAAACCTCAGTATAGCCTGCTGGATTTTGGCCAGCAAGACGACCCCGATTTTCTTATTTATTTCCAAAATTTATTGGTTTAGTTCCCCAAAATGTTCTTGGCTGGTTTGATGTTTATATTGCAGCAGTCTGTTTATCTTTTGCCATTGTCTGCTTCCCGCACTTGATCGTTTTCTCTTCTGTCTGGCGGTGGAGACGGCAGCGTGGCTCACACCGCAATGCGCCTGGCACTGAAACCACTGCACACCTGATTGTGCTTTTGATTTTGATACAGTTCTGCATTTTCCTACTATGTATAGTTGCACTTTCGCGCGCGAGTGGTGGGGGGGGGGGGGGGGGGGGGGGGATGTTGTACTTTATTGGTATGAATGTCTTTTGATAGTTTTAGCTTGCGAGAGCCTACATCTATGCACTGTGCGTATCTGGCGCTGTGACTGACTGATCACGCAAGGTTTTGTGTGAAGGTTTTTTATGCGCCATATATACATTTTCATTCATTCATTCATTCATTTACCGTTGTTGTGTTGTTAGATACAGCAAGAGTCTCTGGCTACAGTACGAAGGCTACCACACTGCCACTAGGCCCGCCGGTTTCAGTCGGGACCCGAGTCTCCAGTTTTGCCGCTTCACTAGGATCCACAGACCACAGTACTTACCTACCGAACAGAGCCTGTGCTGAGCTAGTTACATTCTCCAGTTTTGCCGCTTCACTAGGATCCACAGACCACAGTACTTACCTACCGAACAGAGCCTGTGCTGAGCTAGTTACATTCTCCAGTTTTGCCGCTTCACTAGGATCCACAGACCACAGTACTTACCTACCGAACAAAGCCTGTGCTGAGCTAGTTACATTCGCATTTCATCTTGGTCTTTAGCCAGTTGGGTGCACACACATTGTTGTTTTGACTGAAATGGTCACTGACACTTTTCATTTGCTTTCAGATGTTGTGCTATCCGCGGCCAGGGCCGGGAAGTACTATAAGGCAAAGCCTGAGTCAAATAATAGCGGTCATTTAATTCAGTCTCAATACAGCACGGTATCTCACCGCCAAAGGTGGACAGGCGCATCGCGCTTTATATAAATCAACGCTATGTGTAAGACTGCAAAAGTAACTTGCATATCAACATATGATATTGTATTCCTCGCACAACACACACACACACACACACACACACACACACACACACACACACACACACACACACACCACGCACACACACACGCACGGCACTCACTGACTCAGTTGTTGTAGAGGATAATCTGCTTCCCTACAAGAAGCCTGTGCCTGATAAAACATGCACACTTACTGAACTGCATGTGCGATAGTAGTTACAGTTACTACTGAGCAGGAGTGGTTGAGCCAATCTTTAAATGACTACATAATGACTATTATCTGGCGCAGTTTACCGTAGTAAGCATGGCTACTTCATCGGTAGAAAGTGACAAAAACTTGGCACGGGGAGAAGTATCGCTTGGTCAGCGTAATGATGTCGATGCCGGTAGGGCAGTGATAAAAACAGAAGTGAGGATAAACTGATGCCGTACCGTGCAGGGTCCGTCCACAACATGACGCACTGTGTGCAGGTGTCGATGATGGACGGACGTGGGAACGCCATGTTCACCTCTGGGCCCGGGGCAACGACCGGAAGTGCCTGGGACAGCGAGGTCACGCGGCCCTACTGCTTCTACTCCCCCTCAGGGAAGGTCCAGGTAGGACGACTGAAGCTATCTGAACAGTCGCGGTCACTCGGGCCAACCGCCTCTACCGTCCGCCAGGGTAGGTACAGGTCGGGTTCGTGTGCCTGGAACAAAGGCGTCACCGGCTTGATTCCCGCTTGATTCTCGCCAGGATAAGTCCAGGTAGGGATGGGTGTGACTAGGACTACTGCCTCTACTGTCCGCCAGGATAAGTCCAGGTAGGGATGGGTGTGACATGGACTATTGCCTCTACTGTCCGCCAGGATAAGTCCAGGTAGGGATGGGTGTGCCTAGGACTACTGCCTCTACTGTCCGCCAGGATAAGTCCAGGTAGGGATGGGTGTGCCTAGGACTACTGCCTCTACTGTCCGTTAGGGCAAGTCCAGGTAGGGATGGGTGTGACTAGGACTACTGCCTCTACTGTCCGCCAGGATAAGTCCAGGTAGGGATGGGTGTGCCTAGGACTACTGCCTCTACTGTCCGCCAGGGTAAGTCCAGGTAGGGATGGGTGTGCCTAGGACTACTATCTCTACTGTCCGTTAGGGCAAGTCCAGGTAGGGATGGATATACCTAAGACTACTGCCTCTACTGTCCGCCAGGATAAGTCCAGGTAGGGATGGGTGTGACTAGGACTACTGCCTCTACTGTCCGCCAGGGTAAGTCCAGGTAGGGATGGGTGTGCCTAGGACTACTATCTCTACTGTCCGTTAGGGCAAGTCCAGGTAGGGATGGATATACCTAAGACTACTGCCTCTACTGTCCGCCAGGATAAGTCCAGGTAGGGATGGGTGTGACTAGGACTACTGCCTCTACTGTCCTCCAGGGTAAGTCCAGGTAGGGATGGGTGTGCCTAGGACTACTATCTCTACTGTCCGTTAGGGCAAGTCCAGGTAGGGATGGATATACCTAAGACTACTATCTTTACTGTGCGCTAGGTTAAGTCCAGGTAGGGATGGGTGTGACTAGGACTACTGCCTCTACTGCTCGCCAGGACAACGGCATCATTTGGTTCCAGCTGCCTTTCCTGCTCGCCGGGTAGGTCCAGGTAGGAATGCGATGGGTGTGACTAGGACTACTGTCTACTGCTCGCCACGGTAGGTCAGGAAGGGATGGGTGTGCCTAGACTTAGGGATTGGTGTGCCTAGACTTAGGGATGGGTGTGCCTAGACTTACTACCTCTACTGCTCACTAGGGTTTGTCCCGGTAGGAACGAGATGGGTGTGACTAGGAGAACGGCATCACTCGTCCCTACTGCGTGCACTGCTCGCCACGGTAGGTCCAGGTCCAAGACAACGGCGGTACTTGGCTTTACCGCTCCTTATCTTCTGAGCTGCTGAACCTTTCGCAAGCAAACTTGTTTGTAAGACGGAATGTAAGTTTATGACTGAGCCAAACTCGGTTTGTCTGATTGTCCAGTGGCAGTTTACTGGAACTATTCGATCAGGTCATTCATTGTAACAGACCCATGCGTGAAGTAATGAAAATGTATCAAATAGTTCATCTGAAGATTCACCCTGATCAAAGTGAACAGGATTCTTTTGGGGGGAGACCTGTTCAATTTTGTTTCTTGTGTCTTTACTTTCTGTGTTTTAACTCGTGATTGTTGACTGCCGTCTGTGCAGTGTTTGTTGAGCTGAATGGTTGGCCACGGCTTGCAGGGTAAGCTGATCTATGCAAACTATGGACGACCTCAGGACTTCAGGGTGCTGGACAGTCTCGGCGTGGACCCCAACAAAGCCGTCATCATCATGCGATACGGCAAGATCACTCGTGGTAAAAAGGTAACGCTTTTTTCTTACAACACTAACTGCTCGCTGTTTTACCATTTCTCTTTTTCCCTCCGTACCCTCCCTCTTTCTCTCCTCCTTCATCTCTATCTCCCCCTACTTCTCTCTCTCTCACGCACACACACATACACACACACGCACGTACGAACGCACACAACACACACACACACACACACACACACACACACGAGAAGGGGTGGGTGGGGGTGGGAGCACGCTCGCAAGCGTATACAACCAGCACCTAATACAGGCTTATAATTATTATACACTATTCTTATAAAACACTATAGAATGAGATCTTTTGCTTCTCTCCCCCCCCCCCAAAAAAAAAAAAAAAAAAAAGAGAGAGAGAGAGAGAGAGAGAGAGAGAGAGAGAGAGAGAGAGAGAGAGAGAGAGAGAGAGAGACCGGCACTAGAACTGTACAAGAAGGCAGTCAGTATAAAGGGGCCGTCACCCCCTGACAACAAGCAGGAGATGGACGTCCTGACTGACAGTGGTGTTGTTGTGGTTGTAGGTCCGTGAGGCAGCGAAACGCGGCGGTGTGGCGGTTGTGCTGTACAACGACCCTGCTGACGCCAACATCAACATGACGTACAATGTGTACCCCGCCACCTGGTGGCTGCCTGGCGATGACGTAGAACACGGAAACATTCGCACGACGTGGGGAGACCCTGCCACGCCAGGCTATGCTGCTACAGGTCAGGGCTAGAGACCCGTTACACTTGTATGACACTATGCCGCTACAGGTCACCCTGGGGTTACACTTGCATGAATCTATGCTGCTACAGGTCAGACCTAGAGACACGTTACACTTGTATGACACTATGCCGCTACAGGTTCAGAACGCTACATAGAAGACACGTTACACTTGTATGACACTATGCCGCTACAGGTCAGACCTAGTGACACGTTACACTTGTATGACACTATGCCGCTACAGGTCAGACCTAGTGACACGTTACACTTGTATGACACTATGCCGCTACAGGTCAGGCCAAGAGACACGTTACACTTGTCTGAGCACACGCTGGTTCAAAATACACCATGTTTCTAGCAGTCTGTCATCTGCAAGAACTACTCTACGAGTACTGGAGACTCGAGAGTTAACAGCGTATTGTGGTTTATGTGGAGTATGGTCAGAAGCAACGAGGATTAATGGCGCGGGGCGTACTTTTAACCGGATAAACAAGAACACGTTCGTTCCACTTGAGTAAGAGTTAACACAGTGTTAACCTGTATCCTCAGTCCTTGTGCTAGCAGTCATGTCGGCAGCTGTGAGTGGGAGATAGCCTAGTTTGGACATGTGTTTGGCATGACAGATGACTGAGCTAAGCAAATCATGAAAGATGACTGAGCTAAGCAAATCATGAAAGATGACTGAGCTAAGCAAATCATGAAAGATGACTGAGCTAAGCAAATCAGTAGCAGATAGGCCTGCATCTCTGGGTGGTCTTGTGGTAGCACTGTGATGAGATTGAGAACTGTGTCACAAAGCACAGTATAACTATGCGTCATGGTGTGTGTGTGTGTGTGTGTGTGTGTGTGTGTGTGTGTGTGTGTGTGTGTGTGTGTGTGTGTGTGTGTGTGTGTGTGAATGTGTGTGTGTGTGTGCGTGCGTGCAAATGTGGGGTTACGGGTGAGAGGGTTTAATGATGTGTGTGTGTAACAGGTTGGGAAGAATGTTGTGATATTTATTCGTGTTCCTGTTACATACAAGTCCTGTTAATGTGTGTGATACTGTTTACTTTACAGCGCTTTTCTGCGATAAGTAACACACATATTCTGTTTAATAATGCTTCTGGTATTATTTATTCTTGCCTCTCGCTTGTTGCGCACTATTAAACTGTGATTATTTTATACGTGTACATTTTTTGTTTGTTTTTTCGCTTGTTATTCATGTGTAGCACCCATAATTATATCCTTTAGATGGTATAAAGAAGCACTTGACATAACTAGACTTGCACGCCGCTCTTCGTCTGTCTCATAACCGTGTGGTGCTTCATCAGAGGGAGCCTACCGGATCCCAAAGAAACAGATGGAGCTGCCGCCAATTCCATGTCATCCTGTGGGCTACGACGATGCCAGAATTCTGATCCAGTAAGACCATTCGCCTCCTGTCTGCAGTGATGCTGGCACACACACTTTCTTTGTTCGCTTGCAAACAGTTCTAAAGATTAGGGTCCCACCGAAACGAATCCCCCTAGTCACTCGTCTCTGAGTCTGGATTACTACGTTTCTCTCAGGTTTCCTGTTTGGCTGTCTCGGCCTCTGGTCAGCCAGGTTTCCTCGTCAATGTTGTGGTGCTTATTGATTTATTCGGCATTTACAACCCATTTGTTTGTTTATCTAACTGCACGAAGAACAACTGCATCAGGTTGAACTGCAATTGTAATTAAATCACAAGTAGTAGGATATTAAGGAAGCGTGCAGTAAATCAGCATTACTGCTGCTGTTTAGCTTTGATCGAGCTGACGGGTCGTGGGTTTCTGATGATGGGAGATCTTCCACAAGGCTAGTTGGAGAACGGTGATCGTTTGTCTGCCAGAGAGCCGTCCGTGAACATTTCAACGAGTCTCAACCCATTTCCATGACGATAACGGTGTTTACGATTAGTCACGACAAGGTGGACAGGCAGGCTGTTGAAGGCAGGGGCAACAACCGATGTGCAGGGCCCACAACCGGCGGTAGGCGGCTAACTGTAGACACACTGGCCTTGAGTGTTTATCCCTAACGAATCTGTTGGTGGCTTACCATTATGATATTAACCCACCAACACATTCGCTAGGGATAAACACTTCACTTTGATTCAGTTCCCACGACAACACGTACTACTGCTAGTAGTAAAGCTACTTCTCTAAAGAAGAAGAAAATATTGCTGAAATATCACTTCGACCTGTGAAGCTTCTTGCAATTAAATATTTTCTGTTTGCTTAATCAGGTAAAAAATAAGATTCAACATGTTTTTGTTTTTGTTAATAATGTACAAAACAGTAATGCACAATAATCGCAATAGTTTGTATTGATATACATGCCTGAAAGACATTTATTTAAACTGACATTTTTTTGGCATGAAAAATAGTAAATATAATTACTTTCTGTGTTTGTGCTTCTTGGCCTTTTCGTTCGTCTTTCTCTTCGAGTCCACAGTCATTATGTGGCCGGATTAGACCCCTGTTCCCCATCCCCCTGATGCCTACCTTGATATCGACCGAACAAATATCATGAATCACTGCAGGCATTAAAAGCTGTTTTCTTGTCAGAAACTATAACTTAGGTCAGATACACTAATTCATTTTAAACTCAAACACAACGTGGATGAGTGACTGATAGCGACCGGGATGGTATGACTACTGACGGATGACGATGACGATGTGGTGACTACTGGTGACTGATGGCGGTGAGGATGGGGGTGACTACTGACTGATGGCGGTGGGGATGGGGGTGACTACTGACTGATGGCGGTGACTACTGACTGATGGCGGTGAGGATGGGGTGACTACTGAATGATGGCGGTGAGGATGGGGTGACTACTGACTGATGGCGGTGAGGATGGGGTGACTACTGACTAGTGGTAGTGAGGATGGGTGACTACTGACTGATGGCGGTGAGGATGGGTGACTACTGACTAATGGCGGTGAGGATGGGGTGACTACTGACTGATGGCGGTGAGGATGGGGTGACTACTGACTGATGGCGGTGAGGATGGGGTGATTACTGACTGATGGCGGTGAGGATTGGGTGACTACTGACTGATGTTGGTGAGGATGGGGTGACTACTGACTGATGGCGGTGACTACTGACTGATGGCGGTGAGGATGGGGTGACTACTGACTGATGGCGGTGAGGATGGGGTAACTACTGACTGATGGCGGTGAGGAAAGGTTAATACTTACTGATGGCGGTGAGGATGGGGTGACTACTGACTGATGGCGGTGAGGATGGGGTGACTACTGACTGATGGCGGTGAGGATGGGGTGACTACTGACTGATGGCGGTGACGATGGGGTGACTACTGACTGATGGCGGTGACGATGGGGGTGACTACTGATGGCGGTGAGGATGGGGCGACTACTGACTGATGGCGGTGAGGATGGGGTGACTGCTGACTGATGGCAGTGAGGAAGGGTTAATACTGACTGATGGCGGTGAGGATGGGGTGACTACTGACTGATGGCGGTGAGGATGGGGTGACTACTGACTGATGGCGGTGAGGATGGGGCGACTACTGACTGATGGCGGTGAGGATGGGGCGACTACTGACTGATGGCGGTGAGGATGGGGTGATTGATGGCGGTGAGAATGGGGTGACTACTGACTGATGGCGATGAGGATGGGGTGACTACTGACTGATGGCGGTGAGGATGAGGTGACTACTGACTGATGGCGGTGAGGACGGGGGTGACTGATGGCGGTGAGGACGGGGGTCACCCCCGTCCTCACCGCCATCAGTCACCCCCGTCCTCCTGATGGCGGTGAAGACGGGGGTGACTAACTGACGGCAGTGAGTGGGTGAAGTGACTGCTGACGGTGAACGTGTGTGGGTGAAGTGACTGCTGACGGTGAACGTGTGTGGGTGAAGTGACTGCTGACGGTGAACGTGCGTGGGTGAAGTGACTGCTGACGGTGAACGTGTGTGGGTGAAGTGACTGCTGACGGTGAACGTGTGTGGGTGCAGGAACCTGGAGGGGGAGACGGCACCTGATGACTGGCAGGGAGAGCTGGGCTTTGTCTACCGTGTCGGTGCCAACACACCGGGCGCTCTGTACGTCCTGCTGTGTGTGTGTGTGTGTGTGTGTGTGTGTGTGTGTGTGTGTGTGTGTGTGTGTGTGTGTGTGTGTGTGTGTGTGTGTGTGTGTGTGTGTGTGTGTGTGTGTGTGTGTGTGTGTGTGTGTGTGTGTGTGTGTGTGTGTGTGTGTGTGTGTGTGTGTGTGTGTGTGTGTGTGTGTGTGTGTGTGTGTGTGTGTGTGTACTGTAGTGTGTTTGTGTGTGCGTGCGTGTTTGAGAGTAGGGCGGGGAGCGAGAGAGAGAGAGAGAGAGAGAGAGAGAGAGAGAGAGAGAGAGAGAGAGAGAGAGAGAGAGAGAGTTGTAGTATGTTTACAGGTAGCCGTAATCTAATACAGAACAGAACGGTAGCGATATTTTTGCACGTATGTTGTTACATAGACATTGAATAATTCATTTTTACTAACCGAACATTAAAAAGAAACAGTTCAATGCACTATTGACTTCTGTGACTCATGATCTTAGATGATGTAAATGTATACACGTCGTATGACGATAGACTGGTGTGAAATTCTATGGACATTCGAGGACATCATCATGTGGTTCACACTGTCAGGCACATCGATTTAGCTTCTGTATTTGTTACACACGTTTTAAATGACACATGAGATTTTGTCGAAAACCAAAACCTATGGTATGGTAACCTGATATATTTGAGTTACGGCACAAGGTTGTACAGGTTGTACTAAAGTGGGCAGTGTTTGTGTCGCAGTTCAGTGCAAGTTTTTGTTTGTTTTTGTATTTGTTATATGCTACAAATTTGAAGTGGATAGAATACTTTGTCCAAAAATACCTCTGGAATAATAACGCATTGCCCGCAACACAAAGTTGTACGTAACCAATACAAGGTGACCACTTACTGTTTGTGTGGTCAGTCCGGTGCAGGTGGTGGTCAAGAACACACTGGACACGAGGCGAGTCTACAACGTCCTGGCCACACTTCAAGGAACCACAGAACCAGGTCAGTCTGCTGGTTCGTCCTCTGTGTTGGGGGATGGGGTGGAGGAAGGCGTTGTCGGGGGTTATCGTAGAATTCAAACGAACATTCCCAGTGCTCAGGATGAATATCCCCAGTGCTCAGGATGAATGAAAAGAAAATAACGAGCGAAATAAATAGCCATCAGTAAGGGAAACGCCTATTTCTACGAAACATTCCTAGTGCAATTGTACTGACACTTGGCAATAAAGTTGTATTTAATCTGGTGTCAAGGTGAGAAACTCAACACCGTTAGTCACGGTGTGTGTGTGTGTGTACATGTGTGTGTGTGTGTGTGTGTGTGTGTGTGTGTGTGTGTGTGTGTGTGTGTGTGTGTGTGTGTACATGTGTGTGTGTGTGTGTACAGATCGCGTGGTGTTGCTGGGCAACCACAGGGACGCCATAGCCTACGGCGCGCTGGACCCAGGCTCCGGCACAGCGGTGATGCTGGAGGTGGCCCGAGCCTTCTCCGTCCTCGCCAAGCAAGGTGCGTGCCACACCTCCAGCCCCGGACCCCGCCACACGCACACTCCCGTCGGCTTGTTGGTTGAAGTGTTGCTTTACGTCCACACAAACCGTAGGTTTATTAGGGACGGGAGCCCAGGAGGCCACCTCCACTTTCACACAGTTCCTGAGCTTGTCATCGGCTTGGTGGTGATGTAGAGCTTCATGTCCTCGGATGTCGGCTGACATATTAGGGACAAACTGAGACCAATGCCGAAGCACGGTTCAATGTTGCTTTACGTCCACAGAAACTGCAAGGCTCATCAGGACGGAAAGCGCAAGACGGCCACCTCGACTTCCACACAGCTCCCGAACTCCGACCATCGGCTTGCCACAGCCTTCCGCCTTTGTAGGAAGGGGCCGTACAGTCAGGCTTGGAATGGGTGCCACGTTCTGCACGCGTTTGGCTCAAACACCAATCGCTGGGAGCGGGGAGCGGTAGTGGGACTGTGTACAGCTACAATGAAGTCTGTATAATTGACTGACAGATGGGATGTAGCCAGTCAGCGGCTACATCTCCATAGACGTGAAGCCCGCAGGCAGTCGAAGTACCACTGTAATGTATACGAAGCACGTGCCCGTACTGTTTTCTAAGACAACGATCAATCGTGTTGGGTGCGTGCCGGCGTGACTTTAAACGCGCGTTATGTTGAATACTCAGCTTGTCTAAGTGGGCGGAGCTATCTGGCTAAAAGCGAGAGGTCGTCTGCCGTAACAGTACACAAAGCCTACAAAATGGTACTGATCACTGTTGAAGGAAATGACGGCGACCAGATTAGCTAACAACTGCACTGAAAATGTTACAGACTTGTTTCTAACCATGCTGCTCCTTGTCAAGCGCCCACTTACCTGAGGCCAGTTACGTCGTTTGCACTGTGCAGTATGTAACCCAAGACTCATCATTCGTATCAGTATCGGTCTTTTGTGTGACGTTCAGTGTGTTAGCCTACTAGCCTACTGTCCCGTTTAGACTGTCGCGTTGTCTTCAGTACTCCGATTCATTCACAACATTCATCAGAAGAAGAAATTTCACTTAATGTCACATAGCCACGTCCAGTATGATCAGTATATTACGTGCGTGTTGGTAAAGACCTCACTGTCGTGTGTTTTGTGGGTGTTCAGGGTGGAAGCCACGTCGCACGGTGATGTTCTGTAGCTGGGCAGCCGAGGAGTTCGGTCTGATCGGATCTACAGAATGGGTGGAGGTAACGGTCTCAGCTTACAACGTTGTCTTCACTCGTCTCCTGGCCGGGTCGGATTGTACTGGAGTTATGGGGAGGGTGGGACTAACGTGACAGTCTGAGCGGCTTCAGTTGTGTCTGCTGCCACTTGACTCAACAGTCAGTTCTGATTAGACCTAGGTGGAGGTACGACTCTGCCTTCAGCCATCTAGAGGGTAAGGTCTTAATGGATCTGGGTATATCGAATATCTATATATCGTATATCTGGTTTGCACAAGCAACTCTCAGAACGTTTGGGACCATCTCATTAGTCCGTTCTGGTTCTAAGACATCTGTTCAGCTACCGAAATTATGACGCCGGCCTTGGAAAATAATAGTTGTCAGTAGTCTTTTCGTTATGGTTTTGGGTTCAACCTGATTTCCACGTAATATATATATATATATATATATATATATATATATATATATATATATATATATATATATATATATATATATATATTATAGTTTAAAAAATAAAAATAAAAATAAATCATATGTCATGAGTAGCATATTATGGATGCCCCAATGACCCTCGCAGCCCACAAAATCCAGGCAATAGCGCAAACCGCAGATGGGATCACTTGTGCCTGTGTATTCAGACGACGGCTGTTGTCTGTCTTGCTGTCCACGCTGGTGCAGGAGAAGCGGCGCTGGCTGAGTGACCACGCCGTGGCCTACCTCAACGTGGACACTGTGCTGCAGGGCAACTACACCTTCGACATGAGCGCTACGCCCTCGCTCAAGGCTGCCGGCATCAGGGCAACCAGCAGGGTGGGTACAGCAGCCACTGTATTTACTGGGTTTACCTACACAAATAATTTCTTGAGGTCTGTTATATGCTTTGTTGAAATATGTTACCTATGTATGGATACTGCTGTATGTTTTTTTGACAGCAAATAAGTTAGTTTTTTTTAATATATATATATAAAAGAAAATCATGTCATTTTTGGTGCAATTTGCTATTTTTACAAGATCAGTCTAACTTATGCCAAAAGACTCTTTTTTTTAAAGGTAAAGGAATGTCTGTACTGACCTACTTGGAGTTGAAGTCGGACATTTGCGGCATAGTGTCCTTGTTGGGCTTTGGTAAAGCAAAAAAAAAAAAAAAAAATCCGATTGCCCAACACACTTTGGTCATTTGGAGGAGAAGGGTCAGTCGTCCTAGTCCAGTCCGAGCGGCCACAGGTCCTGCCTATTTAGATACGGTCCCCTGCCTCTTAGGTTTGGGATGATTGGGCTCAAGGCCGTTGCACCCTCAGAAACAATCAGAGACTGATAGAAGCCTGGGATAGGCTGGCTGCCTCCGGCATGCCGAAACCCATGGACTTCCATTTGCCTAAACCCGAGACCTGATGAAGGTCAGCGTAAAAATTAATGAGCTAGTCATCTATTCCTAAGTAAGCATGGTATTTTACGTCCACAGAAACCATAATTAGATATGTTTATTGCGTTCGCCCTGATACAGCTGTCACGGCCCACTCGGGCGTCAAAATCAGTTTTCTATCTACGTTTATTTTGAACGAGGGTGGGGAGTTGAGAGTTGTGGTTGTCGGGTGTAGTCACGTCCTGATGGTTGCGGTGTCACGTTGCAGGTGCCAGATCCCCACAACGGTTCTAGGACAGTGCAGGACGTGTGGAGACGCACAATGGTAGACGACAGAAGTCCCGGACAACCGTGGTATGGCCGTGTGCACACAGAACTTTGTAATCATTCTCACTGCTGTTTTGGAAGGTTTCTTTGCAATTGCTGTAATACTTTTCAGGGAGTTGTTTGCTCAGAATTAGCATGTAAACCCACAACGGTTCTGGGACAGTGCAGGACGTGTGGAGACGCACAATGGTGGACGACAGAAGTCCCGGACAACCGTGGTATGGCCGTGTGCACACAGAACTTTGTAATCATTCTCACTGCTGTTTTGGAAGGTTTCTTTGCAATTGCTGTAATACTTTTCAGGGAGTTGTTTGCTCAGAATTAGCATGTAAACCTTCCTAAGGTTTGCTCTGTGTTGCCCCAACTCAGTGTCAACTTGTCCACCGACTTCCGGGAATGTCTCCGCGTTGTCGCTTCGCGTGTACAACCCTGCAGTGTTGCCACTTCGTGTGTACAACCCTGCAGTGCTGCCACTTCGTGTGTACAACCCTGCAGTGCTGCCTCTTCGTGTGTACAACCCTGCAGTGTTGCCACTTCGTGTGTACAACCCTGCAGTGCTGCCACTTCGTGTGTACAACCCTGCAGTGTTGCCACTTCGTGTGTACAACCCTGCAGTGTTGCCACTTCGGGCATTTTTTTTTTTTAAATGGCTTTAACTTTTAAGCAGCGTGGTGAAATGTATTTTCAGGCATCTAGAGCTAGGATTTGATGACTCATGAAATGTGTTCCTTTCGATGAAAGAGCTGGGTCAATACGGAGTCGGGCAATATATAGCGCAGCATTAACTCTGGGCAACACAGATACGAGGCAACCTAGACATGGGGCCACACAAACACGTGGTGTCGTCTGTTTTCTTCCTTTGCAGTTTCTGCCACTAGTAGAACCGAGGTTATTCTATCATGTCATGGTGTGTTTGTGTGTCAGGATACGCCGTCCTGTATCCTTCACGGACCTGCAACCCTTTGTCCACCTGGTGGGCGTGCCAGTCACACACTCCAGGTTTTCGTTCGTGGTAAGTCACCGGGAATTTAACCCTCCAGCATTCACACACTCGTGGTGATTTTCCCCACGGGGGTAAGTCTGGGGCCATATCACCATGAACGTGCTTAATTCATGGAAGTAGCAAATGGCTTCATTCTCTCTGACTGTACACGTCTACATAAACTGATTAGATACTACGTGTGTTTAAGAGTGAAATGCTTCGACTTTGATACGTCTGTCAATGCGTTCATTGGTTGGTTTTCTGCTGTCCATGCATACATGATCGCACTAGACCTACAACCGGTTAGAAAAATGCGAGCTTAACTGAAGATGAAGCGTGCTAGGCCCACGGAGAGTTCAGCGTAACCATGCAGACCATTAACTTCCGCAATGGATTGATAAAGTTGTCTTGTACGATTTTCCGCCAAAAAGCAAGTGACCCACGCTGTGACAACTGCACTATGTGTTGCAGAAGCAGGGTGGTGTGCTGATCTACCCAATACGGAACTATCCTCTGTACCACTCGGTGTACGACTCCATGCAGTTGGCCACTATGATGGACCCCAACTTCGCCGTCAGCTCAGCCGTGGCGTCTATTCTGGCGGAGCTCACTCGGGATCTGGCCGACTCCCTCATCATTCCACTGCAACCGCTGGACTATGCCATGGACATCCTGATTCATCTGCAGGGACCCATGAAAAAGGCCACCGAAAAATTCAACGCTTCCGTCTGTGAGTGGGGCGAGTGCAACGCCATTTCATCGTCAGATTGTTACAACTGTCTCAGTAAACCACCCAGTTTCAGAACGATTAGTGACAGTCTTTGTAGATTAACACTGTAAATTATAAATACAAATCAGACTTCATTAACAACTTTTTGAACAATACCACAAAAATATGGCCCAGAATTGTTAATCTAATAAAATAAATGACCTTTCACTTTCAGATAGTTAGATCATCCTGGTCAGTTTATCACTATGAAACCTAAAAACTGTTACTCAAGTCTGATTTGTGTCTGTGATGCAAATATTGTCACACGTTTGTTTCAGATCATTTACAGTCGGCTTTAGACAATTTTCTTGAAGCAGCACAAAATCTGGACACTCACCTCGACAATTTGGAACTCACTGAGTAAGTATTAAAGAAGTATGTTACAAGTTGCAATCTGTCAGCTCTCTTGCAAATCACAATTTCAAATTTTTATTATGCCGTATGGTGATATAACCGTAATGGCCTATCTAGGAAAATTGCAACCCTTTTACTGCATATGACATTTACCTGTTGCATAGAACTGAATGTTCATGTGTGTATGTTAAGCATTAAAAAAATTGGGGTGGGGTGGGGTGTGTGGGGGAGTAAATGCGTAATTATAGGTATGCCCAGTACAGGTGCATTTGATAAGGAAGGTCACAAAGTTTGATATGGCAGTATACACCATAATGAAGGTACAAGTGTTAATGAGGCCAGTTGCTGGCATCACATCTTGGGAGAGGGAGGTATCTGGAGACTTTCAGCATGGACATTTCTACCTTTTGCCCAGAAGACACAATTACAATTATCTGTTCCATGAATTGTGTTTTCATTTTACAGTCCCTTTGAAATACGTCGACTGAATGATAAACTGATGCTGTTTGAGAGGGAATTTTTGGATCATAAAACTGGGTAAGTTGAAAACTGCAATTTGAATGCAAAACTGCTTCAACATAGTTCAAGATATGTGCACACTGCTTCAAGTTCTATAAGAACAGTTAGATGATTTGCATTCAAAGCAAATAATTACCAACTGGTTTTTAACACCAAGTTTACAATATAGGTCACAACACTTGTGTCTTTTGCATATTATCAAGTTCTTGTCATTTTAAAACTGGTTGAGCATGAATGAAAATCTGACACAAGAATGTGTTCTAAAACAAGATCAAAACAAATCATAATAAATAAGTGTTCTTTTGAATCTTTTATGTATCTGCATGAATGAGCAAAGTTGACGGAGGTGATCATTCCTATGTGAAAATGCAAACATTCTTGTTGCTACTGATGTGGCAGGAAATGTATCACTACCTTCCTTAAAGATTTTAGTTCTTACAGCATTCTGTGCAAGTTACACATAACTCATACAAAGTCTGAGATGACTGGATAAGAGCATGCTGAAAGTAATAGCTACGTTACTTCAACTTCCTGCCACTACAGTGATCTTTAAAATTCCATTGCCACCAAAACCAAGTGAAAACTCAGTGGAGTTTATCACCATGTAAAAACTGAAATACCTAATTTAAACTGTGCCCGACAAAGAGGCAATATTTCTGGGAACTATCTCCTTTAAATGTACACTACAGTCATGTGTGTGATTTAATATTTGTAAATATTCCAGTCAAAGTTTAAAGACAAAGGAGACTGGATGTACTAAAAAACACACAACTAAACTTGCACTTTTGCCAGTTTCAATTTCTGTGACTCACAAATGTCATCAAACCCAGCAGAAAATGTATACCACAAAGTCAGAAAAGGAAACCCTCTCTGTTGTATGCTTGATACAGCCGTCATTGTTTAATACTTTCATACAAACAGTTTTTGTTCTTTTTTGCTGCAACAGGCTCAACTTCACATTTTGTTTGAGATAATCTTTCCCCGATCAAAACCCCAAAACGGTTGAGAAGAACACTTAATTAGATGATACAGCATGTGCAATTTTTGGGGGTAAATCCCTTTTTCAAGCACTAGACAGACAAATAATCAGAGGAATTCTCTATTTCTTAACGCAGTCAACTTTGTTCGAGATTGTTTAGTTTTTTAACCAAGCGCAACACAATATTTTGTTGCAGGCTCCACCTCTTCCTGTCCCATGGCAGCAACTCCAAGCCTTCCCTGGACCAGCAGACCATGTCCAAGCTCGCACAAGCCCTTAGAGCTGCTGCCTCCACACTTCGGTCATGAACACTCCTCACACACATCAGCAGCCTCTCACCCCATGCCCATCCTTTCATGTTACACCTAGTTCATCTCCTGTCACCTGTCGGTTAGAGCTATTATTCTGTTAGTTGCACTTGTTCTGCTGGTTTGAATATATGATTAGAATTAGAATGGCCCTTTTTTTGTAGCGAAACAACGCATAAAAAAGGTTATTTGAGGAGGTATCTGAATGCTTTTTGTCAAGATCATGTACATGTAATAATGGTGCCAAAAAGAAATGTATCTGCCCACTTTTGCATGGTACTATTATCATGTGTGTGTGTGTGTGTGTGTGTGTGTGTGTGTGTGTCCATGTGTGGTGTTTGGTGCTTAAGTGGCTGAATGCAGAGGTGAATTTACTCACGACCACAATCATTTCACAACAATACTTTCCAGTTAAACTTGCACACTTAGAGATGAGAGACAGGTTTATTTTTTAACCAGACAAAAACAATGCAGAGAAAGTAAGCACAGATTTTGGTCTTCTCCTGCTAACAGTGAAAAAAAAGGTTGCTTTATTCTGCCAGGTATCAAAACACCTGGAATCTCTTTTCAATCTTCAAACACAAACTACACTCTGTATTTTTACTACAAAATTGAAATAGAGAGAAAGCAAGAGAAGACATAAAACAGTGACGGTCACAACGATGATGAAAAAGCAACTCACAAAGTAGTTCTATGAATGCCAAAGGAGTGTTACATTTACAATAAAAATAAAAGAATTGTTGACTTTTGATGTGTTGAAATCACAATGCACTATCTTGATTACTGGACTCATTTGTTACAAAGTACAACACTAATGAAGAACAGAATTTGTCTTTCACTGATGGGGTCATGTCATGCTGCATTTTACAACTCACCCTCCCTGCCCATGGTAAACACAAACTAAAGAAACAATGAAGGGAGTGTGGTGCTCAGTTGTCACTGTGCTCTGCTGCATCAGGGGAATCCTTCCGCCGAGAGACAGACCGTGAACGGGAACGAGAGTGTTTCCGGTCAATTGGAGTCCTGCACATTCAAATATAATGTGAAGCACAACCTACTTTGCTGAATGAGTGTGTGTGTATGTTTCCATATATGATATAATGTGTTATGTAAATTATTTTGGTAGGACTGTCCTCTATGTGTATGTAGAATATTGTATTTAAGTTAATATGCATGATGCGAGTGCTCAGGGTGTTGATCAGCACATGATAAATGTACATTATTATTATTATTAATGCTCACAGTAATTTTTAACTCCAAAACATATCATAATCACTGGGAAAAAAAAGAAAAAAGCTGAAGCAAGAAGTTGGTCAACAGAGCCCTTGTGAAACAAGCAGTACAAACTCTGACAACTTGCATTTAAAGGACTTGTCACTTGACAGGGAATATGCAATTAAAAATAAATAAAAAGCTTTTGTACTGCTTAGCATTAGTTTGGGCAAAGTCAGAATTTGTGCAGTTCTGCCAATGAGGTGCTCAAAGGAATTTCTGCTAAACTGAGGTAGACATTGTACAAGAAGGATATGAGTCCACAATGTAGGGGCCACTGGACAGGTAATTCAAAGACGGGCTGTGATGTTGAACTTCATCCACTAGGCTGGCCATGTCAAAGCAAAGCATTCCATTTCCAAGGTGAAGTGCAGTATTTGTGTGCAAGTTCAATTGTTTACTTCATCCACTTACCTAAACTCAGGAATTCTTCCAATGCAATTTTGTTTCTTCACATTTCCTGCTAGGATTTGTCTTACCAAAGTTACAGTTCTACGGCACACTTTTATGACAGATGAAAATGTTTCTTGATCTCAGACATGTTTATCTTACCCGAGTGACAAAAGCATGGAAACTGCATGCACCATGTATATCTATTATCTATAGTACTCTCTGGGTATTTAATATACAACTAAATCAGATTTTTTCTTTCCCCTGTCCAAATCTGCTCTATGTCAGTAAATATTCCTCACATAATCTGACATCCAATACCCTGATTTTCTGGTCTAATCAAAACAATTTCTCTTAATCAAGTTACCTCTGATTTTCTAAATCTGATTTTTATTATTTTGGGGTTAAATGTCTATGTGACATCATGTGATGAGCAGTGAACAGACTTTGAACTCCATGACTGTAACAAGATACCTGGGTTTACCTCCTTTCCACATCACAGTTGATGCCAGGATAAGTTCAGCAATGCGCTTAGTGCAAAAAAAACATACTTTCACCCTTTTTCAAAATCCAGCCCACTGCTTGGTCTATTTTTGTACAACATTCACAAATGGTTTCCACTAGCAAAGTCAAGAAAATGCTGAGAGGATAAAAAGAAAGAAAGAAAAAAAAGAAACTTTACCTGAATTTAACAGGTCACAGCCAGTAAACATCTTCTGGTCAGATCATGGAAAATTGACACCTACCTGCTGCGGCTTCTGCTTTTGCTGTGGGTGGGACTGCGGGATCGGCTGCGAGTGTAGCGGCGACCACGGGACCGGGATCGGCTACGGGAACGACTGTAAGACCGTGATCGGGACCTGTGTCAATTAAACCTTATCTAAACCAAATCTGGCACAAAACAAAGAGAGAGAAAAGCAGAGGGAGAAGCAGGCACAAAACAACATGTGAACATCCTTCACACACAACATACAGAATAAGTACACACGCTTCACTGCACTAACCCTTTCTCTATGCAATTGCCCAACAAACATTCAGCCATCCACTTGGGCTCCAGAACCTGAGGAAATGGACCCCATGTTCTAAGCAAGTGAATGATGAGTGTATGCTGCCTGTCCATGATAGCTCAGTCAACACAGATCACATGCTGGTGAACTCATCACTGGATTTTCTGACAATTGTTGTGACATTGTCAATACAAACTCTTCTGCAAACACAACAGTAATAATATTATCATTCATTTTTAAAGAAGACAAAAGAATAAAAACTCTAGCCAACTCACATTTACAGCTGGACCAGGTCATTTCAGGGGGTGGGGGTGGGGGTGGGAGTGTGTGTGAAAACTCTCCTGTGACATTTAAAAGTGATCAAGGTTACCAATATTGGCAAGCTCAGTGAATATCAATTATCCTGCAGTTTCAATGATCTCACTTAAAATGCCTGTGTGAAAAGGCCAACATTAATACTTTTGTCCACAAACATGTTACTGCTCTCCCTTAAAGTTAAATGAATACATACCATACAAAACCTGAATTCAATCAATTTGATGAGGGCTTAATGAACTGCAATTTCCATCTCAATTTTGATAGCTGTCACTGTGACCTTAAATACAGGTCAAGATCACTAGAGATTAGTAGTTTATTTTACTGATAGTGATACTATATAATTACCATGAAAAGTTTCAATGATCTTAGTTTGATAGCAGCTGAGAACATTTCTACATAAAACTTTTTTACCAGATGGCTGGCCTGACTAACACTGATAGTTACACAGACTTGCATGGCTTTCATGAGTAAAATGTAAGGTAAAAATGCATCCAGCATCTTTTGCTGCATTGTTAAGTACCACTTAAACCTTCACAATACTTCACTCTACCAACATATCCTGTGTTATGGATCTGTGAGGATTCACATTTCTGCACTACTGGGCCCATATTTACAACAGTATGGACCCTCACAAACCCATGACACAGGGACAGTGTACTTGACTCAAATGTATACCCCTTTGTTATTGGGCTGTGGGGACCCACATGGCGATAGGCACAATAATGCAAAAGTATGGGGTCCCCACAGACCCACAACTTAGGGACTGTGTACTTCAAATCATGAATTATAAAGACAGTGGCTGTGAAGGTTATGGGTGACTTCCTGAGCCGTTATGGAACCAAAACCACCCCCTCCACACCCCAACAAAATACTTATTAGATGCTTGATGCAGGAAAGAGTGCACACACACAAAAAGCTTTTTACAGAAATAACACTAAAGTAACACTACATAGTCAACAAAGATTTACACTACCATAACCACTGAAAGAAAGTTTTTACTTAGGAACACACTTTCACTCTCAGACAGCTCTGCTGAAATGTAATTGGGGATTAACCTGCTTCACAGTAATAATTCATATAACAATACATACAATCAGCAATAATATTGATAGATGGTACATTAGCTCCATTTAGAAGTATACCAAATTGTTGCCAATGTATGGCTCATAACTGTGAATGGGAGATTTATTTAAAAACTGAGGATAATGAGGCAAATTTTGCTAAGCATCAGCATCTCTGGCAAACTGAGCACTGCCCAACTTTAACTGCTGTGGAGTTGAGAGGACACAGTGTCCACAACAGCAGTTTGCTTTTTCAGTTTACAAACTGTATGTTCAACATTCAGCAAATTAATGCCCAGTGGTTGAAACCTTGTGCCTTGCTGATCAGAATGGCTTTCTTTCACTTCCAAATGGTTTTCTTTCACTATGCTGGAGAAACACTTAGGTAGAAGGCTTTCTACAGCCAACTCTGCTTATATTTAAAGCCAAGCATCTTATTCATATGGGCATAAACTTGCGATTCATTGAAATAGTTCAAAACATTGTATATCCACATCTACTTATGCTTTTTGAGTAACTTCAAATACCAATATCGCACAGAAATTTGTAGCAATAAAAAATGGAGCTAATGTATTAAAGATTAAAATCAAACACACCAAGTGGACAAAGAATACAACACACAATTGCACTGGGTGCAACTTACGCAAAGCAGTTGTCAATTTTGTCTCATGATTAAGTTGCATCTCAAAATTTCTCTTATTCTGATGCTGTGCTGGGAAGCATTTGGAGACGTTTCTCCTCTTGTGGAGGATGATATCAACATTTCTTTGTCGAGATGGTTGAATTGCTTTCTCTTATCATTATCAGTTGAGCTGACTCTTTAGGGCGGTTGCAATCTCAAAAGGTGAATCAGCTGAGCTGAATCTTTTTGTTGCATGACTGGGTTGTCAACTCATTCCATCTGTGCAGTGGGGAGGTGGGGGTGATTGAGACAATCGCCTGACAGATGGGATGCAGTCAACTCAAGTTGCGAGCTGATTTGAATCTAAAGTGCTGTCCCAGACGGATGCAAAAAACTCAAGATGGTGGACGCATGATGTCATAATCGTCTTTATCGCTAGGTTGCAATGTCTGCAAAGCACGGACAGATAGTCATGAAAAAAGCACAGTGTTGTTTCAGGAGAATATGTCAAGACAAGAAGAAACCAAAAGCACAAAATGCTAAACATTAAAACAGTATATCAACACATTAAAATTCATCGTTATCACAGTTTCCTAGAATCTTGTGCAAGTAATATGTGACCCGTTCTCAAGAAAGTGGGTGCTATCTGCCATGGCTGACACATGCTATAGGCAGAGACGTGAGCAACAGTTACAATTACTGTCCTCCAGTGCACTCTACCCCACTTCATAGGACCACCATCACTCTACTTTTTCACACACAAACTGCACTCAAACACAAAATTAAGCAACATGCTGCAACTTTCTAGCTAATGTACAAAGTATCAAATGAGGTGGTCAATTTAAACTACCAGTTTTGTGAGAAAGGGTCACATATTTGGTGTCTTAAAAGAAAGAACAATGTTACCCTAAGTATATGTTGTAATATAAAATTAAAAGTGATCAATTTATCAGCATTAAAATTCAAATGAAAAATGTGTGAAAGAAAGTGATATTTATACAAATACAATTACAAGCATAAACACAGGAAAGAGAACAAAGGACATTAATTATTAAATTAAAAGGTACTATTGATTTCACTGCTGTATCCACTGTTTACTCAGTAATATTCATATAAATTGATTTATTATTTCTGGGTAGTGGTGGCACTTAAAAAAACAACAACCTACTTTGTACAAGTTACTACAACTAACAACGTAATGTCAAATGATTATGTAGACATGTATTACAACAGAAGCATGCCTCAAAATGTCATCCACAGCTCTTCAACCCAACCATAATTATTTTCAACCATGTCATATCTGCAGGCAGACTCAATACAAAGTTTGTCAAAGAATGAAAAGGAACACGCAAGAACTTTATTTGATTTTTTTCTGATCTGCTGGAAATATGACTCCTGAAATATGTACCATTGTGTGTAAAATAGCCATCTGCACACCACATCCTGTTTGCTGTGACTGCCTATAGCATTGCTCTAGACAAGCCTGTTGCATTTTCAATAACTTACTCTTCATTGCAGCCCATCAGTAAAAATAACTGTGATGCCTTGCAGTTTGTTACATACTATACTTGTATTTAATGCCCAGTCAATTGGGAATGTCACATCAAGGTGAATAAGTCATCAAATCACATGTAAAAGTCTCACAGAAGCAGTTGTAACCAAGGAGATGCTGTGACAGAAACACACCTTTCACTGATGAGATGTGTAAACAAATCAGATCTGACAGTCATGCCAACTTCCCACCTAGCTAAATGTATGCAAGAAATACTGAGTCATCTGGGCCATCCACAACAGGAACAAGGCAAAAAGCATCCCCACTTGGACAGGCAGGGAGCAATTTAAATACTCTAGTCTTATGCTGTTACACTTAACTTACACAGTTACAGCCTCAGTGTGCTACATTGTCAAAATTCCAACTAGTTTGTATTTAGTCTTATACTGTTACACTTAACATACAGCCTCACTGTGCTACATTATCAAAATTCCAACAAGCTTGTATCTAGTCTTATACTGTTACACTTAACTTGCAGCCTCAGCATGCTATACTGTCAAATTTCTAACAATCTTGTGCTTGAGTAGTTGAGAACACCAGCATTTCACCTTTTTTTCTTCTTCCCCAAACTGCAGATGCAAACATGCCCTTGTGAAGACTGCTTAACTACCCATCCCTCAAGAATACTCCATACATATGTTTGATTCTCAGACTGGCTGTCTGCAACTTCTGCTAGTCAGCTGGAACCAACCATCAGTCACGGTCACAAATGAATGTTGACCAAAATTGAACAAAAGGGAGTGCAAGTGATGACCTCAGTCACAGCTTGGTAGCTGAGCAACCCACAGTGGCACCAATGATCAAAGAGTAGGCTGTGCACAACAAGACTGAAAGGTGACAGAAAAAACAAGCAAAGTTAGTAGCAACAGATTACAGACCTGCGTGATGACCTTCGCCCACCCCGGCGATATTTGTAGCAATCATAGGCATAGTGGCCACGGTCTCCACATTCATAGCATCGGTCTTCAGGATGGAAAGCCTTGCGAGAACGAGGAGGACCACGACCTCCTCTCATCCAGGGTTTTGGTCGAACCTTGCCTGAAGATGGTTCCACCCGGACACGGTTCCCACAGATCACCCTGTTTCAGTGTTTGCGAAAACAGTGACAAAAGTTGACACTACAACCTCATTCTTAACAAAAAGTTTGTCACATGATGGAAAGGGACAAACAACAAGGGTAGCAAACACCTTTTAGAACTTGCATACAGCAAATGCAGTGGCCAATGTCTTGAGGAAAAAAAAGCATACATGATGCCAAACATCCGGACAGTGATGTTTTTTAAAGAACAATCCTGCACTTACCTAGTTAAAATTCTGACTCTTGCGCCTACTGCAGAATTCTGTGCAAGCACAATGGATGACAGCACTATTTTTGGTATCCTTGAGCTTGGGCTTATTTTGCACAATAAACACATTTTTCTGTGTATTTGCGACCTCTGAAGAACATTACTCAATCTTTTGTAGTTGCTTTTGATCTGATACCTCAAAAAGCACTGAAAATACCCATCTATATGCTAATGCTACCATCACAAAGTCACAACTCACATGGTCAAAGCTACTAATGTCCAACTCTTAAGTGTAAGGTACATTATAACAATTTGATATATCACTGAGCTATCTGAATTGAACTCAGTTTATTGTTCAAATTGTCAACTTTCAGAGTATGTAGGCTGGCATGAATAAAAGAAGTTCTGGCCTCAGCATACATTTTTGCCATCAAATTCTGTACGTACGTTCCATCCAAAGCGCGTACAGCATCTTCAGCATCTCTGTAGTCTTCAAACTCGACAAAAGCAAACCCAGGAGGATTTCTGGCCACCCACACATTACGCAGATGTCCGTAGTAGTTGAATGCTCTTTCCAACTCTTTTTCTGAGGCATCTGGAGGCAAGTCGCCGACATATACTTTGCCCTCAACACTGGAACTGCGGTGTCGAGACATGGTTTACCTTTCAGCTCTGAAAAAGTAAACACACATCATGTACAAATGAATAAATCAGGAACAATCAGATGGGGTGGCCAAGCAACTTAAGAGTAAGACTGTATACACATTACACATCCACTCAAACTGAGGCACAGCATGTCTTTTATTATTATGCTTGTTCTGAATACAAGTTGTTGGTCAAATTAACATCAGACAAGCTGCTAGTCCAGAGGCAAGTAATACTAGGTAGCGGCAGCCTCTCATCGCCTATGCGGCAACATTGGAACTTTGCTCTATTTTACTGTATTTCAATCACTAATTTCTCCAGTCTCTGAATGTATCTTTTTGGAATTTATATGAATAAAAAGAACGTTTTCTTCTCATTCTTATAGTTATAGTTGTTTTTATGTTTGCATTGCATGTGCCTAAAAAAACGCGAATTGATTTTCTATGGGAGGTATTTTCCGTTTGTCCAATGCCGATCACGCGGTCCAAGACATGAATGAAAACAGTCGATGTGTTTATCCGCTTGGTGACAAAGCCATACGCGTTGTACACAGCAATATGTGGTATCACTGGATCGGAAATTGAATGCTGATTCCAGATTTCAATTTTAAACCGCCAAACGCCCTCAAACGTCTAAAACATCTCCCTTCAAAATGAAGCCGAATCCGTACCCTTTCGAATGAGGTATGGGGCTAATGGATTCATGACCGGTGGGTCATTCACAAGCCAATAAAAGACCGCAATAAATGCGCTTTTTTCAAATTAAGTTAATCCAAGATGGCATCGACCGCGTGGAGTTGTTGTGACTCGACTGCCGAGTTTTGGCACATGATTCATGAGTATTCTCTTCACCTGGCTTCAATTTACTACATTTGGTGATAGTTTATCTCATAATTTAGCATTTTTATATGATATTTTGATTCATTCTTGCAGGATTGACTAAAATCTTACGATTTCTCGACTGACTGTGTCTTTGTTTACAAATACGACTAACCGGAAGTTGTCGATCACTCGCTTGTTCTCCTAAATATTGCCAAAATACGCCAAAGTTTCACAAAAATAGTCACTGAAATACATTCTCTGATGTCTTCTGGAACCGTATTATTTTTTGGGGACGAACCTTTGACGTAAATTCATGACGATGGCTGTTTTCGTGATCGAAGTTCATCAGGGGAGGCAACTAAGATGTGGAGAAAACACAGTCGACCTCGTAACTTCTGCACTTGAACTCTGTTAAATATTAGTCTTTTTTGTTTTTCAACGATCGTAGTTGAATTCTCAAACTTTAATAGGATGTTGACCAGCATTTCCAGTTCAAAATTAAAAGTGGATTTCTGGTTTGCTAACGGTAGCCAGTCTGATAAGTGATGATAAAATCATAACAGATAACAGTTAAGGCTTGAGTGATAATGATTATTATTAATTATGCTGTAGGCCCTAGATCATTCTCTCTCAATCAAGATCAACAGAAACAACAAAATTGTATGTTTTTTTTCTCTCCAGATGATGACCAGTTTTCCAAATTGAAGGCTATTTTCCTGGCAACTGGGAGAGGATGCTGGCAAGACCTTCCTCTGGTTGGTGTGGACAACCCACTGTTAGTGCAGCTGCTTCTCCTGAAAGATGAGGGATCCAAGACTTTGGATGAGACTGCTTCATTCTTCCAGCAACTTCTCAAGCCAGATCTGGTCAAGACAGTGCTGCTTTCTCATCTGCGGTATTTATGGTAACACTAATAGGCCCCCTGTTGAGTCTGGTCAACAGACTGAAGGAGCTGTTTGGAGGTGAGCCACTTCTAGAACTTCCACCTCTGCACGGCCACGGCGGCTGCCAGCAGAGATGTCAACAAGTGGAAGAGGAGTCTGACCCGGGAGATGTCGACTCTGAGCCAGAGGATGAATCAGAACCTGATGAATCTGAGTTTGAAACCAGCTTCAGATTTCAACAGGAGGGTGACAGCGTGGCAGTCTATGTAGAAGATTTCTTTATCAGCGAAGTCACCAGGGTCATCAGTGAGGAAGAGGCAACAGTCAGTTTCTTGAAGAAGGCGGCAGTAAAGATGGAGTTGTTGTGTACAGGTGGCCACGCTCTGAAGATTGTACTGAAACCTCCTCTGCAGTCGTGTTTGCCAAGAATCTGCAACTTGCACCTTCATCATCGTCTAGAAGTTCATTCTTTGTTGGATTTTCCCATGTTCATGTGAACCACTATAGGGGGGTAAATTTGGGAAAATGTAATAAACTGTTTATTGTCGCGCAAAACTGTGTTTTCGAATGGCTATATCTTTGGAACTAATTAAGATAAACAGTTACTTTTTTTCTCCTCATTTTCTTGTATCAACATGGCCTGTCTGAAAATGCATAAATTAAATTACTGTTATGAAATTTAAATTTTGGCTGCCGCTACCTAGTAATACTACTAATACTGTAATACTAACAGTAGTTACATTTTGCTTCAATTTGAGATCACTAATGGATTATTCTCCTAGTCCTAAAAGGAGGTCCACACGGTGGTGCATCTGTTTTCTGTATGGTTTCAGACTCACAGTCAGAACCGCCAATGCACATTTTACTTCTACAGTTCTGCCCTTCTTCTGAGAAGCAAGAACAGAGCAGTGGCCCCATGGCGCAGTGTTGCAAGAACAGTTGTGGGACTACACAGGACTTTCTGATGACAAGTCAAACAACCTTCATCCAAACATGCGGGCTGACCACTTGAACACAAGACCTCACAACTTCCAAATTACACTGAATTTTAAGTTCGCACAACTGCATATATTTTATTATACATGACCCATTCTCAAAAGGTGGGATCAGGAGATGCCAGAGTGTTTGCCACCAAAGTATTAATTTTACAAACGATTGTTTCTTTGAATGTGCAGCATAAGTAACCACATAATAAAGATACATCTAAAAAAGATCATGTGTTTGTGTGTGTGGGTTGTGGTTGAACGAAACGTCCCCCCCCTATATAAAGAAATGTTTTTAATGGAAACTGTTTTGTAATTTCAGAAAATAATTTTTCCCCTCTTAGCCAAAATTGTGTTATCATTTTGTCATGTCTGCTCAATCACTTATAACTATATTGCCGAAAGTTTATTTTGGAAATGCTATCTGGATTGCATAGTTCTGGTTTCAAGAAAATTTCAATGGTAAGATCTTTTTGAGTATTGTCAACACTTTTGTGGCGTCATGTCAAGAACAAAACATGTTCTGATGTCACGTCTGGAACATAAATCATGCGTGATAGATATTATAAGTATACCTTATCATTCTGTTTATAATTGTATCAGTATGGCGGAATGATGCATAGCTACAGCTGCGTGTGTGTGTTTCTCGCCCAACGCTGACTGAATAGTCTGCACCATCGTCTGCTTCAATTGAAGAAACCGTTGAAGGAAACCAGCAAACCACCAGCTATTATGCGACAGAAGAAACAAGAGTACAATCACGTTTGGATGACAGCATCTGGCATCTCAGCGTGACCTTTGTTTTGCAGTCTTGTGCCAGGGTGGAGACTGATGTTGGGCACAGTAAATTTATTTTACAAAGAGGAAGAAGCAGGTAATATCAAGGAGGTGGTCAAAAATTCCTCAGGCCATTTTAAACACCATCTGGGGTCACAAATATCCTTAAAACTAATAAAAGCAATGAAAGCTGAAACAGGCCCAGATCTAGTGAATGCATCCAAAGTGACTCGAGTTTGATTACAGTCTGTGAAGGGCAAGACGTTGACCAACATCAGCAGTGAGGAAGTGTGCAGAGTGTTAGTGTTACTCGGAAACTAGATCTTGATCAAATGACTGTGGTGCATATTTTAAAAGACGCTAATGTGATAAAGCTCACTTGTTCAGGTTTGACGCCAATATTGGCTCCATTCACCTCTATTGTTGAGGGGAGGAGGGGTGGGGGGCAGCACATTATATTATTATTAGGCCTAAGTAATATTGTCTGTACCGGTAACCGGCTGACTGAGGGTTGGTACCGGAATATTACTATTGTATTATTATATTGCTGGTACCGTGTACCTATACTGGTTATACTTATAGTCTCAGTAGTCTAGCGGAGGATCTGCATTGTTTATGATTTAGTTCAGTATGAACAGATACATAAGTCATAACACACAAATGCCAAACGTACAAACCAAAACTTTGGAAAATGTCTGACAAAGGTTAGGTAAAATCATGTGACCTAAACAATTGTGTGTACTACGAAGCCAAAATGGCTGCACGCACATGGGCTGACCCAGCAAGATACCATTACCAATGAAGCTGTGGTTCAAGACTGAAACAAAATGGAATGGCGCTTCGTGCAATTCTGCCAGTTTACACTGACTTAAGGAAACAATTTACGCCTCTTCGAAGAAAACCTCTCTCTCTCTCAATGACGGAAGCGCGCGAAGCCGATGAAGTACATCTACCCGAAACCGAGTTACGAGGATCTCGGAAGCGGATGAGAAGGGGGAGAGAAAAAAAAGAGGGAAAAAAAAAGAGGAAAATAAAGCGTTCGGGATCAGTACAAAAGTTTGCAAAGAGGCAGTCATATACATCAGCTTTAAAGGCAGTAATATTCTCGCAAATTGTAGTTTTACAGCGCGAATTGCACTTACCCGAGCATAAATTACCTGGCAAAACCACTTCCTCACACACACACAGAGAAAATGGCGGAAAATGCAGTCAATTTTTGTCGCTTCGGATGATTCACGAATAAATTTATTCAAATAAAATGGTCATTACTTATATTTTCATCGGGATAAAATACAAATAATGTGGTAATATTTTGGTGATTTAAATTGTGAAAAAATGAAATCGAACCTGGCAAAATATTATCATCACACAATAGTACGGAAATGTCTCGATTGATAGTTTTAGAAAGAAAAGTTAAAATATCACCGTCTTAACTGACTACCATACAGTTCCTTACGGTAAGCCTGTAGTCGCGGATGAGTGAGTGTGTCGTGAAAAAGTAACCACAGTCGAAACATAAATTATATAAAATCAAAAATAATAATAATCTAATCTTGACTTTCTTTCTTCCTGTTAATGTAAAATCGAAACACATAAAAGGTTCAAAATAACCGTTACTTATCATGTATAGTATAGTTATGACACGTGACCGTACAACTGACATGCGAATTTTCCCTGGGGTAATCCTCTTTATCAAGCTACAAAACGACACTTAAACAACAATTAAACGGTGAAAAACGATGTTAAAACAAAACAAAAACAAAAACAAAAAAACAGGGGGGGGGGGGGGGGGGGTTGGATTTTACTCGCCGAGTGTAGTGAAAGTACAGTATTTCACTCACTCATACAGCACACAGACTGATGAAGGAATGTGTCCAGACTCCACTAGTGGGGAAACGGCAGAGGCCCCAAGCCTTCTTAATTTATTCATATTATGTCATCAGCATGGCCTACATGGCATTCAGTATTACAATCTCAATACATCTCCCCCTTTTTGCAGTTAACGACCTCAAGAGTGCCGGCGGGGGCCTTCACTTCGTAGTCACAGAGGTGGTTCCAGTCAGTGGTGGTGCGGACAAAGAAAGAGTTCTTATGTTGTTCAGTGTTTGGATGGAGAACTAAGAATGGTCTGGAGTTGAGTGTTGCCTGTCTGTCTATAATGTTCTCTGCTGTAAAATCATGGAATTTTGTTGGACTAATTTGCCTTTTCAAGTGCTTGCAAGGAGACGTTTTAAAAAAACTGTTCAACTGGCATGGCCGGCGGTACCAGCCCCTCAACCACCTTAGAAAGAGAGACGTTGTTGTTTACGTCGGTCCTGTAGGGTGGGGAGGTCCAGTTTACGGAGCATATTGGTGACGCAGCCTGGTTCCCTGGAGTGTTTTTTCCCTTTTTCTTCTAACATCTAAAGTATTGTTGCAGGTTTTATATGTATTATACTGTGTATATGTTTTATATATTCCATATCACATTACACCACCATATCTTGATTTCACATCACACCACCACATCTGACATCACAACACATTGCATCAGTCCACATCTGACATCGCACAACAAACACACAGCACATTGCACATTCTTCATCACCACAATTCCACACCACCACATTTCACATCACATCGTAACTTTCCACATCTTGCATTATGCAACATTCCACATACATTGAAGACACCACTTTCCACATTTTGCATTTCAGTCACACTCCTCATCACACGATGTCTGAAATTGCAACATTCCACATCGCATCACATTCCACATACACATCACACCACATTTAACATCGGACCATAATTCACATCAAATCACTGACTCCACCACATCTCGGTACACCATTCCACATCACGCCCACATTCCACCTCACACCACGCCATGCACATCACCACATTCAAATATAAATTACACATCACACTATCCCACAGCACACATTCCAAACCACACCACACATCCCACACTGCATTTCAACCATCATTCCGCATCACACCACCATGTCTAATATGGCGTCAAACCATTCCACATCACTCGGTATTCCACAACCACATTTCACATCTTGCATCACAGCACACCACCATATTCCCCATGTACCACACCATCATTCCACATCGCATCACCACATTTCACACCTCGTCTGACATTGCACGACTGACACCACATTTAGCATCACACCACATCGCACATATTCTACATCGCACCTTATTCCACATCACAGCCACATTAGGATGAATATGAGGCACAACATCCCACATCTGGTATTCAAAAACATTCCACATCACATCAAATTCCACGCCACACTATTCCACATCACGCCATGTGATGTGTGATCTGGTGGTATTGAAATATATGATGTGGTATGTGGTATGGTGTACTGTGCCGGAAATGTGGTTTGATGTGAAATATTATTAAGCTGTGGTGGTGAGATGTGGAATGTATAACACATTGCCACTGCATCTCGCACCTCATCACATCATTACCACCACATTTTACATTGCATCATTCCACATTAAACACCATCTCTGACATTATTCCAAACCACACCACATTCCACGTCACACCATCATTCACCAGGGATCCACGTGTCTGAATGGATCAGCCAGGCCTTACTGGAGAATAATTCTGGTGTCAAAGATCACAATTGATGTTGATAAAACAACAAAGAGTTTTGAACCGCAGTTTTGGTGATGCCGTCAGCACATGCAGCGTGACCATATAACATGGCTAATTATAGCCATATGGCGTCAGTGCCAAGATGTCTATGTACTTAAAAAGGTTCAGATAGACTCATACGTGTGTGCATCATGTCATGCTTTCATTACATGTGGCAGTATGCACCCTGACATTTTTACCATAAGAGCTCCGCTAAATGGGGATCAGTTGCGTGGACACATTTACGTAGCGTGACTTGATTACAGTAGTCACTGTTGCAGACAACAGATAAAGGTATCCTGAGATTAGGCCGAAAGTGGTCCCAGTGTAATATTGTATCTGCCCAAAGTTCATGCCTTCATTTCAAAACAATTTCAGTAACAGATTTTAACAGTCCCGGGATTACAAATTTGTGTTTTCCATGACCTGATTACGGATATTGTTATAGCCTCAGGGAATCCAAGTGTCTGAATGGACCAAACAGGTCTTTCTGGAGTATAGTGATTATGTGAATGATCACAATTGATGTTGATTACCAAAACAAACAAACAAAAAATTTAAACTGTAGTTTGGGTGATTCTGTCAGTACCTAATCACATTGCTAATTATAGCCAAAGGAGGTCAGTGCAAAGATGTCTATGTGCCTGAAAATGTTCAGATAGGATCATAGTACATGTGTGCAAACATCATGCCTTCACTCCATTTTGCAGTTTACACTGACCTGATTTTTGGACCTTAGGAGCTCCGCTACAAGGCACGTCAGTTGTGAACACGGTAGGAGACGGTCGGAAATGCCTCGGATATTTTTTAAACGCCATTCTGGACCACAAATATCATCAAAATCACTCAAACAGGGTCATACCTAGCGAATGAAGCCAACATTTGCAACCAAAGTGACTTCGATTACAGTCTGTAAATGGGTGAGCCCTCAGTACACGATCCGGCGATTGTTTTGCTGACGTCAGCACTCAGGAAGCGTGCACGGTTACTCAGAAACTTAGTTCGTTCGCGACCTGTGCAAAACTACGGCGGCAAGAAAGGTTTACCAGTCAACAAAAATTAAGCTTTTCTTTAACTTTCATGCCAGAAAAACATTTGTCCAAGCTCACATTCAATCAGGTATAGATTATGCTTCAACCCTTTGGGGCTCAGCAAGTGACTGCAAAAACCTATGATGTCGGTACACAGGCGAGCAACCAAAACTGTTCTTCTGAAACGACTAGCCTTACCGATAAAGACTATAAAATGACTGAAATTCGCCCGCCATCTTCTAGACTAATGTGTAATAAAGCGCGTTCTGTGCACAAAATTGTATCGGGTAGGGTACCGATTTATCTATCAACAAAACTGTTGATTAATCAAAGCTCGAGGAATTAATCAAGAAAGCTAAATGTGCCAATATCTAGGATAGATTTATTCAAGTCCAGCCTGGTTTATTCTGGTCCTACTCTCTGGAACTCACTGCCTAGCGTATTGAGGCTTCCAGTCAGTCCTTGAATGTTTAAAAAAGCGTCTTATTCTTCATAAATAATGTTATCTCTCTTACGTTTTACGTGAAACCATGGTAATAGATATAGCTCTCTCCATGTGCTGCTTCCAACCTGCGTTATGCTGCTTCAGGCAGCCCATACCTTTTGTGTGTCTGTACTCTATGTGCATGTAGTTTTCGATGACAAACATGTGTTTACAAACATGTGCTTACCCCAGATCTTGCTAATTTTTACGTATTATTTTCAGTATTTTCATTATCGAATTTTGTTCGTCCGGATACAACCGTAATGGTTGACTGGGGGGTAAAACACCAAGTTACTATCGAATTTTGTTTTCTCGGTTTTCTGATGTCCATTTAACATGGTTTGTATAAATGTACGTGTGCTCAACATATTGCAGCTCATTGTATCCTTAGTTAATAGTAGTTTCCCTCATGGGCGAGGGCTGCTTGCAAAACGACCTCGAGTCTTCTCCACTACCCTCGTAAAATAATGTTTATTCATTCATTCATTCATTCTCTCTCCGGCTCTCTCTCTCTCTCTCTCTCTCTCTCTCTCTCTCTCTCTCTCTCTCTCTCTCTGGGTGTGTGTGTGTGTGTGTGTGTGTGTGTGTGTGTGTGTGTGTGTGTGTGTGTTGTGTGTGTGTGTGTGTGTTGTGTGTGTGTGTGTGTGTGTTGTGTGTGTGTGTGTGTGTGTGTGTGTGTGTGTGTGTGTGTGTGTGTGTGTGTGTGTGTGTGTGTGTGTGTGTGTGTGTGTTGTTGTGTGTGTGTGCTGCGTGCGTGTGTGTGTCTGAGTGAGACAGAGACAGAGAGAGAAGCGCGCGCGCGCGCGCGCGCACACGCACACACACACACACACACACACACACACACACACACACACACACACACACACACACACACACACACACACACACACACACACACACACAAAGGAGGATGATGAAGTGATGTGAAGAAAATTGCACAAAAGACCGAACACACACACGCGCACGACGTTCACCACCAGCACCACCAATGCAGCAATCGCAGTTCAACCTGTGGTAATGTATTTATTTATCAGCAATGCACTTTAATTATTAGAGGTTTACTGTTACAGCTTGCTCTTCTTTGTTTCTTTCTTTTTTTGGAGTACAAGAAACATCAATTTAGTTGTTTTTCTCAGTCTTAAAAAACAACAGGCCGAAGGTTAGACACTTTCTAAGAGGAGCAGTTGGTGTGTTAGGGAGAAAGAAAAAAAAAAACTTAATTAAAAAACAAAAAACAACAACAACCACACACAAAACCACAAACAAACAAAAAACAAGAACAGCAATAACAACAACAAAACTAAACCTCAACAACTGTGAATGTGATTATGAGCCGAGGTACGACGGCAATATCATTGGCCTTATTCGACGTTTCGTTAAGACACCTGAGACTTTTTGGAACTGTGATGTTGGCTACAAATGTATTAATTGCCGTGCAAACAGTGTCGCCAGTCTCACTTCCACAGTTTCAACACAGTGACAGCGGCATGCTAATAACCTGAGACACGGTGAATGCGCGCTCCCACAAAGATGCCTACATATACACCCTACTCTTTAAAACACACCATTACTCCAGTTGTTTCCTTCCGATCTCACGCTTGTCCGCTTGTTTGGCTTCTTTAACTAGGCTGCTGCCTGGCAGTTGGAGGCTTGGTCGTTTTCCTAGGCTAGCGCGTCTTTGCTTTATGCATGATTATATTTCTTCACTGTGTAACTCATTTGCATGCGAGTCGTTCTCGGCTCAGCCACCTTCGTTCAAATCATGGTGCTATCTCACTGGGTTTGTGATGTCTTCTTCTAACAGCCCTGAAAATGTTGCTGGCATGGAATGATTTTGTGGTTTTGACTGGAGAAAGGGTTCACGTACGAGAGGAGTTTTGAATTGTTCATTTGCTTATAAAAGAGTTTAATCGTGGCTGTGCGCTCGACAGAACGTAAAATCCAACTACTAATTAACTGACGTGTTTCGATGCGTTTTATTTCAAATGTTCTTAATACCAGACTAGCTGTTTCTATCACCTATGTGATTGACTGGGCTCAAAGCACCAACAAACTAAAGTTTTATCTCAACCATCAGAAAGCGCAACATAATCTGTCGCCATGTTGATAACTGTCGCGGATGGTCCTTGTCTACATTGTAGCCTCTTCCGGCATTGGGAATCAGGTTGCACTGAACATAACGCAGCTGTCATCGTAACTTCAGTGGTTGTGGGCATGGTATCATGTTTTACTGCACGGAAGACATTCAGTAACAATATTTTGTTTTCCCTGTGCAATACAACGCAGTTTCACAGCAAGAGAACACTACCGGTGTCATCCTGTCGGTGGTGAAACAGGACAGTAGCCGTTGTCGTGTTAGCGATGCTTGGGAAGTATAGGTAACTAACTTTTACAAGTTCACCAACAGCACTGAGCGGCGTAAGTATCCAGCCAAAATACTACTTCTACGTAATAATAATGATAAATAAAAATAGTAATAATGGGGATTTCTCTAGCGCCCAGCAGCATGGACGTCAGAACTGGACCAGGCAGGGGTGGCTAGGGACTGTGTTATATGCATGTTACGTGTTTATGTGCCAGTATATCTTCCTTTAAAGAGTTTGTAGCTGGCCATAATCCAAGAAATGGCTACCTTATTATAAATGTTGTACCACCGCTCTTTTATCTTTTTTCTTTTCTTGCTCTCCCAACAACACGGAATGGTGGTTGATGGATCGGTTGGCATCGGGCCCTGCTTAGTTAGGGAGTGTAAACATTTTGACCTGTTGTGGGTTTTCCTATGTTATATTTGTGTTTGGACTGAATTTGTCCATCTCAGTTGGGATGGTATTACATATGAAAAGAGATTGAAAACGTCTGTTGAGTTACGAGTGTTTGATCGTCCTGAGAGGTAACTGCGGTTGACAGGATGTTAAAATCCAAGTACTAAGTAACTAACTTCTTGCCACTGAGTCAGAAAGGAAACATTTTGAACAGCTTTTGAGACGGTGGCACCATTCAAGGCCGCAGCTGGTGTACCGATGCATAAGAGACTCATTTTATGACTGCTTCTGCATTAACCATTCACAAAACACAAAACGGTTTATGGGCTCGATATGATTTTTCTTTAATCTTGAACTGATAGAAACCCAGCCCGCTAAATTAGCCGATGTGAGTGTGAGGCTGTGTAATGACAGCTGGCACAGTTGCAACGGTAACACTGAACAGCTCAATGAAGTTTGATAGCAGCTACAGAGCGAGGGGCAAACGCAACGGCTTACCCGTCTCAAGGTAACAGAGTGTAGTTCGGCGTAATGTGATGAAAACTGCCTGTCAGTACAACCGTCACACGGCATATGGCAGTTATTTCAAACCGACGATTCAGACTGCGGCGTGTTCGCTATCGATTCAGACTGTGAACGTGCAGTTAAAAGAATCTGCAATATCTCCCTGTGTAACTGTAACTTTCTACACCTTGTACAGACCACGCAGACTGTGTTTAGTACTTTGGAGTAGAATGTAAGTGTCGTAGTAATGACTTGAAAGGTTCTCCGCGGCAGCCTTTGTTTCCCTGTGGTCTGTTTGTTGTTTCCTTGGGACGCCCGTAACTTAGGGCTTCGCGTTTGGAATCAAGCGGCCCAGAATGGAACGCAAATGGAAACCAATGCACATTTGACATTTATAACGCAGCTGTTTCCTTACCGACTCCAAAGGAAAACAGCGGCAACTGCTCTAGCCATGGAGTTCATGACAAATCAATAGAACTCACGGTGTTCAGTTTAACACGGAACTGCGGAAGGGTTTAGCTACAGTGCTCCACAGGCTTCTGTTCATTTGCGCTGTTTGTATTTTCCAGCCCCGGTGCCAGTGACCGCGGTCAGCCACGGGGTGATGCGGCAGCGGTGAAGTTCTGTGGCACCATGAAGAGTCCGTCACGCTCTGGCTCGCGCTCTGGCTCGTCCAGCTCCTCCCTGTCCCCCTCCCCGTCCCCCTCGCCCAGCCCGGCCCCCTCCAGTCCCCAGCGCAGAAGACGCCGTGCGGTCAGTGGGGAGAGACAGCATGACACGGGGGTACGGGTGGGTACCCGAGTCCACGTGGGAAGTCTGGCCATGGCCACTTCCATCAGAGATCTGAGAGAGGACTTTGGGAGATTCGGTGACATCCTGGACCTGTGGATGGCTCGCACCCACCCTTGTTTCGCCTTCATCGTCTTCCGGCACAGGGGGGACGCCCTCAGGGCCATCAAGCAAATGGACGGAGAGTAAGTTTCACAAGCACTAAGTTTCACAAGTACTCTCAAAGAGAGTAAGTTTCACAAGCACTCTCAAAGAGAGTAAGTTTTACACGACACTCTCAAGGAGAGAAAGTTTTACACAACACTCTCAAGGAGAGTAAGTTTTTACACAACACTCTCAAGGAGAGTTAGCTTTTCACAAGCACTCTCAAGGAGAGTAAACTTTTCACAAGCACTCTCAATGAGAGTAAGTTTTTTTTACAGGCACTCTCAATGAGAGTAAGTTTTTCACAAGCACTCCCGATGAGAGCACGTTTTACAAGCACTCTTAATGAGAGTAGCCTAAGCTTTACACAAGTGCTCTCAAGGAGAGCATATTTTACAAGCGCTGTCAAGGAGAGTAAGTTCTACAAGCACTGTACTCTTCAAGGACAGCAAGTTTTACAAGCGCTCTCAAGGAGAGTAAGGCTTACAAGCACTTTCAAAGAGAGTAAGCTTCACAGTCACTCTCAAAGAGAGTAAGTTTTTACAAGCACTCTCAAAGAGAGAAAGTTTCACAAACACTCTCCGAGGCAAGGAGAGCGGCAAGTTTCACAAACACGCTCAAGGGGAGTTGCTGTGTCCATGCAACAATACATCAGCAGTGTATGCCGTACAGCATACCTAGAACTGAGAAGAATAGCTTCAATCCGACCATACTTGGCTCAGAGTGCAACTGCCCAGCTCGCTTCATCTGCCATAACATCCCGGCTTGGCTACTGCAATTCCATCCTGAGGATTACCACTGAAGCAGATTTCACGTTTACAGAGAGTCCAAAACAACGCTGCAAAAGTCGTTCTCAGAAAGTCCAACTTTGATCATGTGACACCACTCCTGAAAAAACTGCACTGGCTTCCGATTAAATTCCGACCACAGTACTCAGCACCTTCTGTCTGGAACTCTTCTGCCATCCGAACTCAGAAATTGTTCTACTCTCCCGCTGTTTAAATCCAGACTCAAAACTTACTTTTCGCGATAGCTTTCTGCCAGTAGGATCTTACAGTCTTCATCCCCCCACGTGAAAAGTGAGCATTGATGCTCACTGTTTTACTGAGTTGTCTCAGATCACTGAGAGAGAGAGAGAGAGAGAGAGAGAGAGAGAGAGAGAGAGAGAGAGAGAGAGAGAGAGAGAGAGAGAGAGAGAGGAGAGAAGGCCAACACAACAGGCGCAGCGCGCGCAGCCACACACACACACACACACACACACACACACACCACGCACGCACGCACGCACGCACAGCACGCACGCACGCACGCACGCACGCAACAACACAGCACGCACGCAGCAAAACACACACATACACGAGATGAATGATGCTGGCACAGCATACACCCTTGATGTTTGTTGCATAAACAACACCCTGAGCTTTCGAAAAGGCATAAACAATGTTTGCAAAACTTTCCGAAAAAACGGACAACAAGAAGTGACGTCACATTGTCATTAGTTATTTCTAATAGTCGGTATTACTGTTTGTCGTCTCGTGCTATTCAAATTCTTGTCCGTTCTGTAAATCACCATACAGGAAGCTTACGAATCGGTCTGGGAAACAAGAAAAAAGGAAAAAAGAAGAAGAAAAAAAAGGGAGAACATTAAATGGAAACAGAGATAAAGCAACAAAAGGTGGACAACCAAGAAACTATTCAAGCATTATTATTGGTTTATAATAAGCCCAGTCTGATAAGAAGTCAGGAAGGGTCAGTTTCAACTTTTGGTTGTATGCCTCAATTTCGTATCTTTTTGTCAACTCCTTTCTAAACTGAGGTTTGATTTTTTCATATCTGCAACTATAGATAACATATTTTGCATACAGAATAATAAAATCAAGAACATTGCCACTTTGATTGTACGCAGTTTCAATACTGATCCAAACACATCAAATGTTAAAAAGAACGTTATTTATTTTGTCAAAATAAATAGCGTTCTTTTTAACCTTTTAAGTGTTTGGATCTTGTTGTAGAATGGTCCTTAGCAATCATTCTTGTTTCTTCTTCTTCTTCGCTTTGATATAACAATATACTTTATTAATCCCAGTGTGAAACTAAAGCTGTCGTTCGATCGCACAACGAAGAACATAATAATTCTAAATCATGAACCACACGCACATACACATACATACACATATACACATAACCGCACTGGTTGACTGGTCGTAAAACACCAAGTTACTTACTTCTTCTTCTTTCCGATATCAGTTATAGAGACCAATATTAGCAATCCTAATGCGTGTCCTGTTGGTTTGTTTTGTGCACAGAACGATAAACAGTCGTCGCATTCGAGTGACGATGGCCCGCCCCAGAACGAAGGGGACACGGAGCGGGGCCTTCAACCCCTCCCTACGCTGCTACCAGTGTGGCAAGAGGGGGCACTTCTCCAGGGACTGCCGGGCCCACCAGTGGAGCTCTCCGGGCCACAGGGCCACCCGCCCCAGGTGAGTGCATGGCGCCCGGCACTGCTGCTCAGTCTCTTAGTCCGCCACTCGCCTCCTGTTTTCTCTGCCTCCCGCTGGTCCAGCCTCGATGACCTCCGGTGATGGTGTCGATTCTCCGACACGTCGCTTCTGCTTCAGCAAGGCCAAAATGTTCAAAAGAACGCGGATTTTAATGAGACGATGCAAAACGAGTGCGCATTTTCAAGGTAGGCCCCTTATTCAGGCAACAATCAAACATACTTAATCTACAAACAAACGATGAAAGAAATGAAATCACTTAGCTTTCATCTGGATCAATTTTTGGCCCAGAAGAATATTTTGCATTGTTTTATGAAAGTAAGCGTTCTTGAAAAGCTTTTTATGTTTTGACCTTTCTACAGAACGCTAGTGGTCAGCTCTGTTATGTATATTTTATAGATTTGTTGTCTTTATTAAAGTCTATGCTTGTAGAAATCAACAATTTGTAACTGGACCAGGGCATGCCTCGGTTCTCGGTTCTTCTGATGGTTTCTCCACCTTCCTTATGGTGACCGGGTACCATCTGAAGATTGCAGTTTAGTCCAGTTTTTTATTCTCGTATCAGCTGTGCTCTCATTTGACAAAAAGATAAAATCCTAATAGGCTCATCTCAGCTCGATCCATTAAACGAACGGCATTATTCAACTATTTACTATGTCAATATTTACTACGTTTTAAGGGGTCCATACACTCCAGTCTCCCGAGGAATGGCATCTTCGTTGACCCAGTTTGTGTGTGTGTGTGTGTGTGTGTGTGTGTGTGTGTGTGTGTGTGTGTGTGTGTGTGTGTGTGTGTGTGTGTGTGGCGTGTGCCTGTGTGTGTGTGTGTGTGTGTGTGTGTGTGGCGTGAGCCTGTGTGTGTGTGTGTGTGTGTGTGTACGCTCAGGTTGGTGGGGGAGGGGGGGGGGGTAGGGATAGACGCAGGGTGACAGCGTGGTACATGACAGTGTTGTCTGAAAAAGGCACATGAGTTTGTTTCATCGTATTTTCGTTTCTCAGCTAGGCATGTGGTGTTGTATTGGGTACGGTAAGATCGAATGGTGCGGGACTGTGGTGAGGACTGTGGTGAGGACTGTGGTGGGACTGTGGTGTGGACTATGTGGGCCATGTCGTTACCGACACCCGATCAACAAAACCTGAGGAGCTCATGGGGTTTGCTACGCAGTGTGGACAGCTTAAGACTCCCTCGTTGTTTTTCAATGGATGTGTGCCGGATGTTCAAAACACGTCTGTTGCACTGCCAGACTGGTATTGCATTCAAAGCCAGCTTGGTAACTGTTTCGTGCTTTAAAAAAAGTCTTATCACAAGGTAAGTCTTTTCTGCCCGCTCGTCGCCTCCATCTTTTCTTTCCGCTCTTAATTTGACCAAAAGAAGACGGGACACCATGACGTTTCGAGGTAGATGTCTTCGTTGGGGGGCGGGGGGGGGGGGGGGGGGGGGGGGAGGGGGGTAGAAAAAGAAAAGAAGACAAACTGACATTAACGCAGAAGATAGGCAGACAAAAGAAGAGGTAGATACCGACCAAAAGAAGAGCTGTTTCTGAAAATGAATGGGATGTAGTAAGTGACACTAACGCAGAAGACAAAGACAGATGGACAACAGAAGAATAAACAGTTACTGAAAATGTTCAGAAACGTGTGTTGTTTTTTGTTTTGTTTGTTTGTTTGTTTTTTGTTTGGGGTAGGGGCGGGGGTGGGGGGGGGGGGGGGGGGGGGGGGGGGTGTCTGTATCTATCTCTGCTTCTGGTCCGTTTCATCTTCTTCTTTTGTGTATCTTCTGCGTTAGTATCAGTTATTTTTTTCCGTGACGAAACGTCGTTGTTTTATTTTGTTTTATTTTTATTTTTTATCTGAGTCCTTCTTTTGGTCAGTGCATTTACTTTGTTTTTAACTTCTTCTTTGTGACCAGCAGTAATTTCCTTTTTTTTCTCCTTCTTTCTGCTGTTGTTGTGTCGTGGTTGTTGTGTACGCTATTGTTTGACTGATCCAAACACACAAAAGGTGAAAAGAACGTTGATTTTAATGGAACAAAAACACAGAACATGCGCACATTTTCGGGACAAACCCATTTTTTCAAAGCAACTGACTGACAGGCAAACGATGCTAAATGAAGAACGAAAATTGTCTACTCATTGTTGGTGCTAGCGTGTCTGGCAGTCAACTTTGTTTAAGATTTGCTTTTCTCAATTTCATTTTTACTTGACTCTGAATCGGCGTTATTTTTCTTGGTCACGCCTTCTCCATGATCGCGTGGTAGTGGGGAACAAAGCGTGTGTATGTGCTGTGTGCCATTGTTCAGCAGTTCCCAGTCAGTATCACTTCCCGGTCACGCCTTTTCTGTGTATTGTGTGGAGCTGGAAAACAGAAAGTGCGTTGAGCAACGGAGGTTGAATATCGATCTGACTCCGTTACAGGAGCAAAGCGCCACGCGTTCAGCATGGAAGGCCTATACATATTTATACTCCTTTATTGATACATTATTTCCAGCTGGCAAGCTTTATGAGGCGGTAACATGATCCCGGATGACTTGGAGCGTTCGGTAAACAACAGGTTTATGTGCGGCAGTCCTTGCTGGTGGAGAGTTCATGCAAGTCTAGTGGTTCTGTGCATTACGTGTAGTGGTTCTGTGCATTACGTGTAGGGGTTTTGTGCATTACGTGTAGTGGTTCTGTGCATTACGTGTAGTGGTTCTGTGCATTACGTGTAGGGGTTTTGTGCATTACGTGTAGTGGTTCTGTGCATTACGTGTAGTGGTTCTGTGCATTACGTGTAGGGGTTTTGTGCATTACGTGTAGGGGTTTTGTGCATTACGTGTAGGGGTTCTGTTGCACAGTGCATTACGTGTAGTGTAGGGGTTCTGTGCATTACGTGTAGTGGTTCTGTGCATTACGTGTAGGGGTTTTGTGCATTACGTGTAGGGGTTCTGTTGCACAGTGCATTACGTGTAGTGTAGGGGTTCTGTGCATTACGTGTAGGGGTTCTGTTGCACAGTGCATTACGTGTAGGGGGTCTGTGCATTACGTGTAGGGGTTCTGTTGTACAGTGCATTACGTGTAGTGGGTCTGTCGTACAGTGCATTACGTGTAGGAGTTCTGTTGTACAGTGCGTTACGTATAGGGTTCTGTCGTACAGTGCATTACGTGTAAGGTTCGGTCGAATCGGTGAAGGGAGGTAAGCAAGCACCAACTGACCAGAAGAAACAAATTCAATGTGTGCACCCAACAGGTTCCTTATGAATTAAGGAGTGGGGTTTATTTCTCAGTAGTAATAACATTTTTCTTCTTCATTTGATCTTGGCTGTTTTAAAGTCTTCCATACCAAGCTATAATTGTACACTTAGACCTATGAGCTCTTGTTTGTGTATTCGTGCGTGCTGCGTGAGTGCGTGAGTTTGTGTGTGTGTGTGTGTGTGTGTGTGTGTGTGTGTGTGTGTGGTGTGTGTGTGTGTGTGTGTGTGATTGTGTGTGTGTGTGTGTGTGTGTGTGTGTGTGTGTGTGTGAGTGTAGTGTGTGTGTGTGTGTGTGTGTGTGTGTGTGTGTGTGTGTAGTGTTGTGTGTGTGTGTGTGTGTGTGTGTGTGTAGTGTGTGTGTGTGTGTGTGGTGTGTGTGTGTGTGTGTGTGTGTGTGTGTGTGTGTGAGACATGTGTGTGTGACAGTGTGTGTGTGTGTGTGTTTTGTGTGTGTGTGTGTGTGTGTGTGTGTGTGTGTGTGTTGTGTGTGTGTGTGTGTGTGTGTGTGTGTGTGTGTGGTGTGTGTGTGTGTGTGGAATGTGTGTGTGACAGTGTGTTGTGGTGTGTGTGTGTGTGTGTGTGTGTGTGTGTGTGTGTGTGTGTGTGTGTGTGTTTGTGTTCCTGTTCAAGCAGAGTACATGTACACCACGTGCGTTCTGTGTTCACCAGAGAGCGTGAAGAGCGACATCGTTCCAAGCACGGCTCACCGAGACGTTCAAAGCGACGCGACAGCTCCAACCACCGGACGGTCAGACCCTGACATTCAGCACCATCAGGACAGAGTCACTGTGCCTTCCTTGCCACAAAAAACTCGTCCATACGATATTATACACTAATAAGCGACTTTGCCAGCTTGAGCATTGCACTGCGCAAAATCCCCAGTGCCACCTTGCAGGGGAGATAATTTGCAGCAGACTTGAGCTTTGTTAAAAAAAGCCCCAAGTGTGCCCAGCGCCACCTTGCTAGTGTAGGGGAGATCACTTGCAGCTGACTTGAGATTTGTTAAAGCCCCCAGTGTGCCTAGCGCCACCAAACGCCGTTTTTTTGTGAGCAATGCTGAGAATTGCCCCATGAACACTCCATCAAAAATTAACCATCTATGTGTCAGTCGCAGATGTGACAGAGTGGCCATAACATATGCTACAGCTAAGTTTCCGTTACAACAACGCCTTCTGTTGAATGCGACTGATTTTTTTTTAATGGCACAACAGGGATTCGAGCAGTCTTAAATAAATACAAAGGCTAACTGCTCGTGGCACATCAGGAATTGACTGATTTAAAGCAAATTGTGCGGTCTTGTCATCTGGGATCAATAAAGCCATTTTAGTGAACAATGTTGAGAATTGCTCCAAGAGCACTCCGTCAAAAATTAACCGTCTATGCTTCAGTCGCAAATGTGACAAGGTGGTAATTACATATACTATTTGTTGTGATGTAGCTGACGTAATTCTATTCGTCAATGTACTGAATAAATTCAGACGGATGAATTTAGACTACTGTAACAATTCATCCAGCGATCTGGAATCAGCGCATAAAACATGGTAACTGGAAACACGTAGGGCCTACTGATATTCATTTCATGTCTGCATCAGCAAAAAGAGCCAGACGGAGATCAGTGTCAGTGTGCCATTGGATAACCACTGCGTTGCCACCAAAAAGGAAGCTGTAAATAAAACCATGCCATCATCAGCCAACCAACCTTACCTACCAGCTTACCAACTAGTGCAGCAAACACCAAAATACCGAAGGCCTGTGACACAACACACTTCAGACTTTGTCAAGATCCCAGGGAGGCTGCCAGTCCGTCGATCCCTGTCCAACTGTGCCTTGGCGTGAAACGCTTTAACGTGTGCCTTTCCTACCGAGCAAAATGGATCAAAGAAAAACGACAGAAACGGTGTCATTCTCCTCAAATCCGGTGGACGAACTAACGTGCGGCTGTCTGCTTTTTTTTTTGTGAGGTGTTTGTTTCATCATCTTCCTGCAACTAGCGTGAACAGTCACTGGTGGCAATCTGACGCCACTGGAGCACGTTCAGACATTGAAACGAATCATGTGATGTGACATTTCATGTTGATGTCTGTCTGTCTGCCTGTCTCTGTCTCTTCTGTGTGTGTGTGTGTGTGTGTGTGTGTGTGTGTGTGTGTGTGTATGTGTGTGTGATGCTTGCTTTCGTTAGCTTGGGAAGCCAAAGCGTAAAGCCCGTTCTTAAATGGGCGAATGTTTGTTCGCCGAACATACTTCGTACGGTTCGACGAACTATGATTCGTTTCTTAATCGAACTTTTAGTTCGCCGAACATGGTTCGGACAGTCCAAACTTTACTTCGTTCTCAACTGGCTCGTAATGAGATGCAAGCTTCGGCCCAAACTTGCGGCAGACGCGCAGCAGACAGCATGATCGAAAATGTAGGCTAAAGTCAAGTCATGTCAAGTCAATATACTTTCATCATCCCTCACAGGGTAATTCAACTAACTACTATCTCATTCTGGGTCTCCGAGACAAGGCTGCGCCTCCCCCAAGTCAACAAATTCCCTCCGAAGCGAGTGAAGAACCTAGCGACAGTCATCCATTTGTATTTGTATTTTTTCTTCATCCACAGGAGAGCTCTGCTCTCAGCCAAGCAGAGGCAATGATCGTCGAATAGGGCGAATGTTCCCAGAACATGCTGAGCGAAGCTTTTTGGACCCCGAATATAGCTTCGACGAATACTTCCAACTAGGTTCGCGAAGAAAAGTTCACCCAATTAAGAACCAACTAGCTTCGCCGAATACTTCCAACTAGGTTCGCGAACAAACATTCGCCCAATTTAGAACGGGCTTAAGCTGCAACTCTCTACGGATTTTGTGAACTGGCCTGATGTGTTTGACTGTTTATCCGGCAATGAACTCGTCATTATCAAAATGTTCGTATCAATGTTAATCATCAGATTTATGTTACAACCTTGTTTAGCACGAACCGTGTCCTTTGTGCGTGAATACTGGGTACTCACTGGGGGTAAATTCACTCGGGACACGGTGCACGTGTCAGTACAGCTTGCCGTCATGTAAGGGGCCCGGTTTGTTGTCTGGGTTTAGTCTACCTACTTGTGTGTGTGTGTGTGTGTGTGTGTGTGTGTGTGTGTGTGTGTGTGTGTGTGTGTTTGTGTGTGTGTGTTTGTGTGTGTGTGCTTGTGTGTGTGCGTGTGTCTGTGTGTGCATACGTGTGTATGTGTTTATGCATTTGAGTTTATATATATATAAACTGTGTATGCAGTTTAGGGCTATTCGAGATTAGGAACGATTTGCACAGGAAGTAGGTCTGTTGGCGGCGTGCAGACCCAAAGAACTGTGCCCAACGGGCCACTGGGCTCACCTTAGACAACGTGCACCGTGAAACATCGAGTAGCAGTACGTGTGTAGTAGGGACGTCACAACTTTACTGACTGACAACATGCACACTAGCGAACAAAATCAGACTGAACAAACGTTTTGCAAACCTCTCTGTCTCTGTCAGTCTGCCTGCCTGTCTGTCTGTCTGTCTGTCTGTCTGTCTGTCTCTCTCTCCCTCAAAAGATGCCGAACAAACATGTCTACAGTTAGAGGCTTTTATTGAATAAAAATGGTACCAAATGATCAGAAATGCCATTGGCGTATTTAAAAAAAACATTTCTTTTGTTGTGAAATTCACGGAACTGGGGGCAATACAAAACAAAAAACAAGAACAAACAACAACAAAAAGCACTTGAAGTGGGATGGATGTGGCACAGTGTGTCTGAATAAAAACAACAACAACAACAAACAAAACAAAACAAAAACGTTGGGTCGAATTTCTTGACTGAGAGATGAATGCATTAACTTTTGTTTTATTATCTTCATCTTTCTTCTACCAGGACACAAATCCCGTTCTCTCGACGTTTCGCTTGCCGTCAGTTTGACACTGCAGGCAATGAAGCACATGCTCAGGGAAAGTGCTGAGATCTTCTCTTTTCCCCCCCTCCAGAGCCCGCTGTTTGGATGTACACGGGGGATTTTTGTTGTTGTTGTTGTTGTTGTTGTTGTTGTTGTTGTTGTTGTTGTTGTTGTTGTTGTTGTGTGTGTGTGTGTGTGTGTGTGTGTGTGTGTGATGTGTTATGTGTGTGTGTGCGTGTATATGTATGCACGTGTGTGTGTGTGTGTGTGTGTGTGTGTGTGTGTGTGTGTGTGTGTGTGTGTGTCTGTGTCTGTGTGTTGCAGTCATATACTAGAACAAAGGGCAGAGAGTCACAAATCATTAAAACCCTTGTGGGAATGATCTCCCCTTGGCTTTCTCCGTTTCTTCCAGGGTTCCGTACGACAGCTAGCTGGACACAAGTGTGTCGGGTGTCGTGTTTACGATTAGAACATCCATTGCACGACCCCAGTTTGAAAGTATTCTGATTTGTTTTCACTTCTTTCTTTCTTTTATTTATTAATTTATTTATTGAATCGTTTTGTCTTTGCTTGTATTTTCAGAGTTATGGATGTTGTTCCACTTTATTTCTCCCTCTAGTTTTTGACGTCGTGTGTATGACAGCAGTGTGTCGATTCAGGATACTGTTGCTTGTTAACACCTAGCTGTACGCGGCACGGGGCCTCTGCCTTCCCCTGGTCGTCACACAAGGCAATGTGTGACAACAGCAATGCGCCCTCGTCCTCTGTACACCTCTTACCCCCTTCGTGTCTTCGTCCTCTGCATACCTCTTACCCATTGGCGAGGCAACAGTGTCTTCGTCCTCTGTACACGTCTTACCCACTAACAAGGCAACAGTGTCTTCGTCCTCTGTACACCTCTTACGCACTGACAAGGCAACAGTGTCTTCGTCCTCTGTACACCTCTTACCCACTGACAAGGCAACAGTGTCTTCGTCCTCTGTACACCTCTTACCCACTGACAAGGCAACAGTGTATTCGTCCTCTGTACGCCTCTTACGCACTGACAAGGCAACAGTGTCTTCGTCCTCTGTACACCTCTTACCCACTGACAAGGCAACAGTGTATTCGTCCTCTGTACGCCTCTTACGCACTGACAAGGCAACAGTGTCATCGTCCTCTGTACACCTCTTACCCACTAACAAGGCAACAGTGTCTTCGTCCTCTGTACATCTCTTACCCATTAACAAGGCAACAGTGTCTTCGTCCTCTGTACATCTCTTACCCATTAACAAGGCAACAGTGTCTTCGTCCTCTGTACACCTCTTACCCACTAACAAGGCGACAGTACCATCGTCCTCTGTACACCTCTTACCCACTAACAAGGCGACAGTACCATCGTTCTCTGTACACCTCTTACCCACTAACAAGGCGACAATACTATCGTTCTCTGTACACTACAACAATTCACAGTTACCCACTGGCAAGGTAATTGTATCATCGTCCTCTGTACACATCTTATCCACGTCTTACCCGTCTTACAACAGTGTCTTCGCCCTCTGTACAGACCGATCTTTTCCATCAACATCACAATTACACGTTGTTGGAAAGTTTTAAAAAAGAAAAAAGAAAAGAAAAAGAAAAAAAGAAGGGGGTGGGGGGGTGGGGTGGGGCTAAGGAGCATTCACCTGCGTTCAGCACTGGCTTAATGCTAATGTACGTGTGACAGGTATTATGTTGTCCCAGGCCACTGGATGTTTGTGGCCGTGAGCAGCGGGTATTGCCGGAACTTAGTTGTATTCTGCGTACTGGTTATGCAGCACTCCGTCACTAGACATGGGCACCTTCTTCTCCCTCTGAAACAGCAAGCACAACGCCATCATCAACCAGCCGTTCACTGATTCACAGGTAGCTGGACGAAGGTACCGCCATACAGCAGTGTCACCAACTAACCAACCAACCAAGCAATTCGCTGAATAATAATATTAATAATGGGGTCTTACAGCGCCATTTCTCGGCTGAACGTTCCTTTCATAAACAAGCAACCCTCCCCCCCAAAAAACACACACACCAAAACACAGATTTGTCATTAACGCCCCCCCCCCTCCGACACACACACGCACACAACCATTTGCACTAGTCGCTGTAGACCAGCCACTTAACCAAACTCGTGTCATTCACAAATGAGAACTTTCACCCCTCAGCAGCTACCAGCCACATCGTCATCCGGATGCCGGATTTCCTAGACTTCTGGGTTTTGTGACGTTTGTGAAAGAAAAGCAACAGTTGGTCCACAACGTACCTCGTGCAGCCGGCGGTACACCCGGTCCCCGATGTCCACAGCGATGGCCAGACAGGTGAAGGCAGCCAGGACGATGAAGACGCCCACCATGTTGGCGATGTCCAGCTCCGCTGTTGTCTGGTCATTCACTGACCGCGTGTCATCGTCCTCTGTACAGTTCTTACCGGCCGACCACCATCTGCACACACCGGCACTGTGTCATCATCCTGTGTACACTTCTTATCCACTGACAAGGCAACAGAACACTGACCAAGCAACAGTGTCATCGTCCTCTGTACAGCTCCAACCCACTGACAAGGCAACAGTGTCATCGTCCTCTGGACAGTTCTTACTCACTGACAAGGCAACAGAACACTGACCAGGCAACAGTGTCATCGTCCTCTGTACAGCTCCAACCCACTGACAAGGCAACAGCGTCATCGGCCTCTGGACAGTTCTTACTCACTGACAAGACAACAGAACACTGACCAGGAAACAATGTCACCATCCTCTGTACAGCTCCAGCCCACTGACAAGGCAACAGTGTCATCGGCCTCTGGACAGTTCTTACTCACTGACAAGGCAACAGAACACTGACAAGGCAACAGTGTCATCGTCCTCTGTACAGCTCCAACCCGCTGACAAGGCAAAAGTGTTATCGTCCTCTGGACAGTTCTAACTCACTGACAAGGCAACAGAACACCGACAAAGCAACAGTGTCATCGTCCTCTGGACAGTTCTTACCCACTGACAAGGCAATAGAACATTGACCAGGCAAAAGTGTCATCGTCCTCTGGACAGTTCTTACCCTCTGACGAGGCAACAGAATACTGACAAGGCAACAGTGTCATCGTCCTCTGGACAGTTCTTACCCTCTGACAAAGCAAAAGAATTCCGAGAAGGCAACTGTCATCGTCCTCTGTATACTTCGTATTCACTAACAAGGCACTTCGAATACACTGACAGAGCAAGAGTATTATCGTCCTCTGTACAGTTCTTAACCACTGACAAGGCAACAGTGTCATCGTCTTCTGAACAGCTCCTACTCACCGACAAACACATGAGCTTGAGGTCATCCAAGAACCCCCCCCCCCCCCTTCAAACACTCACAAGAGCTTGTAGTCACCCACGACTGACGACTGTGTGTGTATTTACAAAAGCTTGAGGTGGTCCCTACGCCCCCCACATGTCTAAAACATTTACCTGAGCTCCTGACCTATCTACCTGAAATTGAGGTCGTCCAAGACCACTCTCCCCATACCTGAAACATTTATATGAGCTTGAGGTCGTCTCCCTCCATGTTTAAATCATCCACCTGAGCCCCTGAAACATCTACTTGAACTTGAGGTCGTCCAGAACCCCACCCACCCCATTCCTGAAACATTTACTTGAGCTTGAGGTTGTCCAGAACCCCACCCACCTCATTCCTAAAACATTTACTTGAGCTTGAGGTCGTCCAGAACCCCACCCACCCCATTCCTAAAACAGTTACTTGAGCTTGAGGTCGTCCAGAACACCACACACATTTACTTGAGCTTGAGGTCGTCCAGAACCCCACCCACCCCATTCCTAAAACATTTACTTGAGCTTGAGGTCGTCCAGAACCCCACCCACATTTACTTGAGCTTGAGGTCGTCCAGAACCCCCCCCCATTCCTAAAGCATTTACTTGAGCTTGAGGTCGTCTAGAACCCCACCCACCCCATTCCTAAAACATTTACTTGAGCTTGAGGTCGTCCAGAACCCCACCCACCCCATTCGTAAAACATTTACTTGAGCTTGAGGTCGTCCAGAACCCCCTCCTCCTTGAGCTGCAGCAGGGCACGGTTGATGTCGTTTCTGTACGGTGCTCCACGGGGAAACCCGAAGCTGAAGTCCTTGGCTTCGAAGTTCTGATCGATGGCTTCAATACCTGCGTCACGTTAATACCTGGGTCACAGCCATACTAGTTCTGCAGCATGTTTATCTGTTACATAAGCACGTTTCCAGCGCTTTACTAATTCCCGAGAGAAAGGTTAAGGCACCTTAACTGGGTAAGACTACAGACGCCGCAAGAGCCATTCTACCATCCACATTCTAACATTTCAAAGTCGACGTGTGTATTTTTGTTGTTGCTGTTCTTGCTGCAGCTACCAAATTTTCACTAGATGTTTCAGAGTGAAAAAGAGCTCTTGACTTACGTTGATACATGACTTCGTATTTTATGACTTCAATTTGCCGTTTGTCATGCTTGAAAAATAACCATGTATAAACGCCTGAGATCATCTGAACATACCGAAAAGCAGACTTTATCCACCACAAAACAAGCCAAATAAACAAAGACCAAATGCGCTACAAGAAAGCCCGCAACACAGACTGACCACAAAATTGAGTGGCGTAATAGTCGTTGGTGACCCCGTCGTCAATCAGCGCGAATCGGCCGCTCATCACCTTCTCGATTATCTGGTTGATGCTGTTGTTAAGCAACGAGGTTTCTTCGTTGATTTTCATGAAGGCCCACATCCTCTCGTAGGGGTCTTCCTTCTGGTTCTGCAGACGGTCACAGACACCGCAGTGGTTGGCGTGCACACACAACACAAAGTCCACAAACTAGGCCAGCCCGACCATGACGTGAAACAAAAATATATTGACATTTTCCCATCTCTCTGACAGGACGTTGAAATCCATTTACTCTCTCTCTCTTTCTCTCTCTGTGTCTCTGTCTGTGTCTGTCTCTGTCTCTGTCTCTCCCCCCCCTCCCCTTCTCTCTCTCTCTCTCCTCCCCCTCTCTCTCGTTTTTCATTTAAACATGCTGTGACACGATGAAAAAACGATCAAACAATGTTTTGGAAACGCAGTTATTAAAGTGCTGTATGAGTGTGTGCGTGTGTGCGTGTGTGCATGCGTGCGTGCGTGTGTGTGTGTGTGTGTGTGTGTGTGTGTGTGTGTGTGTGTGTGTGTGGTGTGTGTGTGTGTGTGCAGGTGTGTGTGTGTGTGTGTGTGTGTGTGTGTGTGTGTGTGTGTGTGTGTGTGTGTGTGTGTGTGTGTGTGTGTGTGTGTGTGTGTGGTGTGTGTGTGTGTGTGTGTGTGTGTGTGTGTGTGTGTGTGTGTGTGTGTGTGTGTGTGTGTGTGCAGGTGTGTGTGTGCAGGTGTGTGTGTGCAGGTGTGTGTGTGTGTGTGTGTGTGTGTGTTGTGTGAGAGGAGAGAGAGAGAGAGAGAGAGAGAGGAGAGAGAGAGAGAGAGAGAGAGAGAGAGAGAGAGAGAGAGAGAGAGAGAGAGAATGTGTGTGTGTATGTGTGTGTGTGCGTGCGTGTGGCGTGTGTGGTGTGTGTGTGTGTGTGTGTGTGTGTGTGTGTGTGTGTGTTTTGGTGTGTGTGTGTGTGTGGTGTGTGTGTGTGTGTGTGCATGTGTGTGTGTGTGTGTGTGTGTGTGTGTGTGTGTGTGTGTGTGTGTGTGTGTGTGTGCATGTGTGTGTGTGTCTGTGTGTGCGCGTGCGTGCGCGAGCGTGCAGTGAGTGAATGCCTAGACACGGCACGTGACAACACCAATACGGACCATGAAGAAGTTCATGAGGTTGGAGTTGTTCTTGACGCCATACTTGATCTGTGTCTGGCCGGCCAGGTCGTGCACTGTCTTGATGCGGTTGTCGATCTGCTGCAGCGTCAGGTGGGCCGCCAGGTTGGCCGTGTAGGCCGCCTCGATGATGATGACGCTGAACCAGAAGAAGGCGATGATGACCCGCATGGCCGTGGTCTGTGGCGAGTAGTCCGTGGTGCCCTGCAAGCCAGACGGCCAAGTGTGGCTATTGCGGGCGGACGGCGTGGACGATGTGTCCGACAGAGTTGACAATACTACTCGTAATAACAAAGAACATTGTTGTAACGCCTATCTACCGCACAAGGTGCCAAGGGCGATTTACAATACCACCAAGAACAACACACACACACACACACACGCATGTACGCACACACACACACACACACACACACACACACACACACACACACACACACACACACACACATACACACACGCACACGCACACACACGCACATGGGTCAGGAAACTTATGAATAATCCACTTGAACTTCGATCACTCATTTGTGACGACTAGCCTGTTTTTTTTTAGTACTTCACTGCATGCATGCCAAACGCTATCACAAAGAACGCACCTGCAGGATAATATTGATAGCGTACCACACGCTCTCCTTGAGGTCAAAGCGCTGCTCCACGGCGGTCTGCTGTGTGGGATCAAAGCGGCTGATGAGGAAGAGGGCAATGGCCGCCAGAGCGATGAAAGCCAAGATCATCATCCACAAGTCAGTCTTGAAGGGGTCCAGAAACTGCACACAGCCACACGTCCACGAGTCAAGTCACAGCAGACTGTGTAAGGGGTATGACTCGAGTATAGAATCCAGCACAGAGCATGCATATATTCCGGGTCTATTCAGTATGAATAACGTTCATGTGAGCATTAACCTGACCAGAAAACCCCCAGTACGACCAAGCACACCCATGACGTCTATCTGAACATGAACTTGACCAGTACGATTCCAGTGGGAAGCATGGAAACCCCTGGCCTCATGTGCTATATGAAGCCAAATGTGAACATTTAACCTGACCAGAATCCAGTATACAGCATACTCGTTCCTGGCGTGTTCGTTATGCTGAATAACATTCACGTGGACATTAGCCTGATCAGTATAATCCCAAAAGGAAGCATGCGTATTCCTGGCATCCTTACTATGCTGAATTACCGGTATTCATGTGCACTCCCAATTACTAAGTAAGCCGTGCCATTCCAGTAGGAAGCATGCAGACCACAACCTGTTCACTGCGAGCATGCAACGTCAACAGCACCTTGCGCACCTTGGCCCGCCACGTCCATCGAATGAAAGATGGCCGTGTCCTAAGGATCCCCTTTGTGGACAGTCCACAACGAGTGTGGTGTTTGATCGACTACCAGACGCCCGGTTTTCCGCCGCAATGGCGTCTACGCGCGCCATCAACACGGCAGAGATGGACGTCGACAGCAGGGAACAAAATGCTGTGGAACATGACCGCTGGGGGAGGTTTTGAACACCCTTGTTCCTGGCACCCTTGTTCCCGCCAGGTTAACGCGGTTCTAGACAAAGGGACCTAGCCAAGGCCAAGTTAAGGCGGTTCCGCTAGACAAAGGGACCTAGCCAAGGCCAAGTTAAGGCGGTTCCGCTAGACAAAGGGACCTAGCCAAGGCCAAGTTAAGGCGGTTCCGCTAGACAAAGGGACCTAGCCAAGGCCAAGTTAAGGCGGTTCCGCTAGACAAAGGAACCTAGCCAAGGCCAAGTTAAGGCGGTTCCGCTTGACAAAGGGACCTAGCCAAGGCCAAGTTAAGGCGGTTCCGCTAGACAAAGGGTCAGACAAAGGAGCCAAGCTAAGGCGGTTCTAGACAAAGGAGCCAAGCTAAGGCGGTTCTAGACAAAGGAGCCAAGCTAAGGCGGTTTCTCTAGACAAAGAGGCCAAGCTAAGGTGGTTCTAGACAAAGAGGCCAAGCTAAGGTGGTTCTAGACAAAGAAGCCAAGCTAAGGCGGTTCTAGACAAAGGGGCCAAGTTCAGGCGGTTCCACTAGACAAAGGAGCCAAGCTAAGGAGCTTCCACTGGACAAAGGGGGCCGGATACGGAGACAAGAACCAGACTAAAACTCCTGACTGAGAAGCGAAAACACAGGAAACACAGAGCGGGATTCGATCCTCAGCCGCAACAGCCCAGGGACGACTACGCCCTAATGCGGCATAGCGTGTTGCCGCCTGCTGTCTGCCGCCTGCTGTCTGCCGACACGGCCTGCACCGCGCAGCGCGTCAGAGAGTGGAATCAAAGACACGCTTGCGCACACAGATCAGTGTCGGATATGTTTGAATTCAATGCGGGGTGTGTGTGTGTGTGTGTGTGTGTGTGTGTGTGTGTGTGTGTGTGTGTGTGTGTGTGTGTGTGTGTGTGTGTGTGTGTGTGTGCTTGTTTTTCCACAGAATACTTTATTGAAATTGTTTTGGTAGGACTGTGCTCTACATGTGTATAGAATACTGTATTTAGGTTAATATGTATCATGTGGGCGCGCAGGGTGTTGATGGGCGCATGGTAAATGTGCATTATTATTATTAAATACAATTTGTGAGTGAGTTAGTTGGTGCTTTGAGCCCAGCCAGCCATATGAGGAAGTACAACAGCAGACACCGACTGAAGAGAACTGAGACCTGGAAGAAGTTCTGCGTGCTCTTGGCCTTGCGGATCAGGAGGCTGGCCTGGGTGGACAGGATGGTGTGCGAGAAGGAGATGACGTTCTCGCGCTCCGCCGTCACCTCCAGGTCTCCGACTGCCATGGCGGCCGTCTGAAACAGCGGCAGCACTTGCAGGGCAGTGCAGCGGTCAGCTCCACACAAACAAGCATCGTGTGTTCTTCCTCTGCCGAAAGCCATAGCCCCACGTCTGGTCTGTCCTTAGCTGTTTCCCACGCAGGTTGCAGCTTAAGAAATCTCTGACTGTATTTTGTGTAAGCCTCCACAGGCCCCCCCCCCCCCGCCACCAATCAGCCATACTTTCAGTCATTCTTATTAGCTACTGTACTAATGCTGGGTACCTGTCATGTGTTTTGCTGTTGTTGCTGTTGTCGTTGTCGTCGTTGTTGTAGTCGTCGTTGTTGTTATTGTCGTCTTCGTTGTTTTTGTCGTCGTCGTTGTTGTTATTGTCTTCGTTGTTATTGCCGTCTTCGCTGTTTTTGTCGTCGTTGTTGTTTTTGTCGTCGTTGTTGTTTTTGTCGTCGTTGCTCTAGTGCTATTGCGAAGCGTCTCGAGCCAAAATTTGCCAGGGCGCTGAAGAAATCGTTACAATTAGTTCGCTAGTTATGACACTTTTTAAGGTCCATGGTGGTTGGCCAACGGGTTTGTGCGGACGGTGGCGGATGTCAGGTTCAGTGAAGCGTGTCAGAGCGTGTAAGCCCCATTAATAGGGCTGTCTTCACGGCAAAACATCCAGCAGGTCTTACATATGACCGCTTTAATAATATTAATAAACACACTTATTCACACAAAACATAGTGAAACGCACGCACGCACGCGCGCTCGCTCGCACACCCGCACACACGCACACACGCACACACACACACACAACACACACATACATACATACATACATACATACACACACACACACACACACACACACACACACACACACACACACACACACACACACACAATCGCGTCAACTTGCCGTCAGTTCCGTCAAAGTAGCAAGGTCTTTGTATTTTTAGGCACACACGCTCTTTTGTACCCAGTTTACACGAATGTTCATTAAGAAGTTAATAGTATCATTAATAGGACCGTTTAGTAACACAGGCACATATTAACGTATATAGATACTGTGCACTTTTGCCGTTTTCTATGTGATGCTGATGCGGTGTTTACGTCTTGAGAACTAAATCCGCTAACGCATCTCACACACGTCACACTCACCCCTTTGACGAGTTCGTTCACTAGAAGATCGTAGTCGCCATTTTGTTGAGTGTCCGTGACGTCACGGAGTTTGAAGTTGAACCGAAGCCTCTTTGCCAGGGCCTGCAGGAGGTCGAAGCTGAAACCCGTGTAGTCACTGGCGCCTCTCTTGATGATGAACGGGTCCGTCTGCAGCCGCACAACACCAACTCGAAACCTCGAAAACTTTAATACTCAAGGATAGTAGCGTTAGGTCCATTTGGACCTATCTAACAACCAGTCCTTCCTATACTACAAACGCAAATAAGCACGACTATACTACAAACAGATACTATAAGCACGAATAAGCAACTGGTTAATGCAGTTTTACAGCGTTGCTACAAATGTGCAGAAACGTCGGAATTAAATGTCGGCACAGCGCGGCAGTCAGCGCGCCACAAGGTCGTGGCTGACGTGCCTGTCTTCCCGGGCAGTTCTTAATCCGAAAGGTCACGGCGGGGAATGAGATCGCCAGCGAGGTTGGACTGCCATCTTTGCGCAATGCAACCTAGTCGGTCTAGTGACCCGCCGTGACCTGGGTGAGTAAGAATGACCCCCTCCCCACAGAACCCAGTCGGCACAGAACCCAGTCGGCACAGAACCCAGTCGCACTTTCCATCTCGGTTACCTTGGTGACCTCCCTCATGAATGTTCTTAATTAAAGAATAGTCCACTGGTGCCCCTCTGAAGTATGAGAGGGAAGATGTCTACTTACTCCCTCCGGTAAGTAACAAAACAAAACCACAAACCCCAACACACACACACACACACACACACACACACACACACACACACACACACACACACACACACACACACACACACACACATAAACAACAACAACAACAACAAAAACAAAAACAACAACAACAACAACAAAAACAAAAACAACCAACAACAACAACAAAAACCAACCAACCAACCAACAACAACAGTTTACTCTTCGCTGGGTCTTAACGTGAGGAAGAACTGCCAACAATCACTGGCAGTCATTTTGAAAGGATTGAGGCAGCGTTTGCTCGCCAACACTTTACAAATATCTTTTGCAGTCGTTTCCCCCAATCACCACCCCACCATCCCCACCTCCGAACCAGGTCAGTGCACACCATGGTGACCAGCCCACTACAGAATTGGTCATAAATCTGCGGCAGCAACATCAAGAAGTTGGTTTTCAATGAACTGTAGAATGTCTTACAGCCACACGGGCTGACGGATAGGTACGAAGACAGACTGGCTGAGAGACAGAGAGGTGAGATACACACCTGTAGCAAGGAGACAGACAGGCTGAGAGACAGAGAGGTGAGATACACACCTGTAGCAAGGAGACAGACAGGCTGAGAGACAGAGAGGTGAGATACACACCTGTAGCAAGAAGACAGACAGGCTGAGAGACAGAGAGGTGAGATACACACCTGTAGCAAGAAGACAGACAGGCTGAGAGACAGAGAGGTGAGATACACACCTGTAGCAAGAAGACAGACAGGCTGAGTGACAGGGAGAGACACACCTGTAGCAAGAAGACAGGCTGAGAGACAGAGAGGTGAGAGACACACCTGTAGCAAGAAGACAGACAGGCTGAGAGACAGAGAGGTGAGATACACCTGTAGCAAGAAGACAGACAGGCTGAGAGACAGAGAGGGAGAGACACACCTGTAGCAAGAAGACAGACAGGCTGAGAGACAGAGAGGTGAGAGACACACCTGTAGCAAGAAGACAGACAGGTTGAGTGACAGGGAGAGACACACCTGTAGCAAGAAGACAGGCTGAGAGACAGAGAGGTGAGAGACACACCGGTAGCAAGAAGACAGACAGGCTG
>JABMCL010003403.1:80000-116234 GCA_018857735.1 Alviniconcha marisindica
CACGTGTTCTTTCTGTTGGGTTGTCGAGTCATGTGTTCTTTCTGTTGGGTTGTCGAGTCATGTGTTCTTTCTATTGGGTTGTCGAGTCACGTGCTCTTTCTGTTGGGTTGTCGAGTCACGTGTTCTTTCTGTTGGGTTGTCGAGTCACGTGTTCTTTCTGTTGGGTTGTCGAGTCACGTGTTCTTTCTGTTGGGTTGTCGAGTCACGTGTTCTTTCTGTTGGGCTGTCGAGTCATGTGTTCTTTCTGTTGGGCTGTCGAGTCATGTGTTCTTTCTGTTGGGCTGTCGAGTCATGTGTTCTTTCTGTTTGATTGTTGAGTCATGTGTTGTTTCTGTTTGATCATTGAGTCATGTGTTCTTTATGTCCGGTTGTCTGTTGTAACCCAGTGGGTCTCTTATGGTTAAACAGTAGATACGCCTCGGGACATTGTCCTGTCAACAGTTCCAACCAAACAGGTTGACTCACTGGCTTTGATTTTGTGTTTGTAGGCAGAAGCGGCGCTGCAGGCGAGCAGACTGAGCAACATCAGCGACCCTGACCCCGTCATGGCGAGGCCCTCCCTCCTCTGTCAGCTCTCGCCTCTCCTTTCTGGACCTACATCAACATCGTTATTATCGTCATCAACATCTTCAGATGCAGCAGCGGCGGCAAGATGGAAGAGGGGCATTATTACAAATGACGATGTCACTGCACCAACGACAAACATGACAGTAAGACAACAACAACAACAACTAAAAGAGACAACAAAGCATTAACAGCCGCAGCGACAACAGGAACAACAATAATCAATTACAGAATGTACCATGTAATTCAACTGGCGTGACTCGCTCAAATAATGACGTGAGCCAGTCGACATTTAGACTCCTTGGCGGTACGCTGCAATCTACACTGCAAACAATCGCCATAAAAAGAGAGATGGTCACATGAAAAGCCATTTACAGATTGTATAGAAACGAAAAATCATGATTGCGAAATAAATAGACAAGGAAGAAATTGTCCAGATCTTTCTGTATCAATATTATACTGATTTCGTTCACTTAGTAGGAAGTACCTTGGTCGCTACGGCAAAACGTACACAACTCGTGTTTCTCATTTCTCGGTAAACCACTTGGAAAATCCATTGTGTTAGTCAGGCTTACACGTAAGTACACTAAATTATCACGGTATGGATTCAGCTTTGAGTGTGGAATGACAACAAAACCAGCAGTCTTCGGTGACAGCCGTTTTACGTCGTGCAGCTGAATAAAACGCATTATAAAGAATTGTCCCTATAGCCAGTGCATCCATAGTCAAAAGCATCTACGTTTCTTGACACAGATAGACAAGAAACAAACGACGCACTTGGTCAACAGCGGTTACAAAAAGAGCGAAAGAATTTCAGATCACTGTTCTGTGTGGGCCTACTGACATAGGCCTACTGACAAACGGTGACATACCCAACACATGCAACTGAACAGCGAAAACACCGGAAACGGTAGCCTTGTAACAAAATCGATGCTAATATTCATTAATCTCCAAACGACTTTCGCTTCTTTGATTTCTGTATCTATTCAATTTTGATAGAAACAATTGAACTTACCTCCGTAGAGTGGAGTGTGAAATTGTACAGACAGACGTGTCGTCTGCTCGGATTGTCACGACATTGACCGCTCGGTCAATGTCGTGACAATGTCGTGACAATCCGTGCAGACGACACGGCACACGTGACAGCAGTAGGCCTACGTGGCAGTCGAGGTTGTGTCTGAGTTGTGGTTGGTTAGCAAAGTACAGCAGGAGTTGGATACTGACGGATTGAACACTGCGACGTCTAGAAATCACCGTAATGTCGGCTGTACTGCAATGCTGTCACCGGAAATTTTTTCATACGAGTTTGAGTGAAAGTGTTTTTGCCGTCTCGTAAGTGAAATTTTCCAGCATCCCAAATCTGTATAGTTTAGGTCTTTTTGTCTTTCAAAGAATGTCGGCGCCGTCGTTTCATACCTCACCAAAACGACCTTTTACGTTTCTTGGAGTTGTCTGTAGTAGGTCTTCGGAAGTGTGGTGTACTGTGGGTATACAGAGGTACATATTTCTGTGTGCTATTTTGTACAATTACCGGCGGCGGGTTGGGGGGGGGGGGGGGGGTAATGGACACACAAACATGGGAACACACAATCACAGACTGACTCTCAAGAAGGCTTTCTGAACCTTGGAACCTAGGAGTAAGTGAGCTGGAGGTTTACGCCCAGTCAAGCGCTTTGGAACCTAGGAAGCGAAGGCAAAAGCAACAAAGCCCTTACGGTATGCAGGAACCTAGGAAGCCGTGGTTAAACCGACAAAACGATCAAAAGCAACCAAACCCTTGCGGTATGCAGGAACGCAGCGTTGCAGGGAGCAGAAGCAAGGCGTTGGAGTGAGCAGTGCGCAGTGTCTGGTGCCGCCTGGCCTGACCCCCACTGTGCACACTGAAGTGATGACCACAATGACGACGGTGGCGATGAAGGCTGACAGTGCTTTGTCCACGGCTGGCACCGGACTCTGATCACCCCATCCACACGCACTGGGGGAGGGGGCGGACCTATCGACCCATCGACTTGTCACGTGCATGATATTCCTGCATCAGATCAGACTTTATCTATGCTGCTGGGCAAAAGTCTACCTCATTATGCACGGCAGTCTCCCTGCGGCCGCCGTGAGGCCTGATAGTGACGCTGACGCTGACGGAGAGGTCCTGCTGGTTACAGCGGTTGGTAGGGGCGGGGTTGACACAGGCACCCGTCACCCGACCACTTTCCCAACAGCAGCGTTTGACCCCCTCCCTCCCCGCCTTGGCTTCGGCTGTGTTACAATACGCTGACTCCGGCAAGAGGCTACGTTAAAATGGTATTGTTCGCTGCACAGTTATTTTGGGACTCGATCACTTCAGCCATGATAAGCTCCTTGCATAACAGCATCCAACCTCTGCGAAATGAATGGAAACAAATCCCCCGAAGACGGCGTGTGGCTGCCCATGTGGCGAGGTCATGGAAAACGGTCACACACGCATTAATCCCCTCACCCTACGGAGTGCATTAGTCAGTGTACAGTGGCATTTGCAGGGTGACCCTCAGAGCGGTCAGCTGGGGAACGCTGCAACGACTCCAGCCCTTACAGCTGCAGCCGGTCATCGTACAAAGAGACGCGCGCTTTTTAACTGGACTCAGACGAAACAGTGATTATGAGCTAACACTGCACTAGAACAGGGATCGGAAAATTTGTCTGAGACGAAACAGTAATTTAGGAGCTAACATGGACTACAACAGGGATAGGGGAATTTGAGTAAAACGAAACAGTAATTTAGGTAAGTAAGTAACTTGGTGTTTTACGCCCAGTCAACCATTACGGTTATATAAGGGCGATGTAATTTAGGAGTCAACATGGATTAGGACAGGGATGGGCGAATTTGAGTAAGACAAAATAGTAATTAGGAGCTAACATGAACTAGAACATGAATGGGGGAATTTGAGTAAGACGAAACAGTAATTAGGAGCTAACATGAACTAGAACAGGGATGGGGGAATTTGAGTAAGACTCTGCAGTCGCTTCCCGAAGATGTGGGGTGGCACGGACGTAGCGCGTTCAGCGTGTCGCAGCCACCGTTTTGCATGATCTCATACCATCAACCCGCCAAACCCACAGGAACCTTTTTGTGTGTGGAAATACCCGGCGATACAGGACAGGGTTGGCGCGATGCGCCCTCTGCCGACAGCAAAGCACGCCTGTGGATCCCGATGTAGGATAGCGCTGTGTCCATCATCTTCACCCACAAATTCTCTTCCCTCTGTCAACGCCACGGGACGTTGCATATGCATGAGGCGATACCGGACAGTTGTATTTGTTAATCTAGCGGTGATATGACGTCGTGTGGTGATGAGTCGTGCATTCATTGCACGGGTTTCTAATGCCATCAGGGTCGACAACACCCATTACTGTTGATAATGACGTTGATGAAATCACCCCTTGCATGCGACCTTTGACTTCGACTGAGAAGGTGTAGATTGTATTTAGCTAATTGTCTGCCATCACCCATGAAAAGCAAGCGTTAATGTTCTGATTGGAGTCAAGCAGCCAGGACGTATGTCTGTGGATTCTGAACAAAAAGCATCGCCAAATTAATGGAATCGCATACACCTTTCTTTGTTGGGTAGTTTCGCCTTTCGTACTGAGGGTTTAGTCTCAAGAAAATAACGTGCAATATTATACTTGCAATATGGAATGCGAGCAAAAACATTTCAACTTTTTGCACATTGTCTGAGGGGTAACTCAGGCCGTTGCGAAATCCCCGGATCGAAGTCACAGATGACCTGTTCTTTCGTGATAACATTTCACATTCAACGGACATTACACCAACACCAGATTCAACAGTCGTAATCCACGTAGGCATGATGTAACCTCTCTTCCCTAACCCCCAATCCCAGTACCACCGGCCCCATCCATTATTGATCAATCCCTGGTGACACGGGGGTCTCTGGTGACAAGGCAGGAGCACACACAAGGGTCGAGTCCAGAGAGAGCCAGGCGAGAAGGACCGCTGGGCCACAGGCGTTGGCGGCCAGAGGCGAGTGGCCGTGCGGTTGGTTGGCGGCCAGGGAGAAGGGGTGGAGGTGGGGGGCGGTGGGGGGGGGGGGGGGGAGCAGCAAACACCGCCTCCGTGCTGGACGTGCAGCTACGCGGCAGACCAGACGGACGACACTGGCCCAGCGGCCACCGTCTGAGTTCGGGTCAGTTTCTGCGTCCTGTTCCCTCGCGGCAAGTCTTTTGTTGGCGTCCGCGACGAGCTGGAGCTGTGTGGTGAGTGAGGAATGAGACAACAACATGTTTTCATTGTCTGTTTGTTTTCGGTTTTTGTGTCTGTCCTGGGAGCGGGGTATCATGTCACCAGATGTCTGGTACTTTAATATTCCATTACAGCTGGCCTGTTATCTACGTAGCCGGATATTGGTGCTGCGGGTATATTGTTTACTGTAGCCTTCACGATATTCATTCACCGGTACTTGACTGACGTGTGTTTGTGAGTTTGTAGCGTTTTTATTAGTTGTTAATGAGTTGTTAATGAGACGGTATTCCCAGCCTTGTTCAGTTGTGGCACGACGTTATCGCAGTGATTCTAGCGTCTGAAGTCTGAAGTCCTCCGGCCTGAAGTCCTCCGGCCACACCAGAGTTGATGCTGCGCTAGGCTAACGATATGTCAGTAAATGGAGTCACGGGGAAACTACGTCAACGTACTGGACCATGTGTGAAATGGCACAAACAAAAGATGATAGTCATTTAACTTCACCATCAACTACAATTTAATAATGTTAAATTGACGTCTTCTCCACGACTGAATAGAACCCAAATTTCAAGCGTGTCTTGCCTTCTTACCATGACTGATCGAGTTGTTAAAATCTTGGAGATCGTTGCCTTCTAACCCTGAACGATCAACGGTTACTGTGTGTTATGTTTTGCATGGGATATCATTACTTTCTCACCTTAAAGATCGACGGTTGTTGTGTGTGACAGGCTTTTGCTGGGAGATCGTTACTTTCTAACCCTGAAGGATCTACGGTTACTGTGAGACAGGCTTTGCACGGGAGATCGTTGCCTTCTTACCCTGAAAGATGTACTGTGTGTTGTGTGTGACAGGCCTGGCATGGGAGATCGTTGCCTTCTTACCCTGAAAGATGTACTGTGTGTTGTGTGTGACAGGCCTGGCATGGGAGATCGTTGCCTTCTTACCCTGAAAGATGTACTGTGTGTTGTGTGTGACAGGCCTGGCATGGGAGATTGTTGCCTTCTTTTACCCTGAAAGATGTACTGTGTGTTGTGTGTGACAGGCCTGGCATGGGAGATTGTTGCCTTCTAACCCTGAAAGATGTACTGTGTGTTGTGTGTGACAGGCCTGGCATGGGAGATTGTTGCCTTCTAACCCTGAAAGATGTACTGTGTGTTGTGTGTGACAGGCCTGGCATGGGAGATTGTTGCCTTCTAACCCTGAAAGATCTACGGTGACTGTGAGTTAGGGGCGATCGTGTGGACCAGAACTCTCTAGTTCACGATGGCCTGGCGGCTGACAGGACATCGGAGCTGCATTGCAGTGCTGATGAGGACGACAGTGATGATCACCATGTTCTTGACGTCACTGTCCACGGTAGCAGGTCGTTGTAGCAAAACGCCCAGTGGAAAACAATACAAACTGTCTATTGGTAAGTGTGCCTGTGGATCATTGACACTTTCTTTCCCAAATGTGATTATTCTTTAGCCCCTTCCCGGTCCCCAACACCCCGGTTCTCTGATAATTAAGTGTTACAAACCCCATCACCACATCCACCATAACGGTTTTGTTTTTTAATTTCTTTTTCTATTATTGTTTTATGTCAATATGCAAACATTGTGTGCTTTTAAGATACTGAAGTTGATCGAATTTTTAAGCCGTCTTTCAGTCTGATTTTCGTTCCCGTTCAGTTTTTCTTTTTCTTCTCTGCCAGTCCGTTCAAAGATCTCTTCGTGTCGTGTACTCACAGAAGCCTCCAAATAAGTAAAAGACTGAGTGAAGCATCGTTCTCTTGGTGCAGTATGTTGCTGCACAAGTCCCTGTAGTGTGCACAGCAGAGAGGTGAAACCCGCATTTCTGCTCTCTACTCGGGTCGTGCATGTCCATGCGGGCATCAAAAACTGAAGTCGGTACAAATCAAAGCTGCTTGTACCCGCGATAGAGCATCGTCTGTTACATCAACAAAGTTGATATGTAGTGTGTTGGACATTTTGCACAACTGGTTATTTCTTGACAACCCATTCAAAAGGCAGTTACGGCATACTGTTTATAAGGCTAATCGGCTAGTGGTCACCTTATGCTACAAGTACTTTTATATTATTGGTTGTAAACCTTTTTATCCCGTGCCTATAACAAAAGCATGACGTCATGAAGTACGCCATGTTTGTTAGTTTAGAACCAACGCCAAAGATGTAAATGGGGACTACTTGTCAGCGGACTTGTTAGAGACTACAGGGTCCTGTTTCTTGTCTACAGTCTCTTTGGTAGTCGAAGTGAACCATTTTCCTGCCACAACATGTGTAGGATACTTCCTGAGCAAATTCCATTCATACTTCCGGTGCAAATTCCATCCAGGAAGAGGCTAAACCCCTACCCCCCACCCCCACCCCCGAATTAATGGGAATTAAATGTAGACTTTGAGAACCCTTCTGTTGTTAGGAAACTGCATGAAACGTGGGTCCAGCGGGGAGTGGTACACCGTGCCGTAACGTCGCTACAAAGGGGACGCGCTTTGCCAAACACATAGTGTGTCCCTCTGGACAGTGAGTGGTCTGACTGATGTTAGATCAAATACAACACAATTAACTTCGTTGTCCCTATGGGGAAACTCATTTGGCAGCAGATAAAGAAGTAGACTTCGAGAACGTGAACTGGCTCAGGCTTTTTTTCTTCTTCTTTTTTTGTGTGTGTGTGTGTGTGTGTGTGTGTGTGTGTGTGTGTGTGTGTGTGTGTGTGTGTGTGTGTTGTGTGTGTGTGTGTGTGTGTGTGTGTGTGTGTGTGTGTGTGTGGAGAGAGAGAGAGAGAGGAGAGAGAGAGAGAGAGGGGGGGGGATCTATTAACACAAACTAATGCAACCTCAGTGAGCCTACGTTTTGCTTGAAATTTCACAGGTCTGTATCAACATGCATGACCTGGGACGTTTTCAGCTCGTGTCGGTATTTTGAACAATAGAGTTTAACATTTATGTACACCAGCATCTTGCGCAGAGCACACGAACACTGGTACGCAGATTTACAGAGTTCACGCAGCTTTTGTATGCAGCGGCCATTGTTGACGCATGCGCAGGTCTGCTGACGACGAGCCTGGAGACTCAGCGAACCATCCAACAGAGCTTCCAGCAGACAGGGAGACTGACGTGTTTCCGGTCCCCGCACTACCTCACCCTTAGCGTCACCGCCAACCTGCAGATCCCCACCGAAGGCTGGACCATGATCCAAGTAGGCATTGAGGAAGGTGAGAGTTAGATAGTAACTGGACCGTAACGTCTTGTCAACCGTGCAGGGTCATCTCAGGACGAGACAGAGAAAGGTGAGAGTTAGATAGTAACTGGATTTTAACGTTCTGTCAACCGTACAGGACGAGACAGAGAAAGGTGAGAGTTAGATAGTAACTGGACTTTAACGTTCTGTCAACCGTACAGGACAGACAGAGAAAGGTGAGAGTTAGATAGTAACTGGATTTTAACGTTCTGTCAACCGTACAGGACGAGACAGAGAAAGGTGAGAGATAGTAACTGGACTTTAACGTTCTGTCAACCGTACAGGACGAGACAGAGAAAGGTGAGAGTTAGATAGTAACTGGACTTTAACGTTCTGTCAACCGTACATGACGAGACAGAGAAAGGTGAGAGATAGTAATTGGACTTTAACGTTCTGTCAACCGTACAGGACGAGACAGAGAAAGGTGAGAGTTAGTTAACTGGACTTTAACGTTTTGTCAACCGTACAGGACGAGACAGAGAAAGGTGAGAGATAGATAGTAACTGGACTTTAACGTTCTGTCAACCGTACAGGACGAGAAGGAGAAAGGCGAGAAATCATTCATCCACAGAGTACTTGTGTACTAACCTTTCTTTGTGTGTGTGTGTGTGGGGGGGGGGGGGGGGGGGGGGGGGGGGGGGATGGGGTTCAGTCATATCAGATGTGTGATAAGAACATTTTCCCGCTTTTGCGGTTCATCGTCAATTTTCGGCAATATAAAAGGTTTGATAGTCATTTTGTTGCGTTGTAATTTGCTAATTTATTTCGTTATTATTTGTTTCTATTCTTCATCTTCACCATTACTTGTTTAAAGATGCATATCCTCGATTCGATTAATGCACTCGGGTCGACTCATGTTAAAACAATGTTAAGCTTCGTATTTTCCTGATAATGATTTGAACAATAATCAGATGATATTTACTTGCAAAACTCATCTGAGAAGCCAATGCGTGTGAACACTGTAGTTGCTTGGTTAATCATTATGATTGATATGGTTGCCCTTGCAAAGCCTGGTAAATTTTGTCGCTGATTCAGCAGATCGATTACTACCATCTGGAACTTGTTACCATCTGGAACTGAAGTGAAGTGAACTGATAATATTATGTTGAGTGTACTTAGCAGTGACATGTCCCAGCAGAGTAGTCCCGCGTGTTGCCATAGTTTCGTCCGCTAAACCCAGCCAGTCTCTTCACAAAGTGAAGCTGTAGTTTATACTATTGGTTCCACCATACCAACAAACAAAACAAACTAACGAACAAACAAAACAAAAACAAACAAAAACAAACAAAACGTGACGCACTTGGTTCATCGCCAAAGTTTGTATCAAGCCATGTAGTTTGTTCATCGAAGACGGAAAGTATGATTTTAGAGCAGTACGTCGGAGGTGGAAAGTGTGGCGTGTTTCACGTGCGCGTGCTGACTGGCGAATCGCGCTGTCGGTCGTAAGTGGGCGACAGTCAAGTGCCTGATGTGAGGCTCTGTACGCTGTGTTTCAGCTCTGGAAAAGCAGGCGGCCGACCAGGACGTGCCCAATGTGATTATCGGCCCTTTCTACACCAACCTGGCCATGATGTTAGAGCGACTTGACATCCCCTATCTTGTCACAGATTACCAGGTAAAACCTTTGCTTTGTTCCTCCCCATCCACTCATCCATCTGACATTAGCTTAGTCAAGTGAGTAAATGCAAAAGCGAATCTGCAAACAGCACAGCACTAAAGGCAATCCAGACCTCTTCAGAAAGGGCAAAACCCACAGACCGATTACACAGTTCGCACTTGTACGAGTTTGCAGGAATCACAAAGGCCTGTAGAACTGAGGAACTCGGATTGATTTTTGTGTGTGTGAGAAGTGTCATGTGCATGTGTGTGTTTAGTGCGTTAGTGTGGGTGGATGGGTGAGCAGGGGGGATGTGTGTGCGTGCGTGCGTGCGTGTGCGTGTGTGTGTGTGAGCGGGGATGAGGGTGGTGCATGTGTGTGAACTTGTGTGTGTGTATGCGTGCGTGCGTGCGTGCGTGCGTGTGTGTGTGTGTGTGTGTGTGTGTGTGTGTGTGTGTGTGTGTGTGAGTGTGTGGTGGTGTGTGTGTGTGTGTGTGGTGTGTGTGTGTGTGTGTGCTGTGTGTGAGGGGGGGGTGCATGTGTGTGCTGTGTGTGTGTGTGTGTGTGTGTGTGTGTGTGTGTGTGTGTGTGTGTGTGACTTTGTGTGTGTGTGTGTGTGTGTGTGTGTGTGTGTGTGTGTGTGGTGTGGAGAGAGAGAGAGAGAGAGAGAGAGAGAGAGAGGAGAGAGAGAGAGAGAGAGAGAGGCGGGGGAGGGGGGTGCATGTGTGTTAACTTTGTGTGTGTGTGTGTGTGTGTGTGTGTGTGTGTGTGTGTGTGTGTGTGTGACTTGTTGTGTGAACTGTGTGTGTGTGTGTGTGTTGTGTGTGTGTGTGTGTGTGTGTGTGTGTGTGTGTGTGTGAGCAGGGGGGAGGGGGTGCATGCGTGTAACCTGTGTGTGCGTGTGTGTGTGTGTGTGTGTGTGTGTGTGTGTGTGTGTGTGTGTGTGTGTGTGTGTATGTGTTGTGCAGGGTTTTGACTGCATAGACATGGCGGTGTGTGTTTATCTGCTGTGTAGGATTTGTTTTTGACAGGATAGACATGGCGGTGTGTGTGTTGTGCAGGGCTTTGATTAGAAACATGGTAGTGTGTGTTGTGCAGGGCTTTGACTTGACAGACATGGCGGTGTGTGTGTTGTGCAGGGCTTTGATTGGATAGACATGGTGGTGTGTGTGTTAAGCAGGGCTTTGACTTGATAGACATGGCGGTGTGTATGTTGTGCAGGGCTTTGACTTCACAGACATGGCGGTGTGTGTGTTGTGCAAGGCTTTGACTGTATAGACATGGTGGTGTGTGTGTTGTGCAGGGCATTGACTGTACAGACATGGTGGTGTGTGTGTGTTGTGCAAGGCTTTGCAAGCCATGGCGCTGTGTGTATTTGGTTCTGCAGGGCGTTGACTGGATAGACATGAGTCGCGTGCAGGACCGGACCCCATGGCGCACAGTGGTGGAGATTCGACCCCCGGCCCAGGAGCAGAACCTGGCGGTGGTGGACCTGTTCCGGGCCAACGACTGGCCCTCCGCCGTCATGCTCATGCCACAAAACGCCGCTGACAACCAGGGTCCGTCACATAGCACCGCGCTTCACTTACTGTTCTTTGGCTTCTTTCTCCCCGCTGCTCATGGTGTCTTCTGCTTCTGTTGGTCATGTTGGTGCTGATGGTGGTGGTGTTGGTTGTTTTGGCGTTGTTGATGCAATATGGTTGTTATTGCTTGTATTGAATACTTGAGATAATTGGACCATCGTCAGACTTACAATTTGAAGTCTCCCCAAAGGCGACCTGCAAGAATAAGACACCAGTTTGCCTCTACCATTGTTCTTGGTAATAAAATAAAGCTGTCAAGATCCACCCAATACAGAAGTTAATAATATTTTCAGTGTACCTTACAGAATGTCAGCATACGGCCTGTTGGATAGGTTTGGTCATTTCACACACTGTCACTTGTTTGAAAGGGCGAGAAAGGCCCGACATCAGTCGGACCTACTCTGGAACTGCTTTAGAGGCAGCACTGGGAAAACCTTCCGGAAGAAATGGTGGGACGTGTATGGTCATTCCCGAGAGCGTTGTTACCATCTGGAACTGAAGTGAAGTGAACTGCTAATTATGTTGAGTGTACTTAGCACTGTCATGTCCCAGCAGAGTAGTCCCCCGTGTTGCCATAGTTTTCGGGCGCTAAACCCAGCCAGTCTCTTTAAGCGTGAATAACGGCATGTGCTGTCATGTTCGCTGCGTTCAACAGAGTGCCAGGACCTGGCCGGTCAGATGCTGAGTGCCGGTATTTCCCTCATCCCATACACGGTCCGTCCGCGCCACAACAGCTCCCGGGAAATGGTAGTCCAGGTGCTGCGTAATGCTCAGCTCTTTCGCCAGCGGAACATCATCGTCTGCAGCCCACGGGACCTCAGGGATCGTCTGATCGAGCTGGTGCTAAAAACGGTCAGTGAACTGAAAGCTTCTGCGGGAGAGAGAGAGAGAGAGAGAGAGAGAGAGAGAGAGAGAGAGAGAGAGAGAGAGAGAGAGAGAACTCGAACTCGAAAACTTTATTTTCCAAGGATTGTAGTTTAGGTTCATTTAGACCTGTCTAACAACTAGTCCTTGCTAAACTACTGAATAAGTGAACAATGGAGAAACAATTATATGAAAACAAAAACAAACAAAAAACTAACTTTACAAACTCGAGTAATATTTAAACATGGTAAACAATATACAAACAAATAGAATATAATACTACCCTATCAATAGTAATAAACATACAGGAACAGCAACATCATTGAAAATACTTTGAGAGAGCGAGAGACTCGAACTCGAAAACTTTATTTTCCAAGGAATGTAGTTTCGGTTCATTTAGACCTGTCTAAAAATTAGTCCTTGCTAAACTACCGAATAAGTGAAAAATTAAAAACAATTATATAAAAATAAAAAATAAAATGTTTTACAAACTCGATTAATATTTAAACAGGATAAACAATACATAAACAAATAAAATATAATACTACCACTATTATTAGTAATAAACATACAGGAACAGCAAAATCATTGAAAATACTTTGAAATGACAATGAATAAATAAGATGTATACATAGCAAAAATGGTGTTGACATATCTCGCAATTATTTGTAAATCATGAAAACATATCATGGCTTAGTGGTACAGGGTGGTTGGGGGGGGGGGGGGGGGGGGAGCAGAAAAAGCAGAAAAAAAGAGCATGTAGATCAGATCATAAATCACAGTAGGCAATGCTGCATTCACTCACACACAGATACGCGCACACACACATACACACACACACACACACACACCACACACACACACACACACACACACACACACACACACACACACACACACACCACCCCGCGGTAGCAACAGTAAATCACTTTTCAGCGATGTGATAAACGATGATACCGGCATTTGTATAGCAAGCACTGGTCTACAGAGTAAAATGAGGGGGATTGGGGGGGGGGGGGGGGGGGGGGGGGGGGGTCATAAGCTGTCTTATACGGTTGTGTTAAGGTACTCACGGAGGTTTCTCTTGAAGGAGCTGAGTGAATGACATGATCTGAGGTGCACTGGAAGACTATTCCAAAACAAGGCACCAGAAAAGGCCACGCTTGTTTTGAATAAATATATTCTTGGCTTTGGTAACTGAAGGTAGTTGTTTCTGGAGCTAGCGTGGGGAGCTTTGTACAAGCTAGATATGTACACTGGCGCATTGTTGGTAAGTGCCCTATACATAAAAACACCAGTTGTTTGTGAAGGTTCAGTATTCCTATTTTATTCAGTTTCTGGTCAGTGGTTAGATTTTTATCTGGAGGGATTAGCTTTCCGGATCTTCTTAGTAGAGAAGAGAGAGAGAGAGAGAGAGAGAGAGAGAGAGAGAGAGAGAGAGAGAGATGCTCTTAAACAGACAGACAGACAGAGAAAGAGAGAGAGCTGTTCATAATTGGCTTTTTGTGGCGGTGTGCAGGCCGTGGTATTCGAGCTGACACTCATCGAGAAGCAAGTCTTCGTCCTCGTGGACCCAGTAAGTAAAGCTGGTAATAATAACAGTAAGAGTTTTTCTACCGTAAGTCGATCGTTACTCATAAGGCAGATTCCGATGCAGGATCCCAGCTTAAGATTTTACCGTGATCCATTTCGGCTTGTTTGCACAGTGGCAGACCACTCATACTACACCTAGGCCACCATTTCCCGACTAAAAATTCAGTTTGTTTTATTACCAATATCAGTGCCGCTACCGTAAAACATTGACGTCTTTTCAGCTTCCTGTTCTTGACTGTTCATACTTTCATTTCACCGCATGTACCAAACTTAACTACCATGCTGCAAACTGGCATGAAATCGGTCTGCTCTTTTGCTGACTGACCTTTTACAGTTTAGACCTCCAACCTGAAATCTGGTTGGCTTATTGACATGTTACAGTCTAGACCTCCAACCTGAAATCTGATTGGATTACTGACCTGTTACAGTCTAGACTTCCAACCTGAAATCTGGTTGGCTTATTGACCTGTTACAGTCTCGAGTTCCAACCTGAAATCTGGTTGGATTATTGACCTGTTACAGTTTAGACCTCCAACCTGAAATCTGGTTGGCTTATTGACCTGTTACAAACTAGACCTCCAGCCTGAAATCTGGTTGGATTGCTGACCTGTTACTGTCTAGAGTTCTAACTGGAAATCTCTTTGGCTGGCTGACCTATCACAGAGCAGAGGTTCAACCTGCATCGTGTTGAGCTGACAGACCTGGCCCACTGACAGACTGTGACGTCGGCAGGACTCTAACCCGCAGTGTGTTGAGCTGACAGACCTGACCGTGCACTGACTGACCAACAGTGTGTTGAGCTGACAGACCTGACCGTGCACTGACTGACCAGCAGTGTGTTGAGCTGACTGACCTGACCGTGCACTGACTGACCCGTGGCGTGTGCAGAGCTCGGTGCTGCAGCCCATGGCCAGTGCCCAGGAGATGTACAACCTGGGGCTGTTCTCCGCGCGCTGCCAGCTGCTGGCCTTCCGCTACGTGGAGCCCACGAAAGGGACGGGGTCCCAGGACGCCGACAAAGCAGCCGCCATTGACGCCGCCGAGGTGACCGCCATGGCCCTCAACAACTACATCAGCAACCAGAGAGGACAAAGCGAGACGTTTTCGCCCGACAGATTTCTGGACGAGTACAAGAAGGTGAGGCGTCTTCACAGTCAACACGTGATGGAAGACGTGTAGGTATTGGCACAAACAGTATGCTGTTGTTTTTATTCACGGTTTGTTTATTCATTATTACCATTATTAATTTTTTTAATTTAGATTTGATGTAGTCAATTTTGGTGTTGTCTGAGGTTGCCAAGCTCGCCAATCATTGGCTTTGGCTGTGCCACAACACACTGACACCAGCAAGAACACCAAGTCTACAGTAAAGTGTTGTTATGCGCTGCATAGTTATATGGGGACTATCTTGAACCTTGAGAAGCTTCTTGCATAACAGCATTTTCCCTCCAGGAAATGTAGATAAATCCTCAGAAAACTGCGTGTGGCTGTCCATTCGGCGGGGAAATAAAAGTTTAAAACTTAAAAAATAACCACTGACCCTATGGAATGCATTTCTCGGTGTACACTTGCGTATAGCTGGTGACCAGCGGAGTGTTTCGGTGGGGAACGCTACAACAACTGAATCCATTCAAAACTCGGTTTTGAAGCATTTTCTCTGGTGGGCCAGGTATTGTGCGGCATTTTCCACATTCCTGCTCCGTTCGTTCCTCTGCGCTGACTGTAGTCTGCACGTGAAACTGAAGTCCACAGCTGTGTTCTGTGCAGGTGTGGTTGCCCTACGGCCGCACGGGGGCGCTGCAGTTCAACTCTACCGGTCAGAGGGTCAACTACAAGCTTCACCTCTATAACCACGGCGGTGCCGACATGTACAAAAAGGTGACTGACCGGCGACAGCGACTTTGTTTGAACGACGTAGCCAAGATTGCGTCTTACTATGATGAAAGACACCTCACGTTGTGTCTTGTCGCTCAGCAACAGGACATATAACGAGGCCTACAGTGCTTGTGTCCAATCAACAAACAAGGGAGCTAATTAGCGCTGGCAAGATCCGATCTTTGTGGTCTTTTCACCCAACGTTCTTCTTGTCAGTAGTTTTCGCTCCCAATGTCAAAATGTACGAGTCGGAAACGTGCACACATTCACACTCACGTACGCACACAACACACACACACACACACACACACACACACACACACAAACACAACACACACACAACAAACACACACCACACACACACACACACACACACACACACACATGTAACGTTGTGTGTGAATGATGGTGATGTGTGTGTGTGTTTGTTGTGTGTGTGTGTGTGGTGTGTGTGTGTGTGTGTGTGTTGTTGTGTGTGTGTGTGTGTGTGTGTGTGTGTGTGTGTGTGTGTGTGTGTGTGTGTGTGTGTGTGTGTGTGTGTGTGTGTGGTGGTGTTGTGTGTGTGTGTGTGTTGTGTGTGTGTGTGTGTGGTGTGTGTGTGTGTGTGTGTGTGTGTTTGTGTGTGTGTGTGTGTGTGTGTGTGTGTGTGTGTTGTGTGTGTGTGTTGTGTGTGTGGTGTGTGTGTGTGTGTGTGTGTGTGTTGTGTGTGTGTGTGTGTGTGTGTGTGTGTGTGTGGTGTGTGTGTGTGTGTGTGTGTGCGCAGATCGCAGAGTGGAGCCCCGTGGGGGACAGCCCGGGCGTACGGCTAAACCTGACCGGCTTTGAGGACGAACCCACCAAGACCACGCCCATCGGCATCTTCCCCGCTGTTGTCAAGGTCGTGGTGGTGCTGGTGAGTCGGCTGGCTGCGGTGTGGTGCACTTATCAAACAGAAAACGTCAGTAACCGTAAATCAATTGTTCGTTCCTGTGTCAGTCAGACCTTTGACTTGACTTGACTTGACTTGACTAACGGCGCTGCGCTGGCAGCTAATGATAGCCCAGCAGCAGTAGCGGTGACTAAAGAACGATGCACTCGTCAGTAATTAATACAAGTCAAATCAAGTACTCCTTTTTCCATTCACAGGAAATCGTGGGTGTCACACATGAATTTGTAACTCTATATATTTTTACATTTAACTGCTATGTTAAGTTCCACTTTTGGGAAGGGGTGGGTGGGCAGTAGCTGTCTGTACTTTATTGGTATGAGTGTCCTTTGGTAGTTTTAGCTTGGGTGAACTTACATGTATGCACTGTGTGTATCTGGCGCTGTGAACACGCAAGGTTTCGTGTGGAATTGTTTTATGCGCTATATATATAAATTTTCATTCATTCATTCAGCTGTTACCCCATGCGGTTTGCTAACCTATGGCTGGTCGCGTGAAGAGAGCGTGTTGCTGTAATGTCTTTACTTTCGAGCGGACCAGAAAATAAAACGGGGAAGAGAATGATGTATGGCATATTTATAACACATCTTCCTTCTGACGACTCTTTGTGGTCTCACTCTGCTCTCAGTGAAGAAGAAATGGGCGACATTCAAGGGAAGTGTGTCCTTTATCTAAGGACAGCGCTATCTTGGTGTATAATATCTTTGATTGCATGAAAGAGCGCTGTAGACAGACAGCCTCGTCGCTCTTACAAGTGTGACTGCCGCAGGAAGAGCCGTTCGTCATGATTCGAAAGCTGGGGGGACGGGAGCTGACGGGCAACGAGCGGTTTGAAGGCTTCACTGTCGACCTTATCGAGCGTCTGGCGAGGGACCTCAACTTCAGGTACGAGATGTACCAGAGTCCCGGCAACGTGTACGGCAGCGCCATCAACAACAAGACGTGGAGCGGGATGGTGGGAGAGATACTCAACGGGGTCAGTGCAGGACAGCGGACCACTGCTCCACAGTCGCCTTCGTCTTCATTTTTCTCAGTTATCTCGACGCTCTGGTCTTTCTTTCTTGTCATTTTGCTTTCTCTTTCTTCTGGCTTTTTTTCTGGTTTTGTTTCTTGCCCTTATATAATTTTGTTTTTGCACGAGGATTGTGTGTGTGTGTGTGTGTGTGTGTGTGTGTGTGTGTGTGTGTGTGTGTGTGTGTGTGTGAGAGAGAGAGAGAGAGAGAGAGAGAGAGAGAGAGAGAGAGAGAGAGAGGTTAAGCAGAGTTGAGCTTAGGGGTTAAAGTTGTAGAGCTCCGTTGTGTCGGTATGTAATAGCTCTCACAAAATTAGGCGAGAAATCATCACGCCTCTGAAATGGCATCTGTATGACCTTCGCACCGTTTACTTCAAAAAGCAATTGTTGTTTGGTCTGATCCGTTGGATGCGGATATTTTGATGAGGTGATCGGTGCGTGTTTCTGAACGTAATATTCTGATGAGATGAGCGGTGCGTGTTTCAGAACGTGATATTTTTGATGAGATGATCGGTGCGTATTTCAGAACGTGATATTTTGATGAGATGATCGGTGTGCGTGTTTCAGAACGTGATGTTTTTGATGAGATGATCGGTGTGCGTGTTTCAGACGGTGATATTTTTGATGAGATGATCGGTGCGTGTTTCAGAACGTGATATTTTGATGAGATGATCGGTGTGCGTGTTTCAGAACGTGATATTTTTGATGAGATGATCTGTGTGCGTGTTTCAGAACGTGATATTTTTGATGAGATGATCGGTGCGTGTTTCAGAACGTGATATTTTTGATGAGATGATCGGTGCGTGTTTCAGAACGTGATATTTTGATGAGATGATCGGTGCGTGTTTCAGAACGTGATATTTTTGATGAGATGATCGGTGCGTGTTTCAGAACGTGATGTTTTTGATGAGATGATCGGTGCGTGTTTCAGAACGTGATATTTTTGATGAGATGATCGGTGCGTGTTTCAGAACGTGATATTTTTGATGAGATGATCGGTGCGTGTTTCAGAACGTGATGTTTTTGATGAGATGATCGGTGCGTGTTTCAGAACGTGATATTTTTGATGAGATGATCGATGCGTATTTCAGAACATGACATTTTTGATGAGATGATCGGTGTGCGTGTTTCAGAACGCCACGCTGGCAGCGGGCGCCATCTCCATCACGTCCTCCAGGGAACAGGTGATAGACTTCAGCCTCGGGGTGCTGAGCACCGGGGTCAACATCCTCATCAGGAAGCCGCAGGAGAGTCGCACCATCTTCCAGGTACTGTGCTGATCACACCGCTGCTCAAGACCTGCCAGTAGACTAAGGAGTGTCCGTGGTGTTCATTTACTGAATGGTGGATTGCACATCACTGGGCTTGTTGTCCAAACGTACTGAAAGAGATGACCGTGTTGATTGGTAGGCGAGGCAATGCAAATGGTGGTGTGGTGTTTCAGTCAAAATAAATCTTTTTTATTCATAATTATGCATATATGCACACAAATGAACATGTTTTTTGACAGCAGCTAAAAAAAAAAGAAAAAAAAAGGCAAACGTGCCACGTAAAACTCTCTGTCTAACTTTCTTCACTCCCCCTCACACACTCTCTCTCTCTCTCTCTCTCTCTCTCTCTCTCTCTCTCTCTCTCTCTCTCTCTCTCTCTCTCTCACACACACACACACACACACACACACACGCACTCACGCACGCACGCACGCACGCACGCACGCATAAACACGCGCGCGCACACACACGCACACACACACACGCACGCACGTACGCACGCACTCACGCACGCACGCACGCACGCAAGCACTCACAAACACACACACACACGCACGCACGCACGCACGCACGCACACACACACACACACACACACACGCATACACAAACACACACACGCGCGCGCGCGCGCGCACACACACACGCGCGCGCACGCGCACACACACACACACACACACATACACAAACTCACACGCGCGCGCACACAGACAATACAGTAAAAGTCGTCACCTCGGGTACGTAAGTAACTTAACATTCAACGCTCAGTCAACTGTGCCGGACATACCGGAGCAAAATACAAGTTTTATCAAGTAAAAAATAAATGCCGGCTTCGCATACACAACACGTAGGACACTGCAGCAGCTAGCACCTTGAACCGCACACGGTTAAAACTGGTGCCATGAAGTGACGAGCTAGAGTGCTGTTGCAGTTCATGATGCCCTTCTCCCTGGAGCTGTGGATGGCCATACTGGGCTCGTCCACCTTCGTCTCCCTCGTCTTTTTCCTCATGGACTACACCAGCGGCAGCGACCGCCGCTTCACCATGAAGGAGACCATCTGGTTCGCCATTGGTAAGCATGGCCAGGCCGCTGGATGGGCCTCGTGGCCGTCCTGCTGGTGCCTGATTTCAGAGACTGGAATACATGCCGTTATTGTTAATTCCTTGTTACTGTTGTTAGTTTCTTTTCTTCTTCTTTTTTTGGGGGGTGGGGTGTGTGTGTGTGTGTGGGGGGGGGGGGGGGGGGGGGGTCAGTTGTCAGTTTTAATTATCGTCTTAAGGAAATGGTTTTATTTTATTTGGTGTACATGCTGATACTGATATCGATGCTGTTCTGATGTTGATGTTGATGCTGAGGCTGATGTTGGTGTCATGTTGATTTTATGTTAACGCTGATGTTAATGGTTATGGTGGTATGTGGATGCTGACTTGGATGCTAATGTTATATTGATGCTGATGTTATGTTGTTGTTGGTGTTATGTTAATGCAGGTGTTGATTTTGTTGGTGGTGTAATGTTGACGCTGTTCATGCTGGTGTTATGTTGACGCTGGTGCTGATTGTGATGCCGGTGTTATTTTGCTGCTGATGTTGAAGCTAGTGCTGATATTGACGCTGCTGATACGCTGAGGCTGATGCTGATGTGATGTTTATGGCGGTGTTGATCTTGAAGGCACCATCATGAAGCGTGGCACAGACTTTGCCCCGGTGCCCGTGTCCCAGCGGATCCTGACTGCCGGCTTCACCTTCTTCGTCCTCATCACCGTCTCCACCTACACCGCCAACATGGCCGCCTTCCTCACCACCAAGAACCTCGGCAAGACCATCGACTCTTTCGAGGTTAGAGGCACCAAACCCTCCAACACTTTCTCACGGGTAAAAAATGAAACACCCCTATTCCCAGCGAAAAACGTCGGCATGGCGATCGACTTGCTTCAGGTTAGACACCCCCCCACCTTTGTCACCACGCGAACGTTGGCAAGACCCCTCTTCCCCCTTACGCCATCAATTTCCACCACCTAAAACATCGCTAAGTTCCCCCCCCCCCCACCCCCCCACCCTGCCGCTCATCCCACTAATACTCACCACCCAAAACATCACTAAGACAACCCCCTCATCCCACTAATACTCACCTCCCAAAACATCACTAAGTCAGCCCCCTCATCCCACAAATACTCACCACCCAAAACATCACTAAGACAACCCCCTCATCCCACTAATACTCACCTCCCAAAATATCACTAAGACAACCCCCTCATCCCACTAATACTCACCTCCCAAAACATCACTAAGACAACCCCCTCATCCCACTAATACTCACCTCCCAAAACATCACTAAGACAACCCCCTCATCCCACTAATACTCATCACCAAAAACATCCCAAAGTCAGCCCCCTCATCCCACTAATACTCACCTCCCAAAACATCACTAAGACAACCCCCTCATCCCACTAATACTCACCACCCAAAACATCACTAAGACACCCCCTCATCCCACTAATACTCACCACCCGAAACATCACTGAGACCAGCCCCCTCATCCTACTAATACTCACCACCCGAAACATCACTGCGTCCCCCCCACCCCGGTAATTCACATCACCCAAAGCATCGCTAAGACCCCCCCCCCCCCCAACCTCTCACCCTACCAGTCATCTCACCCAAACATCACAGAGCACCCCACCCCACACCTACCCCCACTAATTCCCATCGCCAACAGCATCCAACCGCAACAAAGTGAAGGCAAGTAAGTAACTGTGATCATTTAAAAAACTTAACATTGTGTTTCCCAGACACGGTGAAATAATGGCAATATCCACATATTGGACACAGCACTGACCCCACCCGTCAGTTTTTTCTACGCGCGCGCGCGCGCGTGTGCTTGTGTGTGTGTGTGTGTGTGTGTGTGTGTGTGTGTGTGTGTGTGTGTGTGTGTGTGTGTGTGTGTGTGTGTGTGTGTGTGAACATAGACGGAATTAATTTCAAATGTGAACTGTTTTGACGTAACCAGTTTCAGATAACAAAACCTGAAACAAAGTTGTCTGCTAGCGTTCTGAAATAAAATGAAAACACACGAAAGGTTAAAAAGAATGCTGGTTTTAATTAGATTATACAAAACATGCGCAACCTTTTAGTGGAAACGTCTTTCTTAAGCCAACCCCAGCACTAAGCGAAGCCAGATCAGTAGACACTTTTCCTTTATTGTCGTTCGTTAGCCTATTATCCGTCTATTTGATGCTTGAGAAAGATTTTTCCACAGAAAATTGCGCATGTTTTGTGTTGTCTAATTAAAATCAATGCTCTTTCTAAACTTGTGTGTGTCTCGAACCAGTTTTAGATAAATTCATTACGTCTTATTCCCTCGTGTGTGTGTGTGTGTGTGTGTGTGTGTGTGTGTGTGTGTGTGTGTGTGTGTGTGTGTGTGTGTGTGTGTGTGTGTGTGTGTGTATGTGTGGGTGTGTGTGTGCGCGCGCGCGCGAGCCTGCATATATATATTTTGCTATGCGGGTGTAGACCCGATTGGCATCAGAAAAAGATCTGGTCAATAGCATGACACCTACGACGACAGCCAAGATGGTGGGAATACACTGACGATGATGTTTCAGTGGCAGGGTGGGAATACACTGACGATGACGTTTCAGTGGCAGGGTGGGAATACAATGACGATGATGTTTCAGTGGCAGGGTGGGAATACACTGACGATGATGTTTCAGTGGCAGGGTGGGAATACAATGACGATGATGTCTAAGCGGCAGGGTGGGAATACAATGACGATGATGTCTAAGCGGCAGGGTGGGAATACAATGACGATGATGTCTAAGCGGCAGGGTGGGAATACAATGACGATGATGTCTAAGCGGCAGGCATCAGCGAGAAAATACGGTGCTTCAGTGAACGGCGAGCTAAATATTCAATAAATATTTTGCTGCCTTGTCAGGTTCATAAGTAAGGTTTATAAGTTTGGGAGATTGTCTTTATGTTGTCTTTATGTTAAGTTGTGATGCTTGTAGTGCATGTGTTTATAAGTGTATACTACGTGCTGTTATCATTTATCTTTGCTTTGATTTACGTAATATTGTGTCTATTTCTGTGCTGGGTGGTATAAGGCTCCTTGTTAACCCCCCCCCCCCACCACCCCCTTTTGTACGGAGCGTAGAGCAATGTAGATATAAGTTAGCCACTGGAAGTTCACTGTAGAGAAGATACTATCGTTCATTATTAACTCACAAGGGGAAGGATGGTGATGGTGGCCGTCGCTGTGACGACCATGGTGGTAATGTTGATCACCTTGTCCATGATTTTCTTGATTTTACTCAGTAATGATGCTGATGACGATGACAATATTGAAATTGATGATGATGCAGATGCTGGCAGCAGACGGCAGCATGGATTGCGGCACGGTGGATGGGTCGGCCACGATGAACTTCCTGAAGAAGGGCACCAAGCCAGTGTTTCGCAAGCTATGGAGGAAGATCCGCTATTCTCGAGGACTGGTCAGGAACGCAACGGCTGGCAGAGAGAGGGTTACAAAAGGAGGGTGCGTGGTGTATATAGGGTGGTTGGGGTGAGGTCAGTGCTACGGCTGGCATCGAGAGGGTGCATGGTGTATATAGGGTGGTTAGGGTGAGGTCAGTGCTACGGTTTGCATAGAGAGGGTGCGTGGTGTATAAAGGGTGGTTGGGGTGGGCTCAGTGTTATGGTTGGTAGAGTGGTGTATATAGGGTGGTTAGGGTGGGGTCAGTGCTACGGTTGGTAGAGTGGTGTATATAGGGTGGTTAGGGTGGGGTCAATGTTACGGTTGGTAGAGTGGTGTATATAGGGTGGTTGGGGTGGGGTCAGCGTTACGGTTGGTAGAGTGGTGTATATAGGGTGTTTGGGGTGTGGTCAGTGCTACCGTTGACAGAGAGAAGGTTACAAAAGGAGTGGGTGTGGTGTATATAGGGTGGTTGGGGTGAGGTCAGTGCTACCGTTGACTGAGAGAAGGTTACAAAAGGAGTGGGTGTGGTGTATATAGGGTGGTTGGGGTGAGTTCAGTGCTACCGTTGACAGAGAGAGGATTATGAAAGGAGGGCGGGTAGAGTATATAGGGTGGCTGGGGTGGGGTCAGTGCTACGGTTGGTAGAGTGGTGTATATAGGGTGGTTGGGGGGGGGGGGGGGGGGTCAGTGCTACGGTTGGTAGAGTGGTGTATATAGGGTGGTTGGGGGGGGGGGGGTCAGTGCTACGGTTGGTAGAGTGGTGTATATAGGGTGGTTGGGGTGGGGGGGGGGTCAGTGCTACGGTTGGTGGAGAGAGGTTTAGAAAAGGAGGGCGCATGGTGTATATAGGGTGGTTGGCGTGGGGTCAGTGTTACGGTTGGTAGAGAGAGGTTTACAAAAGGAGGGCGTGTGGAGGCAGTATATATAGAGTGGTTGGGCTGCTGTTCTAGCGGGCTGGCCAGGAGTTAAGACGCAGAGGGTTAGATACGGAAAACTAGTAAATAAAAATCATTTTCTTTTATCTGCGCCTCTCCTCAATGAGCGCAAGGCGATTACATTCAAAATACAGGTACGTTTTCTGCCAACACCAACCGCGGCTCTACAGCAGGTACGTTGCCTGGCTGTGTGTGTGCAGGTACGCGTTCATCTTTGACTACCTGATCAACAGCTACTCGGAGATGAAGTACTGCACGACGAAGGCGGCGGCCTCGCCCATCCTCATCCAGGAGCACGGGCTGGGCATGGCGGAGGGCGCGCCCTTCAAGACCTGCATCAACATCGCCCTCCTCAAGCTCAAGGAGGGCGGCTTCCTGCAAGGGCTCAAGAAAAAGTCAGTGGCCTAATGGTGGATTCTGTTCCTTGTGTAGGCGGGGACTTGGAAGGTTGAGGGATGGTATTCCTTGTTCACGATGATTTGGGAAGGTTGATGGATGGTATTCCTTGCTGACGATGATTTGGGAAGGTTGAGTGATGGTATTCCTTGCTGACGATGATTTGGGAAGGTTGAGGGATGGTATTCATTGCAGACGATGATTTGGGAAGGTTGAGGGATGGTATTCATTGCAGACGATGATTTGGGAAGGTTGAGGGATGGTATTCATTGCAGACGATGATTTGGGAAGGTTGAGGGATGGTATTCCTGGCACACGGTGATTTGGGAAGGTTGAGGGATGGTATTCCTGCGAATGATTTGCGAAGGTTGATGGATGATTTTCCTTGTAAAGACGATGATTTGGGAGCGTTGATGGATATTCTTTGGTGACGATGATTTAGGAAGTTTGATGGATGAAATTTCTTGTGAAGACGAGGACTTGGGAAGGCTGACGGATGAGATTTCTCGTAGACGCAGAAGATGACTTGGGAAGGGTGATGGATGATATTCCTTGTGTATGGGAGCGGTGTGGAGAGTGAGGGAAGCAGGTTGGAAGCATGAATGAAGAGTCACAAGTCAGAGGTTGCTATAACATAACTTCTATTTACACCAACCAGGAAGCAGTGTAGGCTCTCCCCTGAGATGAAGACATGAACACCGCCCGCAACAGCAAACAAACAAGCTGCCTCTGCAGGGACACTGGGGGGAAAGGGACGCTGCCGGCCCAGCGCACAAGTTTTAACACTTTTGATAATTGGGGCCATAAAACTCCTGCCCAATCAAAAAAGAGAAAGGACAGGAAAGAAAGGTTAAAGGTTCATAGCCATGGACACACTCAATGCACTCGGTTACACTTGCAGACAATTATTCGGGAAGGTTGAAAAATGTGACATGTACTGTGTATATTTGATTGCATTGCACTGAGTATAGCTGACTTATAAATATTACTGAGTATAGCCTGCAAAGGCCCGTTCACTCTCCGCTCCTTCGGGGGCTTTGTTGAGTGAAAAGCGACAGTCTGTGCATAACTTTCTGCTGAAGCCAGTGTTACAATGGGTCCAATCCTGGCTCAGTCTCACAGCAGGTTCTTGTAAGCTTGTGACCCCAGTGTGTTCAGCCGAGGGACGCTACAATATCTTCAGCTCCCTCCTCTCGGAATTATAAATGACCTTCTGATCTGTAACTCTGCACGACCTTGGTGCTGCCCCTTCAAATATTACAGATGACGTCACTATCTGTCCGTGCAGGTGGTGGGATGACAAACGCACGTGCGATGACGTGAGCAACACGCGGTCCACGCAGCAGGAGTTCGGGTTGGAGCACATGGCGGGCGTGTTCATCGTGGGGCTGCTGGGACTGGGCGCCGCTCTCACCCTCTTCCTCGTCAAGAAGCTCTACTTCCTGGGAAGGGGAGTGCACTCCAATCGCGGCGGCAGTAACGGCGAGAAGTCCAGCGAGCAGACCCTGCAGACGCCTCCCATCGGCAGGGAGAAGGACAAATTGTGTCAGAGCAACACGTCGTTTGTGTGACGACAACGACTGAAACGCCGGTTTGTGTGACGAAAACCACTGAAACACTGGTTTGTGTGACGAGAACGACTGAAATGCCAGCTAGCCCCCCCCCCCCCACACACCACACACACACACCACACTACACACACACACACACACACACACACCACACACCACACACACACACACCACAACACACACACACCACAACACACACACACACACACACACACACACACACACACACACACACACACATGCTACACTACACACACACACACACACACTACACTACTCACTCACACACCACACACACACACACACACACACACACACACACACACACACACACACACACACACACACACACACAAGACCCAGAGAAACCATGTTAAAATAATTTCACATCCTTCGTGAGAAAAGTAAAAACAAGCAGTTTGAACAATCATGACGAACACCAGTGACTGCAAGATGGGAAAGAAAGAAAGTGGCAGAGACCCAACATCATTGTTTGCAGGACGCATTGTCACTCTTTTGTGGGACTTTTTAAGGGCCCCTTAGTGCGGGGTTGAAAAAATCAACGATAAAACCACAAATTTATTGTTTGTCACTTTCTTTCTTTTTTCTTCTTTCTTTTCTTTTCTTGGGGGGCGAGGGGTGGGGGCGTTTAATATCAACAGTAATATAAACAGGATGAAATGTAGCATTTAAACATCTGCCCACGTCGGACATTCATGTTACATGTCTTTTTCCATGGCATACCGTACTGTCCGATGTAAAAATCGAGTTTCTTCACAGTTCATACTAATGTCGGCCATCCAGACTGATGACTCTTCGCCCGTAAGGACTGGTGACCGAGACCAAGTGCCTATGTCACCTACACTAGTGACTGCACTAGTGACTGCATTGCGGTGTTGATTTAAAAAGCAAAGGCCGTGGGGAATTTGGTCAGTGCAGTCACAGTCTTACTGCACATGACGGCAGCCTTCAGGAGGACAGACCTGCGTTTCCAACTGACCTTGCAACGGAATGACTGACCGAAATACATACACACACACGTGTACCAGTATACTGGATCGATCAACGTGTGGAAGGGTGGGGGGAGATCAGAGGTGGGTATGCAGTAAAGACAGGCATGCATTTCCCAGATCCTGCCTGGTCATGTCTACTGTGAGCCCAGAGCGAACAAACTGCAGACTTGGTCTGGTCAGTAGGCCGTGCGCCGGGGCTGGACACCAACCAGCCAACCAAGGAAGGAACACACACACACACACACAAGCACACACACACACACACACACACACACACACACACACACACACACACACACACACACACACACACAGATGTGAGGTTACACCTGTTGTTTCATTTTTATATTCGTTTGTCTACCGTATTCCGTCTTCTAAGCATCTCTCCGATCACGTCTGATTTGGGACTAGCTATTGTACACCTAAGGCCTACAGCTATCTGGTGTTCCGAGTGCACGCGGCGCTTAGTGCCCAACTGTCTGTGTGGTTTATGGACAGTGGTGACAGTGCCCTACATAGCTCGTGAAACAGCAAAACTGGCCAACATCGCTGCCCATTTGAATGCAGAATCATTCTGGTGGCGACACTGAAACGTTAGGTATAGGCTTCGCTCTCTTCCCGCCATGGGTCTCGGGTATTTGATGGTATTTAGCAACTGAGTTGGAGAAGAGATCGCATACCGTCTCATGCAGCCTCTATCTCTGTGTGCTGGCAGCCATGGGAGATACCTTGTTTTGGGGTGTAGCCTACAGGGTGGAGCTGCGTAGGTCAACTCCAATATCTCTGTATAAAACTTTATATGCGTATTTTGTATATAATATGGAAGAACCCAAATGCAGCAGATATCTGTTTCTTTTCTTCTTCTACTTCTTTTTTTTTGGGGGGACATCTTTTGTTGTTGTTGTTGTGTTTTTTCAATGTTAACCTACGTATATTTTGACTTCTTTGGTTAAATTACTGTGTCATAATCTGAGTTTAATCCAGTTTAATATAATAATTATGTATTTGTAGTCTGACTATCGTACCAAATTGATGTTGTTGTTTTTTATCCATGAGACGTCGAATATTTCAATGTCCAAGCATATGCATCAGTTTCTAAAAGGTTTGCTGTCTGTTTCCATGAACACACGAATACACATTACAATTAAAGAGTTAAGGACCAACCTTTGACTGCTTCGTTCTTTTAAATCCAAGACACATTGCCGCTTTTTAGATCATTGCGTGGACAACTATTTGCTTCGTCTAATAACCCTCTTTGCAAATTTTAGTATTTATTAGGTACCAGGATGCATGAATGCATATTAACATATCTCGATATCAGAAAACAAGATAGTGGTGCCAGCGGGGAGATTCCGGCCTTTAAGATGATATTTGTCCACGCAAGTATCTAAAAGACGGCAATATACAGTTTCATCAAGTTTTCACTTCACTGTCAGTTGTGAAGAATTGTCTTAAAATATGCCATGAACTGTCTGCTGTCAAAAGTCTTCAAACGACCCAGATGAGTAAAGGGTTGTTTGAATACATCTGACATGCTGCACAGTGCGAGTTTTCCTATACTGAGGCTTACAAGGGAAAATAGCACTTTGTATTTTCATACACAGTATTTAATTTGATGTTCCCGTTGATATAACGTATGTATTCAACTGAATACCTCAAATGGTGACGATGTCTTGGAATAAAACAAAACAACAACAAAACAAAACAAAACGTAGACTATCACAAGCGTACAAATCACTTTGTTATTTTAAAAAGTATATTTGAGATGAGCTATGACTCGTCGTTTTTTCGAATTAATAATGTTGTCGGTTTCATGTCTATCAGTAATATTGTTCATCGTTCACACGAATACATATTTAACACATGTCGGTCATGCTACCTAATCGTTTATACTCATTTATATATATATATATATTTATTTATTTTTAAGTTACTAAGCTCCAAACACATAAAAGGTTCAAAAGAACGCTGTTTATTAGGACACCCAAGCATTCAGTAATTTTCTTATTTCTACAAGTTTATTTTCATAGGTTAAAAGGACTACTTCTTGGATATTGGTAGAAAATATAACAGCAAGAGCTTTGTATGTAGCAGGATTCCAAGTAAAATTCAAATCGGGCATAAAAATAGTTCTAGAATTTCTGAAAGATCATATCCAAGTAAGTAAGTTGGTGTTTTACGCCCAGTGGTCCTATCCAAACTGCAGTGGATTTGTCATAGTTCAGCTGAAGTCCAGACATTGAAGCAAAGCGTTGTAATGTGCGTATACATGAACAAAAACAATCTCTTGTACCGTCTAGAAAGAAGGTTGTATCATCCGCGAACTGAGATAACAAAAATTTCCCATCAGCGATTTTAATGCCCTGAACCGAGTTACTTCGGTGAATCATAATGGACATGATTTCGGAACATATCAAAAACAAATATGGCGACAGGGTATCACCCTGTCGCGTACCTCTTTGGACATGGAACCATTCAGAATATTGTCCATTAACTGACACACAAGACTTAATGTTACGATAGAAAGTTGCTTAATAAGTTAATGTTACAATGAAAAGTTAATATCCATCGTGTAATACTACTACCAAAGCTGAATTTAATCAATGACCTTTTGGTAAATGACCACGCCACAATGTCAAAAGCCTTCTCAAAGTCAACCACGAAGAGAAGGCCACGTACATTATCCTAACTTGAATAAAGAAGATATTTTCTCCAATAAACCGTCCTTTAAGAAATCCTTTCTGATCTTCATGTATAAGCTTAGGTAGGACCGATTTTAAGCGTTGTGCAATGCAAGATGAAGCAATCTTGTAGGGCATGTTTAGCAGAGTAACTGGTCTCCAGTTTTTCAAAAAGCTCTTATCTTTACATTCTTTCGGAATGCATGTTATTACACCCTACTTTTGAGTTATTGGCATTTCCCCCTTTTCAAAGCCACAATTTATTGAACCCAAAAGAAACATGCCTACATCTTCGAGAAAAACTTGGAAAATTCTGCTGTATAATCATCAGATCCAGGGCTTTTGTCATTATTTAAATTCTTAACAGCTATTGAAAGCTTTTGTATATTAATGAGCCCTCTAAACTATCTCGCTCTTCACTTGTAAGTGTTGGATGATCAAAGTTTTCATCAACAGCTTTGTCTAGAATATCTGCTCCCTTCGAGGCATACAACTGTTCATAAAGGGATTTTGCTTCAGTGATTATCGATTTACTATCGAGAATAATTTCTCCATTGTCTTTTTGCATAAAACACATGGACCTCTGCACAGAATTTCTCTTTTCCAGGTTACAAAAATATCTGAATTTCTTTCACCATTTTGCATGTGACCTGATAATCACTCCATCTACCTTTTCTGTCTTATTTTGAAAAGCTCTTGTCTTTTTTGTTCCAAAAGCTGTACATTGTCTTCGTTAAGGTTCTCTTCAAGAAGTTTAATATCCGTAATCATTTCAGTTTCTAACTTTGCCTTTTCCTTGTAAAATGCATGGGAGATACATTTCCCTTTGATCTCTATCAGTATCATTTCAAAGAAGAGCTGGTCATCAATCATCAGAGTGAGATCTTCATCACGAATCAAGTGTACATTTTCTTTATCTAACTGGAACAGTGTACTGCTTTTTTTAAAGTCCAATATTACCTGTTTGACCAGTTGACAAAATCAATATCTCTTAGCAATGAATTGTTAAACTTCCAAAAAGGTCTGTGTCTTTTTACAATACCGGTTTTAAAGGTTAGGCACACAAGCGAGTGGTCTGAACAGCAACCTGGAGTAATATGTAACACTTTCGGTAACACAACCAAGCTGTTCAGAAACAACAAAATAATCCAGTCTGCTTCTCTGGGTACTATTAAATCTTCTCCATGTGTACTTTCTAATATTAGGATACAAACTTCAAAAAATGTCAACAACATCACATTGTTCAATAAACTCTTGTATCTTCCCTCTGGATCTATTTCTATAAATATTGGATGGATGATTGGTATCAAGTGTGGGATTTAGAGCAACATTCCAATCACCTCCAACAACAATCAGTTCATTATCGAAAGATGTAACCTTACTGAACACTTCCTCAAAGAACTCGGGGCGATCCCCACTGCTGGGCCCATAAACATTTCCAAGAGTCATACGCCTATTGAAAAATTCAACGTCAGTCACAGTGTATCTACTTAATTCATATTTGATAGTACTGTGAATTTTATACTCATAGTTATTTTTAAATACAGCCACCCCTTTGCTTCCAATGTGGTTTCCCGCCACAACGCATTCAAATCCCCACTGTGATCTGATCAAATTTTCTGTTCAGTCGTCCAATGAGTTTCTTGTAATAAACAAATATTACCACTTTGTTTTTTTAAGAAAGTCAAAAACATCCTTTTTCTTTCTAGCCCACTAGCACTGACCGAATAAATATTTAGTTTTTCGTGTTCAGACATAATAATAAACACTGACCGAATAAATATTTAGTTTTTCGTGTTCAGCCATAATAATAAACACTGACCGAATAAATATTTAGTTTTTCGTGTTCAGCCATAATAATAAACACTGACCGAATAAATATTTAGTTTAGCTGAACACGTTCAGCCATAATAATAAACACTGACCGAATAAATATTTAGTTTTTCGTGTTCAGCCATAATAATAAACACTGACCGAATAAATATTTAGTTTTTCGTGTTCAGCCATAATAATAAACAAATCGTGTTCGTAACGCTCTTGGAAATGTCAACGGCCCCGCAACACTGAACGCCAAGGCTGGATAACACAAACCAGCAACACGTACAACACGCTGCACGTCTCGCCTTGCCAGCAACAGATCACTAAATATGCCGCATAACTTATACCAGCCTACTCCATGGAGTGGAAATATTTTCAGAAGTACATTCACATAATATAACCATGTTTTTAGCTTTCGGTCGGCAAACAAGTACAGGCGCTGTATGACACAGGTGCTAAGGAATGGACACTGATCACGGGTGAAATTGAACGAGGGGGCAGCACTGTATGGCGACATGTGTAAATGAAATTTGGACCTCAAACCAAGAACAGACACAACACACGCATTAACAAAAAATGTGCAAAAACCAACATGAATAGATCGACAGCAGCAAAAACAAGCACACAAAGCCATATGCATGCAGTTGTACAGGGGAAACAAAAAAGTGTTTTCGATGACCAGCTCACGTAAGCACGCAAAGCAGAAGAAGAAAAAAACACCGTAAGCGTGCAACTTGCAAACGTGGGAGAAAGAAAAACCTGTCAGTTTCTTCACATCAAAACACAAAATATCAGAGTATACTTCACGGGAAGAGCGCCTGTGGCGGGCTTTACGTGTGTGTGTGTGTGTGTGTGTGTGTGTGTGTGTGTGTGTGTGTGTGTGTGTGTGTGTGTGTGTGTGTGTGAAACACAGCAAGAAGACTCGTCAGCTCGCAAAACAACAGAAAAACGATATGTAGGGCGCGCCCCAAGAAACAACAAAAGTATGTAAAATAATGCCGCCCAATGTATCCAATGTTCTTTTTGCTCCAGTCCGTAGTAATAAAGTAGAAGAAAAAAAAAAAAGAGACACGAAGAGCCGATTAAATAAAAATCCACAGTATGCATCCTACAGTCTTTACAGTCAATAACAACTGAGCAAAAACCGACTCCAGCGTGCATATTGCCTAAGCGGGGACAGATTCTCCTAAGAAATAAAAGCAAAAGTAATTAAACCTAGTGCATCGAGCAGAGAAAACATAAAAATAAAACATACATAAAAAGTAGAAAAAAGTAAGCGTCGCGAGGCACCTTAAAATAAAATCAAAGTTTATTTACTCTGGCAAGATTGCAGGGTTGGCAACTTTCGCCAGTCATAGCACCATTCCGCGCTGCACGCACTGCACGCGCGGCCTTGACAGTCATCGCGTCATGACCTGAAAATAATGTGCGTGTACGCTTGTTTACGCTTCAGTATGGCTAGCAAGAGGCGCCATTATTCTTGTTTGCTTTTGTGTACTGTAAGAACTATCACTCGCATAAAATCGTGACAAATCAAAGATTCCGTTTTGTTCTTTATGTGTGTGAACATAAAAGTTGTTTAAAAGCACAGGGTGTGTTATTTTTCTCTTCCATAATCACACAGCATCCAACTTGATGAGAATAACTTTGATTCTCGTAACCGGCCCTCCTTCTTGGAGTCATCATTCCGTTTTGTTGTTGCTGTTGTTGTTTGTTTCCTTAGGCATTGTTTTAGAGCCATTCTTCTTTCTGCCTAGCTAGTAGCTCTACCGCCTCAAAATAGTTATTAAAATCACCTGCGCTAGTGTAGTTTCTCAGCGGATTTCAGTTTATCATTGTTGTTGCCTTGCTTTCGAAAGAAGATGCATGATGCAACTGACAGTAATAGTTGCTTTTGGGGTTCACTGGTCAGTGTCTTGTCTGTAAACAATTCTGAATACTTAGCTTGGCAATGCAATCATCCATCCTGCTAGAAAGTTCAGTATTACCGCTAGAGAACTGAGAAATGGTGGGTTCTGAAAACGAGCGAACAAAAAGGAATAAGAAAATTTACCATGAGACAAGTTTCCGTCGTGTTTTCTAAATGTGGGGTCCAAAGCAAGAGAAAATGCGAAAGCCATGAGTCTTGCGTTTGTATTGTTGGACTGTCAGCATGCGTGTGTCAGAAAAAGAGCGTGGTGTACGAGACGGAGTGCAGACATTAGCAGTTCAGAGAGGTAAGCAGGACCCGAACCGTTTATAGCATTGAAACACATACAAGCGACTTTATACTTGATATGTTTTCGAATGGGAAGCCAAAGCAGTTTGTCTGTTTTCCAGGAGAGGTACACGTGTAGAGTGACGGTGACAGGGTGCCAAATCATGCCGTCACAGTTACTGTAATGTCAACCTAATAAAACGGGACTTAATGACAAAGAGATATGAACCAACAAACGAAAAGCGGTTGCTTGCAATACCACGCCAATTTTTTTTTTTAAAGAGAAGAAGAAAAAAAGAGGTGAATTTGTTTTGTCAGACATTTATATACACGTGTCATAAGTGGCTAAGTCAACATAGGTGTACAATGGAACGAAAAATCTCGCTCAGCACGGAGCACCGTCGTGGGGACAGATTAGTGGATAGAAAGATACATGTATATGTACATACAGTTTAGAATTGTCCTATGCAATGGGTACAACTTAACTGATATTTAGGAACATTGAAACTACCGTATCATGCATCGTTAAAGTGTGTGTGTATGTGTGTGTATGGTGTAGCTCCTCCTTCGCCGGCTGTGACTACGTTGATATGAGCATCGCGGGCCGAGTCTATCGGTAGGAATGGACTACTACTGCTACTGCTACTGCTGCGGGTTTTTGTAGCAGATGATAGGTCATAATTATAATATAGATATAATAATAAATAGTAACTGTGGCCGGAAATACGCAAAGAAACTGAAAACGGTAACTTTGACCGGCCATGCTTTGTGCGGACTGTGTACCGGCCATGCTTTGTGCGGACTGTGTACCGGCCATGCTTTGTGCGGACTGTGTACCGGCCATGCTTTGTACAGTGGGACTGTGTATCTTCCTACACTTCTCACAGAAGTTGCCAGCGAGGGGTGGAATAAGCCCGCATACAGTGTTGAGCTAAAGTGTGCCTGTTTGGTGATTGGATATGTACACTGTGACACAAGACAGAGACACTACAGACTGGCGACGAGCGAGAAACCAGGTGAAACTGGCAGAACTTTTCACAGTGTGTGTAGGGAACGGCTTGTAGGCCTGCTACTAGGCGTGGCGAAAGATGGGCGTGAACATTCCCTGTGTGGAAAAGTTTGATCCCAGCAGTGAACCTTCGGTGGTGGATGCAAAATGAGACAGATAGAAAAAGAATTTTAAAATATACATCTGACTGCCTAGGGAAACGTGCATGAGGTATGCAAAAAGGCCCTGTTGCTTCATTGTGGAGGTCAGGAACTGCAGGATGGATTTTCCAAACTTTTGATGAACAGTTTGTAGCCGTTGACGACGTTCGGCCCACGGACAGTGACGGACTGTATTTTAAATGCACGCCCCCCTATCTGTCTTCTATACTACCACAAAAAACAAAACAAAACAAGGATCCTAAATGCACCGCTCCCCATCTGTCTGTCTTCCAATGTGAGCACTGTGTGACCAAACGAAGAAGCGCACGGTGAGTGAAACTCAACGGTGCAGTGTCACGAAGCCATACTTTTACCGCGCGCGCGAACTGTGAACCGACTGAGTTCACGGAGTCAGTTCACAACTCACTGACACGAAACTGCAGACTAAATGGTAGAGATTGTCAAGCCTAGCGTTTTTGGTATGTAAAGTATGAGAAAAATAAAGTATGCCCAAGTGGAAAACCGAGCAATTTACGAGGAGTGGGCCAACTCTGTAGGCACAGGGCTGGACAAGCTTCACGGTGGCCGCACCCAGTCCGCACGTTTCCTGACGTTGCTGTCCGTCGGCAACATGTGGAGAACAAATACTCCAGGATGGAAGGTACGCACGTAGCAGCGGGAACTGAATATCCACATTTACCCCTCTCAGTTCTGTCACCAGTTGTGTGTGTGTGTGTGTGAGTGAGTGAGTGAGTGTGTGTGTGTGTGTGTGTGTGTGTGTGTGTGTGTGTGTGTGTATGTGGTGTGTGAGTAAGTGAGTGAATGTGTGTGTGTGTGTGTTGTATGAGAGAGAGAGAGAGAGAGAGAGAGAGAGAGAGAGAGAGAGAGAGAGAGAGAGAGAGAGAGAACTCAAACTCAAAAAGTTTAATACTCAAGGATAGTAGCGTTAGGTCCCCACTTTCTTGGTATATAGTGTACAGCTCAGCCCAATCCTCTTCTGTTAGGTTCTTGATATTCCAGTACTGAATCCTATCCGGACCAGGTGCTGTATCCTGCCTGCTTCTTTTAAGGAATTTGTTGAATTCCTCCTATGTGAGTTCATTCTCGCACCAAACTGATGAAGCAACATGTCTTTGTTGTTTTCCACAAGTTTACTGAAATATGATTTCTTTGCTTTTCTGACAAGATTTAAAAAAATACTTTTTATATTCCATGAACATGCTTTCTTTAGTTGAATGACATGGCCTGA